>VXBC01000589.1:20118-107848 GCA_013399945.1 Ploceus nigricollis | reverse complement strand
CCCGGGGGAGTGTCGCTCCCCCCACGAACGCATCTCGGAGGGTCCTGGGGAAGTGCCGTCCCAGAGCATCTGTGCCCTCCATGGGAAGGAGGGCGCGTGGTAGTACTTGAGCAAGGTGACCTAGCTTAAGTAAATCCTGTCTGAGCAAGGGCTGGGACTAGGATTGCCTCTTCAGAATCTGGCCATGTAAACTTTTTTTTTTAAATTATATATTGAGCAAAAAAAGCAAAACCTGGCTTTATAATAATAAATTATAAATTATTATATAATAATAATTTATTATTATTATATAATAATAATATTAATTATCTTTATAATAATTAATTCCCAAAAATACTTTCTCAGAGGAACCTTTTCTACATTTTTTCCCAGCAAGAATACTTAAAAGTTGGCTTATTGAGACTGGAATATGTAACATAATATTCTTACATATAAATAACAAAAGGCTCAATCTTTAGTAGACCAAGTATAAATTTGATCATTTTTAATCACCTTATTTAGCTTATCAGCTGTACTCATGAAGGAGGCTATTAATATTTCTCAATTCAAGCTGTAAAATCTTACTTTATTACCACACAAAAGCAGCACTGAACCATAAAACTACAAAATGAAACTTGGAAACATTATTAATTGCTATTTTGTTATTAAAGCATGTCTTCCATACCAGTGTCAAAGATCTGGACTACTTCTCCTTCAAGACACTTCATATTAATTTCAGAAATAATAAAAGCTTAAAACATGCCCAGTGTTTGCTGACTCAAAAAGCAAGATGCTAAGAAAATACCTTCAGTTTTATTTGAAACACTTAAAACAGAATTTTATGACCAACACAACGATGCCAAGAATAGCTGCTATAGTGGGTACTGCTCTTAGAGAATCAATTCAAGTGCTCTAACTAAAAAAAAAAAACCTTAGCTTTTCAAGACACCCAAGGCACATCCCTCCCTCCTACATATCAAAACTGGCACAAACAAAAAAAGAAGTTACAATCTGCTTAGAAGAAAAGGATGAAAGATGAGGATCACTACTGAAACAATGAAGTACATTAAAACTGAAACACCAGGCAGAAAGCAATTTCTTTTACAGCTGTAGTCATCAATGCTTAAAACACACACATCCCTATTACTATTACTGCATAATTTTAACTCAGCACAGAATTTTTTTCCTGGATACAGAGCAGTATTTTCAACCCTGCAAAAGTGTCTTGTTTACTTTTATTCTACTTTGTGCTAAAATAACCATTTCTACAGACCTTTAAAACTAGATTTATAGCATATTTACAAAATATGACTCAAAAGTAAGCAGCATGAAGGCATGCACTCTTGCAATGTAAAAGAAGACACACAAAGACTTGTTTACAATTAATTTGAAAAGCTCTGCAGCAATTAATTCAGAAATTAATGTATCCCTAATGCAGAGATTAATGTACCCCTAAAACTAAAAAAATACTACTGCACCTATGTGGCATTCCAAAGGTGATATCCAAGTTGAAGTTCATCAGTGCTGTGGTTTAATACAACAGGTAAATAAACACCACACTCACCAAAAAAACCAAACACTCACTTCCTGCCCTTGTATGGGATGAAATTGCAACATTTAGAGGTGACCACTGTACCAGGCACTTGGCTGTACCATCCCACACACTCTACTACCACCCATAGCTACCCAAACCCAGGGGCAAATGTCTGTGTCATATTCTTAAATAGTTGTTTCACCCTGAACGACCTGAAACACATTCAGGAGACGCAGCAATAGGAACATGCTGGTTCGAACATGCCGAGGATACTAAAAGTTCCTCCAGAGCTACTGCAATTAGCCTGGAGGAGAGGGGGAAGATGGAGGCGTGTCTCCCCTGCAGCCAAGACTGTCTGAGGAGGAAAGGGGCACAGTGCAATTATTCCTGGTTCCCGTAGATGGCTCCCGAAGCTCGGAGATGACGGCAGTGCGAGTACAAGCACCACAGCAGTCTCACAACCACGATGTTACCGGGAGTCAGCGCTACAAGATTCAACGCAATGAAAACCTCAACCCAGCCCCCAGAGGTGATCAACAGCACAGTATTGTTACGTATACAACATATAGATGCTTATACATATATACACTTAGACATTTAAAACAAGTATTGTCGATATACAACACAGCTCTACACACACAAATCAATACTGTAAACCAACGGGAGAGAGGGATGAAATATGAGTAAGAGTATTTTACTGTGATGAGGCACTGGAAGAGATTGCGCAGAGAAGCCGTGGATGCTTCATCCTTGCAAGTGTTCAAGACCAGGCTGGATGTGGCTTTGAGCGATCCAATCTAGAGTCTAGTGGAATGTGTCCCTGCCCGTGGTAAGGGGGTTGGATGGAAGCAGGTAATCATTAAGGTCCCTTCCAACACAAGCCATTCTATAACTCTACATTTACAACAAATTTCTTTCAACATGCTCCAGTCAGCTCTTCCATTATTTCAAACCCTTATGTCCCATACTGGGTGTCAAAAAAGGACTGTCATGATTTAACCAGCAGGTAGCTAAACACGATACAGCCACTCGCTCATTCCTTCATCCACAGTGGAATGGGGAAAAGAGCTGGGGGAAAAAAAAGTAAAATTCGTGGGTTGAAATAAAGATAGATTAGTAGGACACAAAAGGAAGAAAAATAATAAAAATTATATTCATAATTAATTAACATATACATAAGTGAAGCACAATGCAGTTGCTCACCACTTATAGGCCAAGGGCCAGCCAGTTCCCAAGCAGCAGACCCTGATCAGCTTTCCCCCTAGTACATACACTGATCATCATGCCATATGGTATGGAATACCCCTTGGGACAACTGGGGTCAGCTGTCCTGGCTGTGTGCCATCCCAGCTCCTTGTGACCACCAGCCTCCTGGTGGGTAAGGTGGAGTGAGAAGCTGAAAAGTCCTTGCTAATATAAACACTGCTTGGCAACAACTAAAACATCAGCATGTTATCCACAGTATTCTCATCCTAAATCCAAGAACAGGTCTGTAAAAAACGTGAAGGTGATCATCCAATCTACTGCAAAACCAAGTTAAGCATCCATAAGTGCAGTCCAAACAAGCAAACTTTTCCTAACTGTATTCTTTCATTACAATGTTTACAGTTATGCCCACAGAGCTGTAATAGATAAAACATCTTTTCGAAGTTAGTAAAAATTTAAAGACCACTTTGCACAAGAGAAAATATGCATTGCCCTTCACTACTACTGCTATAAATAAAGTGTAAAAAAATCTGCTATGGTAAGACACCAAATTATATTCCTTTTCATACTGTTTACCTAAATGTTCTTTGAAGTAACAGGTAAAAATCAGGTGCTGAAGTAGCTCACTATTAAGATTAATTTTCATATTCTTTGGTTTCATTAATACTTTTGATTTAGTATTTTGGTACTGCAGGCTCAAAAAGAGAAAGTATTTAAATTAAGGGCTCTAGCATTCGAGATTCATCTAACCTCCCAGCCAGATGATGCGTAACCAGAGAACAACATATGTTCTTTATTCTCCTGCTTTTTTTGAATGATCCTCTAATTCAAGCTCTCAGTTCCTGTCTTTCCCAAGTCTGTCACAGAAATGCTTCATCTGACAGAAAATCACTCTCTGTTCTGTCAGTCAGTTGAGGGGGGGAAGGGAAGGGACAGACAGTTATTACTGTTATTAAAAGATAAAAATTATGTTGTTATTATTATAAGAATCAAACAACATCGACACACAGGAATTATTCTGAACAGAGAAAAAGTACTGCAAGACACTTAAGAGTAGAATCATGCAGTTACAAAGCACTAAGTTTATCTCTAGTACAACAGCATGAGGAAAATATGACCACAGCTAAAGCATAACAGCAATTACTCTTCCAGACTAAATTAAGCTTTTTCCATTTTGTCATGTTATGATCATATGGTGGCATGGTTTAGTTAGGAACTAAAACATAAATTAAGAAAACAGAACGGAGACTAAGGAATGTAGTGTTCAGAAAGACATTCTCTTTCCTTCCCTTCCCCATTCCCAAACCCAGAGAAAATGACACACCATCACCAGCATTCTTCAAGAAACTCTTTTCCATCTCAAAACCACAAATGGAGAATCTTTTTCCCTAAGTGTCCAAAATCATAAATGAGCATCAACTGCAAATTTCTGCAATAGTTATTTGATCAAGGCTGAAAACTCAGTGAATTTACAAAACTTAACCTCAAGCATTTCATATCCTCAAGCATAAAAACACCTTCAAGTTCTTGTTTCTTCATTTGCTTATTCCATAGCAATTCTCTCTATTTTAGACAATTCTTCAAAATTAAATTCTGAAATGTATGCCAGAAATTTTTCAGACCAAACTCAGAGTGAGAGATTTCTTTGGCCATTAACAAAGAGATTACCACAAACTGTTACTACTGTTTAATTGATTGAAATAATTTTATGCTATATATTCAAGAATGATTTAACTATTAAACAAACCCAAACCTGTTTATCTTAAAATATTAAGTATCAGCAATGATGCATCCACTTCCTTCACTTACTCTGATTTTCATAGTTACAAACAAATCTGATGTTATTCCGTATAAAAAATTGTAGATAGCACTCAAGTGAAAAGTTGCAGAGGTATTTGGCAAATATTTGCCAAAAGGCAGAATTCCAGGCTGTTTCTTACACTAGCTGAACTGCAATTCTCTAATCTATCAAAACCTACCTGAGTATTACACACGACTGTGTATTGTACCTTACATCTGAATTTAAAAACACAACTTTAAGTAAGTTTTAAAACCAAGAATCATGACTGTGCTCATTATACATTCTGTTTTCAATGAAAAGCAGCTTGATGGATCGTATTTTTCATAAGGATCCTCTCCGCATTCCTTAGCAGCTCATTACTTCAACACAAAGTGTGCCTCATTCAGAAATCACGACTCTGCACAGTGAGAACCAGACCCCTGAATATCACGCACCTTCTCTTCAGCTCCTTCACTGATGTTTTCCCCCCTCGCGCTCTTCTCCAAATAACAGTTAAATTGAAAACTTCACACTCACTAGTACTTTCAACTGTATAACAGAAAGTGTGCCAAGATGAAAAATGTAATGCTCATTAACATTACAATTCTAAAAAGTAGTTTAAAGTTCATCTCTGCTTTGTATTTAAAACTGTCTTGGACACAGTATCACAGTTAAAAAAGTGAAAAAAAAAAGTATGTACTTGGAAACTCTGAGTAGACTTAACTGCCCTGATGCCTTTTAAAGTCACCTGCACTCCCACTGTACAATGGACCTAACAGAAATTACAGCTACATCAACCAAAAGAAGTGGAAATGTGCTTCTATAATAAATGGTCATTTCCATTTCTACCGTTCTAACAAGCAATATCATGAAACAAGATGATCCACCTGTTGAAAGATGTATTTTACCTATTCAGTACACTGCCATCAATATCAGAGCTAAGTGATTTCATATCCTCATTAAATAGGAGAATAACATTATTAATGCCTTTCATAAGGCTACTGGAACATGCACACTCCTAGCCTGTGATTTAACGCTGTATCCCAATTTACATCTGTAAGTATTTAAACACTAAGATCACATATTGTATTTTACAACAGTAGAAGAATATAACACAGTGAAACTTCAGGAGACTGAAAAAAACAAGGGAACATGAGTCTCTAACAACTACTTAATAGAAGAGATTTAGTGATAACACAAGCATACCATTATCTAACAGTAATAGCTGCGATGCAAAAATGTCAAACTTTTCCATGTAACACACAGAGATGTGCCCAAGATAACCTCACTAACTCCAAACTTTGACAAGATAAGCTTCCAGCAAGCAGCACTGCTGTAAAACAGCAGATGCTAGAAACAGCCCCTGCAGTCAGAAACTGTTGGACAAGAGCTCTTGCAAGCTTTCTGCTCCTTGAGAAGATTTGCTACTCCATGATTCATAACAGGCCAACAGGCCACAGTAATTTGACATACAAAAGTCACGACACTGTGGAGGGTTTACTTTGCCCATGTAACAAAATTCTTAAAATTCTTTTTTTCTTTTCTTCTCAGATACAAGCTGTGAACACTTTCTCACTCACATTTTCCCAAGAAAAGGCTGGCAGCCACCCTAAAGCACTAAGTCGAACACAAATATACTAAGGCTGGGGCTGTGCCAAAGACACAGCTGCCACGCCACAGAGTATCTTGAAACTGTCTTAACACACATGGCTTTTTCTCCTCTGGCTTTCTTCAACAGCTTTTTTTCAGATATGACACAGCACTAGAAGCTCGAGCTGTTCCTGGAGCACTAGGAGACAAACAAGAAGAAAGAAAAAGCCAGTTCTGACCACTGCCCCCAGACAGCACTCCCTCACAAAGAAGCGAGTTCAGCAGTCTGTTCCCCTGTAAGCCTTCACTTGCTGTCAGTTAATGCCATCACTCTCATTTCCAAAACCTAGGCTACATTTCCCAAAGTCAAGGGTTCAAAATGATGCCAATACAAGAAAGCTCGTCATGCTTCAATTACTTACCAGTGATACAAAGATTATTTAAGCCATTTTCTTTTTCCTTAAATGTGCAAAGAAGCTCAAAGGTTGTACATCAGTCCTAGAGCTGTCCAGTCCTCCTAAAATCTGACACTTCATGACTATGCATTACATTAAGAACATAAAAAGTGATTAGAAACATGCATACACTATTCATCCCCTAGAGAGCCTTTCCTTCTTCCTGTCAGCTCTATTAGAATGACTCTTACTGGAATTAAATATGCTCCTTTTGCTCTAAAGAAGTAGAAAATGCACTATTCCTGAAAGTATGAACAATATGCATAGCTTGGAGAATCAGTCTTAAATTTATTTTAATCTTATTGCTATGACAATCACAGAAAAAAAATAACTGATGTATAGGATATTTAATATCCAATGTTTCCAAGTGTAATTCTCTCTAACCAAAACTTCAGGACAGCTTCTTACTTCTATGTACTCCTATATGTATTATTTACATAAAGCTGTATTTTAACCAGCAGTAACACAAAATATACACATAGAAAATCCTAATGAATACCACTCTGTTATCAGTATGAATAACAGTACCTTACTCCAAGATCACCAGCAACCCTCCCACCAGCTTCCTGCTCAAGTACTCACTGTTTGCAGAGTGTGAGCACACAGAAATTCAAGAGATAAAAAAAAAAAATCTGTCTCAAGAGTTTTATAACATGATTTCAGAACACAAAGACTTTGCAAAGGTCTTTCTCCTGAGACCTGGTTCATCTATATGCAACATCTACTCCAAATGCCTCAAATTTCCACATTCTAGATGACAAAGGCTTTCTGACTAATAATTTAAACTACCAGTAATATAAGTTTAAAAGAACCTACTTTTGCTCAAATGGTAAGATACTGACCTTCAGAAAACTTTAGACTTCTTAAATACACTGCTGCTTTTATTAATTAACCCTTGCATTCGGAAGTTCATTTGGGTTTGCTGGAAAAGGCAAATAATGATCAAGCATACTGCTAATTCTATGCTTCTCTCAAATTCCTACCAAAATCCCATTAACACTACACTGGGAAACAAAATTTCTCTGAGGGAAGAGGTAAATCAAGCCAGAACAATAAATCGCAATTGTGTAACAAGCTCCACCCTATCACCTTACTTGTGTGATGATATAAACTAGTTTAACAACAGAAAAATTTATAGAAAGTCTTATGAAACTCAGCAGACAGGAGATAATGTGCAGTGTTTAATATGAGTTCTTTGAAGAGCACCAAAACAAAATGAGGTATAAAGAAGGAAACTAGAAAGTCACTGAGTCAAACCTATCAAATAACACTTGTCTTAACAAAGTATTTGCATCCCATAAAGAAGGCTAAGCCTAAGAATTACAATGCTAAGTGAATAACTTCTGAACCAAGACTCAATACATTCAAAATTCCAAGAACTCTGAAAAGGAGACTAGTTATGGGAAACCTACACATTTCCAGGGAACGCATTGATTGGAAAGAATCGATGTGAGACACACTGTACCAAGAAAAGTCAGGACACTGAAAAGGCGGGCGTTTAAAAGAGATCTGCAGCAATTTAAAGGTCTTTAACTTTAGATGTGGTGCAAGTAGAGTAAGCTTTTTTCTTTCCTCCTTTTTTTTTTTTTCCACAGTAGCAACAACTTCATTCTAAGTAGCAACAATTCTATAAATCAAGGACATCTTATATTAGTGCTTTAGCTTCCTAGCAGAGAAACCAGCAAGTGAAGTCTGTGTTCCCCAAGACAGTGCATAAATCGATTCAAGGTTTCACATAAAAAGATGCAGGGAGAGTCTCTCCCAGCAACTGATGAAAACCAGAAGGGTGAGCTGCAGCAAGGCAGTGGAAATCACAGCTGAGATGGAGTACATAGGGGACTGTCACACTTGCTTTGCCTTTTCACTCTGTTTTCAACAGTTCAGTTCATTTCTCTCCAAATCCTCACTCCCTCTTCCTTCATCTCCAATCAAGAGGAGGAAATCCTTTCTTCAGAACTATGGTGTGAGGACACTTACCTAACAACATAAAAATAAGAACATAAATGGTGTTTTAACTTATGCAGTCTAGGGCTGTCTAACACGGTTCAATTTTTGTCAAGGGTGGCCAGAGGCAGATGATGCAAGTCAAGAATGCAAACCACAGCAAATATCTAGACATAAAGTATCCACAGTAATTCCTGGCTATCAGTCATTTTAGAGCTGGTAGTCCAACTTCACTGTAGAGTTTAGTATTCAGTGCAACTATCCCTACCTGGCTTTGCCTCATTACAATTTTAACACACTCACACTTTTTCTGCTTCACAATATCATGTGGCAAATAAGTTCCACAACTTAATTACACATTGCTTGACAAGCTACTCTGATTTTCATCAGGTAGCAAGTTTAATTCACCATGTGGCCTAATTCTTGTCCTAAGAAAAACAGCTACTCTTGCTTTCTACTCATCATTTCTTTATGATCTATGGATTTTATAGATCTCTATCATCTCTCCCCCTATTGTTCTGTTTCTCAGCACAGAGTATCTTCCAGCATAGAGTATCTTCCACACCTCTCATCCATTTTCAGTATTTATTAAACCCTTGCTGTGCTGGGATGATTACATTAATGCACACTGTTAATGATTTTGACACACCACTGAGGAACATAATGACCTAACAATGATTTAACTCTCTGTGAACAATTCCCAGCAGCTGTCTGACCACTGCCCTTCTCACGTATGTATATATGTAACAGGAGCAAATTTAGAGCTTATCACTGTGTAGATAGGTTTGCACTATATTCCCCTGTATGAGCATCATTTGCCATTCACCAGAACTGAACTACACTTGCATGTGAAAGAACTGGACAATAGCTTTGAAAGAGTTTTCTGCAAGTACCCAATTAGTTCAGATTTTACCAATCCCCAAAGATCAACAAACTGCTACAGTGCCATAGTACTGTCACTCCTTAAGAATATTTTTAATATAATGAACCCCTTCATCCTAGCAGAAACCTACTGCTAACATTGTTCCAACATGAAGCAATCATTTATCTACCTAGTTTCTCATCTTTTAACCAACCATACTAACCCACAGGATAACCATTTGTCTTCAGCAAATAAGCTTTGGTTGAGGTCCTTAGTCAAAAATTTTACCCACTTTAAACCAATCTGCTACTGACTGCAGTAAGTGCTTTCCAATTCTAGCGTTGCAGCAGTCAGTGAGCAATAACTGTGTAGGATTTGGTGAGTAAGAGATATACTTTCATTTTATGTCCTGCCTGCAGATTATATAAACCTCACCAAGTTCACCCCCTTCAGTTTTCTCTTCTGCAAACTGCAGTGTTCCAAATGTTAGTCCCCTACCTCCTTCCATCTCCTTATTCTACCCATTCTTTTTTTCAACTTTTAATTACAGTCCTAAATTTGTTTCTTGTAGTTGTAACAATTCCAGCTAGTAACAGTTATTTTTCAAGCAGCTCGCATCTTCTTTAAAAAGAAGAAAAAAAATACCATCTGAATTAGTTTCTTGGGGTTGCTTCCCTTAACAGAATGCAAAATGATGGACCTTTTGCACTCCTCCAGAGTGAAAATGACATGAAGAATTCAGGTTCTAACTACCAATTACAGGTGACCCAGCAGGAATGCAAACTGATCAGATCAGCCAGTAAGGAATACACCTGAACAAATAAAAAATGCAATGATGTGGCATTTTGAGATTTTATGGTACTAACCAAACTTCACAAGATTTTGCACATCACAAAAGAAGTCTCAAGAATCTCAAAACAGATGCACCTCTCCTGTGAAACATGAGATGTGTGTTATGCTTGTGTCTAAGGAAAATCTTGTCTCCTGCCTGAGCTTGCTCAATAGGCAGGAACCAATTTCAGCTGTGATTTCCAAAAACGTTTTATTGGAATAGGAAAAAAACATGAGGGAAAAGCAGATCATCTTGCAGAATTCTGGAACTGACTACTTTGCCAAATGCCTGCTGTGCTCTTAGAAAGTGGTGTTAGATTCAACCCTTTGAGAACTTCCTTGTGTTTCCAGGCATACACCTACTTTTGCTTTAGAGCTTGGATCATATCAGATGATTAGTCCTACAAGAGGATACATGTGAACAAACCAATTTAAACCCAGAGTTACCCAGTATGCAGCACATCACTTACTTGCTGAAATATCAAAAATTCAGTTTAAAAGTCTGTTGTACATCAATTTGATATTTTTCACTTACAAAGAATATACAACCACTATGACATTAATATAAAGGTTTTCTCAGGGACTGTTAAGCAGTATTCTTTTGTTTCCAAACAACTAGTACAATTCCATTTCCTCTTCATCTCTGGGAGTAACTTTTCATAGTCACAGCTTTGTTTACATAATCTTCAAAATACATTATGTTTTACAAGACGGTATTTTTTGCCATAGAGTCACTAATTTCTATGGCATCACACAGTGCAATTAAAAAAATCTCCACTAGTTGACAAAGAACTCGCAAGTACATTTAGCTGTACTAAAAAAATCTTTATTTATCCAGTTTGCACCTCTTGCTTTCCCATAGAAACCAATCACCAGACCCAAGATCTGTGAGCCACAGGCTAAACCTGCTGTAGGCCATGGCATATTTTTCATTTTTGACAATATGTTGGCATTTCAGTGTAATAAATTCCCAAGTCCTGCAAAGATCTGGGAACACTGTAGAGGTCTTGGCTTGTCATACTCTCTTGTGAAATGCCACCCAGGAAATTTAAAAAACAAACAAACAAACCAAAAAATACACCACAAAAAATTCTCTTGCAAGCCAGTAAGAACGACTCATTGTTTACATAAGGGGATGTATTCAGCAGTTCTTCTGGACTTTACTTCTAGTAATAAAACTGGATTCACTAATTCATGCTCCATTAAGGCCCATATTAATAAGAACACTGGAAAACTGGTTCTGAAATTCATTAATGTAACTATAACAATACAAAAAGGTAATTCTGCCACTTGACCTTCCTCATGTTTGATAATTAAATAAAATGTTGATACAGAACTTCTGTTCCAAGACAGAATATCTTTTTCACTGACACATAATACAAACACCTTATCTCTCCCCTAGCTGGAGCCAATATCTCATTCCAAGGAACAGTGCAGTGCGTAACAAAAAGAACTAGCACTGAAAAATTCAGACTTCCAATGAGAGCTGCAGGGATCTGTCTTCAGAAAAACTACAATTCTGCACACAAACTACAGGGGCCTTTTACTCATTTTCATAAAACACCACCATCATCATAAAAAAGAAAAAAAAAAGTCTCCCAGCTTTACCTACCACTGTTACATTTACTAGGTAGGGCTACTTTACCTTTCAGAAGCTGACAAAAATGTAATTGATATACTGAAGGCAAACCTTACAAATTCAGAGACAATTTTATAAGAGATTACTCTGACAGTACCTGGATGGGGGAGGGGAATAGATCTATAATTACTGTTCAGTATTAACTACACTTTATTACTGTTCTACTTGAAAAATAACTTTGTTTTTAATTCAGAATCATAAAAGGTAAACACTAGTTGCAGGAGCTGACATAAACAAGTGTCTACCTTAACTCTCTAACCTTGTAAGGTTTAAGAAACTTTCTGTAAAATCCAATCAGTACAGGCAGAACTTTACAAGCTAGCAGATTTTAAGCTAAGCAAGGACAACCTTTATTTTTTACTTGACATGTCATGCAGTGCTTTTGCAGTTTAAGTGAGGACAGATTTTAACACATAAACTCAGTTTTGCTTTTGTACTAGAAAACTTATCATTCTGACATCAGGTGACAGCAACAGTAACCACCAATTTGGTACAAAACTTTATTTAATCACCAGCGTAGTCCAACACATAATACTACATTAAACACCACTGAAGTCTCATAGATGTGTTAAATACCTCTAAGATCTAATAATATGAGAAAAATCATAAGTAAGAGCAACAGCAAAGCAGTTAGAAGCATGTATGTTCAGGTTACTACTCTTTTTTTAAGTGCATGAACACAGCTAAGCAAGATTTCCAAATCATTATTTCTTTTTCCACTCCACCTCACATTCCCCAAAAGCATATGTATTAATTCCTCCCCTTTTATACTACCCTTCCCAATGCAATTAGGTCAAGGCATAATTCCAGTGGACCTGATAATGAGCACATTACTTGTCCCTTCAACTTTCAGCCTCTGGCTCCCACCCTACAGGACTGCAAGAGTAACAACTGTTGACAGCCATTCAAGAGTCTATGCCTCAAGGAGGGCAGCAAACACTGCAGAGGGACAGATTGTTTCAGAGGCACCTCATATTTGCATGGCTAAAAACTTGAAAGCCGTTAACCAAGGGCACGCGTTCAGCTGAAAAGGCAGTAAAACAACTCAAGAGCTGAAAACTGTGAAAAATTTTGAATAGGCAATAGAAAGCAAGAAAAGCAAACTAAGAAAATAAAACTACTTTTCTGGAAAACTTTTGCATTTTTGGAGAGGTCTAAGGACAGAAAAGGAGAGGGGCAAGTTTCAAGTCACAGTCCAAAATTCTCATTAAATAAGCTAATGTTATAAAAAGTAGCAGAACTAGTTATGGTTATTTCAATTCGGCAATAGCCAGGAGTCACAGGGCTGTGCACTCCAGAACCACTAAGAACAATATTTTTGGATCTTGATACACTTATTCAAGAAGCATACCAAAGGACACCTAATTACTCTGCTTGGTTACTATTACTACAAAGTAGCAAAAGCTGACCCAACAAACACAGCATCACCAGGGGGTTAAAGGCGGTGATTATGCCACTGTATTCAGCACTGGTGTGGCCTTACCTGGACTACTGTCCAAAAAAAATGGAAAGCTATGTGAAGGTGCTTAATTACGGAGGAGGGCAACAAAGCTGATGNGGGCGAGCCAGCGCCAGGCCCCGAGCGCACTGGGGGCCGCACAGCCCCCTGCCCGCCACCAACGGGCTCCGAGCGGAGCTGGGCCAGGGACGTCCCCCCGCACCGCACACTCAAACACGGGGCACTGNTTGGCTTGTCTCGACTGGAGAATAGGAGGCTGAGGGGCAAACCTCTTTGCTCTCTTTCTACAGCCTCCTGAGTGGGGGGAGTGGAGAGGGATGTGCTGATCTTTTCTCCCTGGATCCAGTGACCAGATGAACAGGGGTGGTTCAAAACTGTGTCAGGCAGGGTTCAAATTGGATATAAGGAAGCATTTCTTTACTGAGGGCATAGTCAAACACTGGAAGAGGCTCCCTAGAGCGGCAGTCAATGTCCCAAGCCAGTCAAATGTTTAAGAGGCATTTGGCCAGTACCCTTAATAACATAGCAAGATTTGGTCAGCCCTGAAGTCACCAAGTGACTTGACTAGATGATTGTCAAAGGTCCCTTCTAAGTAAATTATCCAGTTCCATTCTAAATCACAGGATACCTACTTTAACCTTTTCCATCTTAGACCTACATGAAGCCACAATCCAGGACAACCACTAATGTAAACAGTAATAACAGAAATATCCCCAACACGCCATTGGAAATAACTTTGCCTATGTCGCTTTGTGCTCTAGCAGGTAGCACTAAATTTCAGGTTTGTTGAAAGACTTTCCAAGTAGCTATGGAAAAAAGTCAGCATTGACTAATAAGTGAATCACTTCAACANGCGCCCGCGCCCGGTCGGCCATGGCGCCTCCCCTGCCGCTCAGCCGCAGCACTCGGGGCCGGCGGGCGCTGCGGAGACCCCCGGCACCCGCTCGGAGGGGGAGGAGGGACGCGGGGCCCGCTCGTTCCCCCGCCCCGCGGGCNCAGTAATAACAGAAATATCCCCAACACGCCATTGGAAATAACTTTGCCTATGTCGCTTTGTGCTCTAGCAGGTAGCACTAAATTTCAGGTTTGTTGAAAGACTTTCCAAGTAGCTATGGAAAAAAGTCAGCATTGACTAATAAGTGAATCACTTCAACAAAACAATCAAACAAACAAACGAAAAAGTCCCAAACCAAAACAAAAACTTCCTACAATGCAACCTCACCTCTAGGCTAGCAAATAAGCGTTTGCGGCAGGTATTTGAAAAGCAGAACTCGTTGAAACACGTTGTTCCAAAATGGATATTGTGTGTCTAACGACTGGGACACCGGAGAAAACACAAGCACCCGAGTTCAAGCCTCATGTGTGGGTCATTTACCCTACCTTAATTCCACTTTTTCATTTTGCCTCCCTTACGGAAGGGGCGCACAGCGCAATTAACAGCCCCAGCACTACGNGAAGGGGCGGAGGCGGCGCAGGCAGATACGAACAAAGCCCGCGACCGGCGGCTGCTTGGAAGCTGCTGCCGCCATGGCGGGGAAGGGAAGGAGTGAGGGCAGCGCAGCGGGGGAGCGCTGGCCCCGCTCCTGCGGCTCGGGGCCTGCCGCCGTGTAGTGCCGGGAAGGGTTTGTTTAAGCGTGTTTCGTCTATGACTAATATTATTGACAGTAGCGTTGTTCTGGAAAAGGCTCTCCTCCGTGCCCTCAAAACGCGTGTTGCGGGTGAGGAGGGATTTTTAGAAGGGTCTGGAGCGCATGTCACATGAGGAGCAGCTGTGGGAGCTTGGGATGTTTAGCCTGGAGAAGAGGAGGCTCAGGAGGGCCTTACCGCTCTTGACACCTTCCTGAAAGAACTCCTAGCCAGGTGGGGGTCGGCCTCTTCTAGCAAGTAACAAGTGGTAGGATGTTGTGCCACAGGAAGTTTAGATGGGATATCAGGAAAAACTTCTTCACAGAAAGAGTGAAGCGTTGGAACAGGCTGCCCAGGGAAGTGATGGAATCACTGTCTGTGCAAGCGTTCAGAAAAGCTGTAATGTGGTGCTTAGGGGCATAGTTTAGTGGTAGACTTGGCAGTGCTCATTAATGGTTAGGCTCATTGTTAATAGTCTTTCCCAACATTAATGATTCTTTGTGAAAGACCGTTCCTGTGTTTCTTTTCTGTNTCTCCAGGCGCTCGGGCCGGCCAGGGGGAGGGAGCGAGCGGAGGGAAGGAAGGGGCGGAGGCGGCGCAGGCAGATACGAACAAAGCCCGCGACCGGCGGCTGCTTGGAAGCTGCTGCCGNGTTGTTTGGGTTTTTTTTCTTTAATGATTTGCCCTAAAATGCCGCACATCAATATGAATGTTTTGAGTTTTTTTAATCTGCCTTTTTAAATGGAATTGTACTTAACAGAATAGCACTATTTCATCATTGCTGTTACAAGTGCCCAGTGCCATCGGGTGCCAGTGATGAGCGAGGTGGAAGCACTGTTTCTCTGTTTGCTCTGTGTTCCAGCATCCAGAGAAACAGCCAGAAGGTGAACATGAGCAGGTCGGGAGTTAAGAAAATGCCTGTCAGGGCCTTGGTGCTCAGGGTTTCTGCCTGCAGGTGAGGTCAGCTGCTCTGCAGAAAACACTGACCATTTGCATTAGTGCATCATGTCCAGCTACTTCTGTAACCTGTCAATGCCAAATGGTTTTTTTCAGTACTGAGGTTTTGAAACTTGTCTACCTGCTGTGTTTGTCTATTGAAGGTGGTCTTTTCTTCATGGGTTATATTCATCCTTAAGATATTTCAGTTTTTATGCAGCATCTTCAAGTCAAAGCTTAATTTGCTTTTGTTGAGGGGGTTTTTTGTTCAGTCTTCTTTGGTTTCATTATTTGATCCACCTGAAAACCTCTCTTTGCTATACTGAGTACAAATCACTCAGGATTTTTGCACACAACACTCTGTGCTCTGTACACAACATTCATGGTATTTTCTTTTGTGTCTATAGGTTATATACTCTAGGACAAAGATTTTGTCATAAGTAGGTATGGTGTCCTATGTGGCTGCTGATTTTAAGAAGGCACATATATCTGTAAGCTGATAATTATTAAAAGCTTGACACAGATGAAGGAAACAAAACCTATATTATTCAAGTTCAGCTGAACAATGCATAATGCTACACATATCCTTGAAGCTTTTCTGGTCATGGGCATTAACATAAACCTAAAATAAAATTTAAAAAAAAAAGGTAGCTTAAAAATGGAAGACTAACATGTGATTTCTGCCAACAAAATCTCAAAATAATGAATATAGCCATAGGAAAGTGTTAATCCTTGTGGTGGTCATTAAATAACAACAAAAAATTAGCAGAGGGAGCGTTATTAATTGGGGAAGTGGATTATCAGAGGTTGTGCAGTCCTATTTCATGACAAGGCTCCAGGTGAGCATGAGCTGCAAAAGGAATAATGTCAAGGAGAACTAACTAACACAAGAGCCCTGAAACAGACCTACTGTATGTCTGTACCAAAGAAACTCTTGAATTAGTGACGAAGAATACCGTAAGGCAGAAGAGTCACACTGAAATGTCAGTGGCCAAGTCACACCTGTGTTGCACCAGCAGCAGCCGCTGACATGGAAAAGCACTAGCAGATAAGTGTGGTTTCAGTTCAGAACTTATTACGCAAAAGAAATGGGAATAGAAACACCTTGCATTTGGAGTCTGACCTGTCTGCACATTAGATTATCAAGAAAAGGTTGTAAATATTGAAATTCAAAATGGGATGCCCATAGAGCCAATTAGTAAGGGATGGAGTATGACCTAGGAGACGATAATGAGAATTACAGACTTTATGCATTGCCGAGTGTTAGTTTAAGACATGGAAGGTTTTGCTTACTTTATTCTTCATTAAAATCACCAGGCAATTATACCAGCAGTTTATGCTGGCATAGGGCTATCTGTTGCACCTCATGGCACTAAACACCATCTATTATAAAGAAAATGTAGGTGCTGTCCTTCTTAAAGGTCTGCAGGCATCTGCTCTAATAAATTCATTATATGCAAGCTGAGATATGTGTGTGTGTGTATGTGTATTCACATGTGTCTCCTTTTGTACAGGAGAAGTCCCCATTAGTGGATGTTTCTCTACTCACAGAGGGCACTGCCTGAGCTTTGTAGTTTGTAGCTGCTGTTGGCTGTGCTGCACCGAGGTGAACAATTAGTTCCACTGTAAAACAGAAGGTGATGTGGTGCCTGCCAGGTAGTCAGAAACCAGCAGATGAGACCCTCTGTACCAACTGTTGTGATAAAACATTCTTCGAGCATATTCTCTATATCGATCACCTTTAGAATAAATGACGTTGCTGAAGGTAATGAGCACCAGAGTACCTGAGGCTGTACAGGGACTGACCTAAACCCCTGCACTCCTCTAAGGGGCTCTGTGCCTTCAGAGCTTTCTCTGGAAAATGCTTGTTGCTCCAGATGAATCAGTGCATCACTGTCCATGAAATTCACATGGACTTCTGTCCAAACTGCCTAAAATGCTGTTCTCTTTGGCTGCTGCCCATGTGCCCTGGGACAACTTAATCTATGCCAAAGAGGTTATTTCACAATGTTCTATAATTTTAAATACCCGAAAAGGTTGGTCTACTGGAGCACCTCTGGTGAGACAGCTCTAACAGACAGAACTAGCACACAGCACAAGACAGCAAGAGCTAGTTTTTGAAGCAGCACTGCAGGTTCCTTGATTCATTGGATTGATTCATCCTTATTCTCTTCATCTCCTGCCAGTTCCAGACTCAATCCTCTTGGTTAGCAATAGGTTCACAAAACTGGGGAGCTGAAATTTTTGACCTCACTTTCCAGAAACGGGCAAGAGCAGAAACCTGTAACACTCATCGTGAGTTATGGCATCGTTCAACCCAGCCTGATGTGCTGAAAGCAACAACATTGGGATGAAGACCCTGAACACCAGGTCTAATACGAGGTTCCCACTGCAGCAGGAAGGCTGTTTTGGTCTCAGTTTTTATTTTGTCTTCTGTAAAATATGCTTTCTTCATTACATTATCTGAAGGGAACAGGTCTGCCTATTGAACATAAAAGCAGATGATCCTTATCCTGGATGTGTAACTGAAAGTTACTGGGCACTGAATGGAAAGGGCCTTTCCTTCTGGTCACTGTATTTCTAGGAGTGTGCTGGAGTTTCAACTAAAGTGGTTACCTCTCCATGTCCTGTGATGGACTGGGTCCTAAACTGATTTGACTGCAGTCAGAAGGATTAGCTTTTCTACATGTATTGTAGTATGTCAGCTAAAATATTGTGTATGTTTTATCTGAAGGACAGTACTCAGCACTCAGTCTTTCTTATGTGGCAGCTGGAGGAGAGATAGACTTTTCACAGACTAAAGAGAAGAAGGGAAAGTTACAGAAGTAAAAATTTTCTTCATGGGGGAGAGGAAGGAGAGAGGCTTGGAAAGAAGCAGGATGGAGGAAAGACAAACAGCAAGTACATATCCTACATGGAAATGGTAAAGGATTAGGAAGTCTTGGACATAATACCATCACCTATAGCCACAGACTGTAGTTAAGGTGGTGTTGCAAGGAGAGATAATTTCCACTAAAGGCCAAGGCTAACATTTTCGTCAGGTTGCTCTAATTGATTTTGTCACCTGACTGTCTTCTTCTGGAACCCTTCAGTTTGACCACACTCCCCACCTTCTCCTGAAAATCACTAAGTGTATGTCAGGCATCTTAAAGGTATAGTTCACACTGGCATTTTCTCAGTCAAAAAGACAGCATCGCACTTGGCGAGGCACTGTGGCTGTCAGGATGGGGGCATTTATATATGGCACAATGATGCTGTTGTCAGCTTCTGTGCATGGCTGCCTATCAAAATCTCAGCAGTTCAGACCTGAAAGTGCAGATGAACCACTGCAATGATCACTAGGGTATGATGAATCACTAAGTACTGCAGAATGTAATTCCATATAATTATGATGCTTTCACGGCCCCTTGTGGGCCAGCAGAAGGGCTGGAGTTTGTCAGCCATTCTGGCACAGCTCAACCTATTGCCCCTCTGGACGCTGACTTGGTAAATAGCCAGGGAGCAGAGGATCAAACAGCATATGGCTTTGCAGACTTTACTGGGCTGCAGTAAACATCCCAGCCCTGAACAGCTGTGCCTTGTCTCTAACAAGATTACTTTTAAGAGACTGATACCTTCTGGACTGGATGAAAATCTGGAAATAAGCATGTTGTTGTCAGGGTTTTGAGTGCACCAAGAGGCTCTGCAGCCTGTTCCCCGCTCCTTGGGGCTTAGTTGCCCATCCTCCATTGCAGCTCTGATATGGTGCAGCTGTAGACTTGGATCAGGGTGCTGGGGACAGAGCTGTGTGAGGAAGAGCTATGGGAAGCCTCATGGGGGTCTCCTGCTCTTTGCTTGGGAGCTGCACTGAAGCTCAGGCTTCCATCCTTGAGACTTGTCTTAGGTCTGCCTGTGCCTGTCCATGTACCTTGCTGATCCTGAACCACTGGGATGATTTGCTGACTTGATGTCACAGCTGCTTCACCACTGCAGACATGTCTGGTAACCTTGAATACTGCCTCACCCTGCTCCCCAGTATGGCACCTGCTCAGGTACTGTGGGATTGTGCCCTCCTGGGTGGGATCATTGCCCTATCTGCCTTGCTATTGCCCTCAGCTCCTGGCTTCCTTCTCTTGTGGGACAGCCCATGCTTGCTGCTTCCTGACAGCTCCTATCCCAGAGGCATGAATGTGGTGTTACATGGAAAAGTTAGTGGCCCATTGGCTGTCACCTGGTGTCTGAAATCAGTACACATGATGCAACTGACCAAAGCTCAGTGACAACAGAGACACTGCTGGAGGCCAGCTGCTGGCCATACAGTCCCTCAATGTACAAGACAGAACAGTGCCCTCAAATAGGAAGAGAGCGGGTGGGGAATGTGTGATCCTCTCTGCAGGCTTCTGCTTCCCTCATGTTTCCCCAGCTTTCAAGTTGAAAGCTTGTCTCAATAAAATTAAGGTCAGTGCTTACGAGCACTACTGGGCAGAGCTGTTCATTTAAGGGCTGGCTGCATGCTGATAAATTGTGGCTTATATGTGAGTAGACAAGTTAGGGACATCACTTTTACTGTGGAGGCTAAAGGCCTTGGGGAGTAAGTGCCATGCAAGAGGATACCTCACAAAGTGTCAGGGAGCTTTCGGCAGGATGTAGAGAACCTGCAGGGTGGTGATGGATGGAACATTGTAGGGTTGCCTGTCCGGCCACATGGACATCCCTGTTAAAACTAAGCCAAATTCTCTAGGGTAGGACAGCAACACCCCAAACACCAAGGTAATGGAAGCCTGTAGATCAGCCTGTCAGAGCCACACAAGCACAGACACCATTATCCTGCATAGTACACGAACAGGATATGTCCTTAACTATAAACACAGATTAGATTGGAGAGCACAGCTGTGCAGCAAAACAGTGACTACAGTGACGACCTATTACATGCACTACCTATTACCTATACACCACGTGTATGTGGCTGTGTAGGAATTCTGTATATTGGGTTTGCTATTAAAAGTCATAAAGGTTTTATTTTGCATATCCACAATACTAGAAGACATCATCTCTGTTGAACGGTTTAGGGCATAAATGACTCAGTAATCTGTGTCAGCACTTGACTTAATTGCAAGGTGAGAGAAAAAGACTAAATAAATAAGTGCTGTTTTCTCATGGAAATCTAAAAAGATTATTTTTGGATTATAAAAGATTCACTCTGTGGTTTTCCTCAAGTGTTGTCGTATGTTTGTGCTTGAGGAAAAGCGAGTTATTGGAAATCTATGCCAGGCTCCAGATAAACAGTTGACTTTCTATCCATGATTTAATACCCACTAAACAGGCAAGAATGCTTCTTTGTTATTTCCTGGCAGTGAAAATGTACTGTGTTAGGCATCTTTCTTATTCAGATGTGGCAACTTCTGCCTACCACTGCTCTTCCCCTTTAGTCTGCCGGCCCAAAGCAGTACAGTTTGGAAAAATAACTAAATTTCTTAAGAACTTTCAAGGAGCAGCAAAATCAATGCTTCTAACAATCAAGTGCAATAACTGGGCATGCTGTTTGGTGACCTTCACTTATGAGTGATTCAGTTCCTTTCTTTTCTAATTCTTATTTATTTATTTATGTATCTCTTCTGTATCTGTTGATTTCGGTTGTTCTGTCCTTTGTGCTCCTCATTTCCTGCCTATTACCAAAACACAACAAACCAATAGAATGTGAATCATCTGATCTTCATGGTAGGTTTTTAATCTTCTTTCAAGAGAAAACTGGGCCCTATTTTCTGAGTAACTGCATTATTATGAAGGGAATTACAAAATTACAGAATCATCCTTAAAGCAGCCTTACATATTTTAAGTTATTCAAAGCAACATATTCTTTTTCCAACTATGTTTCAGCTAACTTTTTGATTAAATTTTCCTGTTCTCAAAAATGAAGGATGAAAAGAAACAGAAATGTTAGAGCCCTGAACAATTTCTCACTATTTGCAAGGATACTCTTGGAATTTCCCTGGCTTGCATATTTATCCTAACTAGCTAAGACATTTCAAATGGAGTCCATACAGAAATGGGGCCATAAGAGCTAAGAGCTTCCGGGACTGAAAAAGATTCATAGCCCCACATCCTCAAATGGGCTCCTGCTTGCCACAGTTGTTTTAAAAGTTTTCATTCCTTTATTTCAGTACAAAATCGTAACTGCACTTTTTTCACAGCCTAAAAAATATTGTGATTTAGTACAAAAGCGAATATATGTGTTAGTGCAGCAGCTGTCCTGTACAGTTCCAGTTGTTGTTGTTCCAGTTCCAACAGTTGCCAGTCTCTGGAGGATGCAAATATACTCCAGAAAGCACTGTGCTCTTTGGCAGATTAGTGAACCACTGAAAACTGGCACTCACCTTGAAAAATTACCAAAAGGGGAAAAAATGGAGGAATGAGAGATTAGACGAAAAAGTTGTGGAGAAGGACCATAAAAAATTGAGAGAATGAAGCAAAATTGGCAACAACTGGGCCACAGCACAGAGCAACAATTTGGGCTACCTGTGTCAACTGGCATTCAGACCAGTAAAATAAGATGCCATGAATGAAAATAACTTATCACGAAAATAACACATCAAGTAATGCTACTAGTAAGCAAACCAAAGTAGACACAGAATGTGTAGAGAGGTCACTAAGGACTCCCTTTTTCTTCTCCTGCAAATGAGGCTTTTGGCTTGGAGAGTGAATACAGATTTTATGAGTTTATCTTTTTCCCTCATCTGGCCACAAAATCAGAAATAATCAGTACTGTGTTCCACCCTCTATAAAATTCACTGAGGCATTCCTTTAATTATGTTTACATATGCTTATGCTTGTGGGGCTGCTGTGTGAACCAGGCACCTGGCTGAAAAAAGGGAAATTGGAGAGAAGGAATGCTGAAGTTTTTACTTTGAAGTGAATCCCTTTTCTGGTCTGATTCACCTTACAGTCCTGCACCTTGTTGACATAGGGGTAGAAATTAATTAAGCCAGCACTGATGCTGGAGACAGTATATCATCAGATCATTGCCTCTCTGGAAAAAAACAAACCCATTACTTGTGGAGCAATGTAGCTGCAAATTAAAGGTGTTAGGAAAACACATAACTGAGGGGCATATGAAAGGCAAATGTGAGAGGGACTGGAAAGGTGTGTGTGGGAAAAGCATTTGGAAAACAACCAAGGGATAGGAAGAAGAGGTATAATATATGGTAGCAACACTTTGACCAACTCTCTAACCATCTTTATAGAACCTAATTAAAACTTTCAAATTTTGTTGGGTTTCTCTTATTTTCAGATTTTCTGCAATTACTGCTGTAAGTTGCCAGTTTACCTCAGCAGAGCACAAACATAGGCTAGCACTTGCTGCTAAAACTGAAGCAGTTGTTTCCCATCAAAGCACAAAAAGCAAAGCAGCAGAGGAGAATCAACCAGCAGTTATTTACCAGCAGTTTGTTATCTATTTCAGTGCTCACAACCATGTTCTTTTAGCCCGATAAACAGGGTTGCCTGCTGTTAACAAATATTGCCTGAAGCAAAACACTAAACAATCTAAAAGAACCTTTTATTCCTATTTTACATATTTATTTCCAAACAGTTCCTAACAGCTCCAGTTAGTGCATTAAGGTGCCCAGTCCTTACAGGCTGCACAAATCAGTTCTTCACGCTGACGCCAGCAGTATTGCCATGGTTACGTGATTAGAGTGGCTTAACCTGGCAGGTGGCTTAGCAAAATGCTGAGTGCCAAAGCAATCCTAGCACACAATCTATACTTTTCCATCAAACAAATTAGTATATCACATGCTCTGTTGTCCATATCATGGTAAGGTAGGTTGTTTCTTGTTTGCCATTTGGGTTTTTTTTTTTCCTGGATAACAATGCTGTTCTCAAAATTTTACCACTTTTCAGCTATAACATTGCAAATAAACTATTTTCTAAAAGAAATGCCCTGTTTCCTCTACTCACAGTTTTGTAGATCCAACAATCGCAGTAAAGATAACAACCAAGGAATAAAAGAAGATTGCATAAACCACAAAAATTCAATGTGAAGTTTATATTTATAACTACATTTAGGGTTGGACTAAAAATCTGGAAAGATCCCATACCAGCTGAAGGTTGACCAGCTATTACTTGTTCGAGGAGATTCCTTGGGAGATGCAAAGGTCTGTATTTTTTTTTTCAACTGATGATTGCAAAGCTGAGATCCAGAAGCTTCAGAGATTGATTCAGCTGTAAACAGTTGTGGTTGACACTCCCAGAACTGCTCCATTGAGGTATGAGAATATTTGCCTACCAAATATCCAGACCAAGTAATTCACATACAAATAACAAAATGATTTAAAGCAATGTGCCTTCTTGAGAGGAGAAAGTATCAGAGAAATATAGAAAGTGAAAACTTAATGAACAGATCAAACTTTGGCAAGCAAGGTACTGCTAGCGTTTTCTTAGGTGGAAGCTACTAGACTTTGCAAATTGCAAACTAATGCAAAGCCTTAATACCTCAGTTGGTATTATTTTAGCTTCAATTATAAAGATATTGTAATTGTTACATGTGTTACATGCACAAACTTCCTTTTGTTTTCTTCTGTTGAGTGGGGTACAATGCTGAAAGAGCAGAGAGGGAGTTTTCATTCTTAATGCTTTCACACTGCTTGCCAAGATCCATTTTCTGATCTGAATATAGGACAGTGTAGTAGCTTATATAATACTTAAGGTATAAAAGTACCTTGGAGTGCGTAGAAGTTTTATAGCTGTTTAATAGATTCATTCATACTATTGCCCTGTATATTTTCTGTCCAAAGGAGCTCCAAAAAAACTGACGTTGTTTTTCACAGCTTGTTTGCCATCTCTCCTTTCTCATGCTGATTTCACTGCTGTGTTGATGAAGCTCCAGTCCTCTGGTCTTTATACTGTAGCATTCAAGTTTAGAGATTCTGAAGCCTTCCTTAGAAGTGACTCAAGTAATTTTTTGCATTTGGAGGAGAAAGCTGAAAAGCCTTCAATATTTAAATAGAAACATAAGTTTCAAGTGTAGTATAAAGGCTTCAGATCTCTTAACTTTATTCATCAATTAACATATCTGCAACAGCTGGGGTTTGATCCATATTTTCAGAGAACGGTAATGTTGCTGATACAGCACTTCCAGTTCAGTCACAGGAATACTGAAGTGGTTTTCAGAAGATAATTTAAAAAGCACTCAGTTGACAGGATGTTTCTTCAGGGAACCATTGATCGCATTTTCAAATTGCAACGGAGCCAGAGATTGTCTTCATTTTAATTTCAATATCAGGAATGCCTTAAGTGACGATCACAGCTAACCCATTTTAATGACAACCCTGAACATTTAGAAACTCTTATCTATTCAATGTACTTCTGTGCAGAGAAACAAGAACAGATGGATACTTCCTTAACACCTGCTGCTGTGGGAGTCTTCTGAAACACTTGCAAGTAGGAAATTATGACTGCTATAAAGTGTCTCTCAGTTTTATTTGTTTAGAGGATTTCTACAGAACATGCATGCAATTCATTTTCAGTTTCTCAACTTAGTTGTTGCTTTTGGAAGGCTGAGGAAAGATCACTTACTGAAGGAATGCTTATTTCTATGCTTTATAAAAAAAAGGGTTTAGGATAATAGATTGGAGATTTACTGCTATCTGTTGTGTAAGGAGGTAGAAGAATGCACATGGTATGGTACTCCAGCAGTGAAGGAACAGCTCCAGGAACAAAGAGCCCAGTCCTGCAAAGCAGGAGGAGTTCCACTGGAGAAGAGAGGGCTTCCTAGAGAAAGCCATGTCAAATTGAAACCTAATGCTTTTCTGACTAGGAACTGAAAGATGAAGTGCAGAAGTTTTAGCTCATAATTGCCCTTTGAGCTTTCTATAGGTGATTTAAATGTCTCTCTGCTTCCGCAAGTCTCCAATAATAGAGAGAAAAATTATTTCCTAGATTTGGAACACTGTTCTCTTCTTAAGTTATATGCATAGGTTTTGTTTGTTTTGTAGATTTTCATATGCAGTAGATTCAAGAAATAACATGTAAGTTCAAAGGATCTGAAAGTGAAATGTTGTTAAGGATTCTAATCCACCAAGATTATTTAATGGATTTCATTTTCATCATGCTTAGTGGTTAGAAACTGCCCTAAAATAAATCTAGTTAATTGTAATAGGAGATACAATCCAAGTTGAAATACCAAAAGAAGACACCCATCTTTTGGAACAGATATTGTAATAATGAATGCAGGCGATAAGAAATTTGTAAAATGGAGAGGATGGCAGTATCTAACACAGAAGGAAAGGGTTTCTTCCAGTCTAGGAAGCCATGGGGGATTGACCTTGGAGCACATCACTTTGATTCCATTTTATAGGTCCACAGACTTAAAACTTGAAATAACTATGCAAACAGTTTACTCTGAGCTATTGCATAATAGAGGCCACAATACTTCACCTGGTAATTCTTGATCCATAATTTCTGACTGGGCTGGAGGACATCTCTTAGAAAGACACGCAGTCATAATTTAAAGGCTTCACATTGTGATAAATTTCTTAATTCCCAAGGAAAGTTGTTTTGATTGTAAATTGTCATCATACTAAAATGATGTACATTATATTAGCTTGAATTGGTATATTTGTCTTCCAACTACAGAACTTTTTAATGTTGTCTTACTGATTCCTCAGTTCTCTGATCTGTCTCATCCCACTGTATAAACAAATCAAATAACCCCTGACTTTCCTGTTGCCTAAACTTATTAAATGAAACTCATTAACTTCTTCTGGCTTTAAAGTATAGATTTCCAAACCTTACCAAATTGAAAAAGATTCTGAAGAAACTAAAAGTATTTGGTGTATATTTTTAAAGACTAGACAGAAGAAAATAATGTTATTCCTTACTCCTCTCTGAAGTAATGCCATATATAAGCATAGAAATGTGCCTTTGTTAATTTATCTAAAGATCACAGCAATTAATTCAGATACTTTAGATATTAGGTTATCCTGCCAATTTACATGCATCTAAGATAAATCTTGTAATTTGTTTTGGCTCCTCTGTCTCCTGAACACAAAGATAAATTTGCTATATGTCTAGGACTTGAATTCCAAGGGCTGAACTCTATACGATGTTCAACGCACAAGTTTAGATAAACCATTTATCTACTCTCAGTGATTAAAACCTGAAGTACATGACTTATGAGGACAAGCTTAAAAGAACTGAGTTTGTTTAGCCTGGAACAGGCTTGGGAAGTCGTTGTCTAAAAAGCCCATTGTGGGGTGTAGGGAAGATGAAGCTGAACTCTCCTTGAAGGTGCAGAGTGAAAGCGTGAGGCAGAGTGAGAGCTAGCTGCTACCAAGGAATTTCTGGTAAAATATTAAGAGGAAAAAACAATTACTCCTACTGAGGGTAAGCAGCCACAGGTATCTCCACCATTATGAACCACCATCCTTAGAAATACTCAAAGCTCAACTGAGTGTTCCGATCGACCTGCCAGACCTACTCTGAAGGGTGGATCAGAGCAGATCTGTTCCAGAGAAAGGTTCTTTCCAGTTTACATGACTCTGGCTCTATGACTAATTAATTAGGTCTGCTGGCCTAACTCAGTGGTGTAACTGAAGCTATGCTGTAATTTAGGCTTGAAATGCAGACCTTTCTTTGCACAAGACCATATATGATATTTGACAGGAACGGGGATTTTTATCAGGGTGCTGGTTCATACAAACAAAATGCTATTCAGCAGACAACAGCTGAATGTCCATGTCATCCAACCATCCATTGTGCTTGTCTTGGCCATCCCTGTCTCTCCTGCATGAACTAAACTACTTCACTTAACACCACAGCCTGATATGATAAACTAGCATAAATTCCAGTTCTACAAAATAGACAAGTTTTAGTTCCTCATACTAGACCATGCTATAATTTCCAGCAATGTAGTAGTAGCCCCTGCATAAAACACTGACTTTCCCCCATGGCAGGTGGAGAGCAGATGATTAAGAAGCAGAACCATGGGAAAACCAATTTCTGAATCAGCAGCCCTCTTTTTTGTTTTCATTGCAACTAAAAATTGGTCCAAAGAGTTATGTTCTTGATGAAGCTACATGCTGTGCCAAAGCTAAATGTTATTGAGCTTGCTTATCAGACATAAGCAATGCAAGGTATATAATATAGTTAACAACTTAATTTGTACCTGTTGTGTTCAAAAGAATCATCCTATTATCTTTACTTAACATTCTTTTGCACCCAGTTAAACTAATCCAGTGAAATACACATACGTAATAATAAGGCCTTTGATATGATCAGTAAATTAAATTAACTTGACTCCAGGAAGAAAAAGATAAGAAAATGCCTGTCCTTATGAGAAAGGTCACAAAGAAAGAATAAGAAGAATGCACACTTAAAACCAGAATTTAAAGAAATAATGGCCAGAGGGGTAAGTGGCCTGCCTTTTTTGTAGGTTTCTGTCTGTTTGAAAGAAATCTTTTTCCTTGACACTTTACTGTATTCCAGACTAAAGACACTTTCTGATTATATGTTCTGATTTGATATGTCTTACGTGGAAAGATGACTGGGGGTAAAATTAGAGGCAACAGAGAAGTTATATTCACATCCTAACAGAAGCTGTAATGGTACAGAAATTATATGGCAAAATGCAGCTGCTACTCCTTGGATGGAATGTGATCAGGTATGCTCCAAACTTATTCCACCAAGATTCCCCACACACTGAATCTGCAACCTTAAGCACCTGCTGAGGGGGATGGAATGGAGGGAGGAGCAGAGTGGAAACCCTGTGGCCAAGGCTCTGCTGAAACCCTTGCAGGGAAGTGAACCTGATGGTGCTTTGCAGCTGATAAACCCCATAGCAGCTCTCAGTCGGGGGGAAGAGGAGAAGGTGTCTTGTTGCCAAGCCAGCAGCTCTGGAGAAATTGCTCTCCTCAGATGAACTTGGTTAATTACAGCCTAATTATAATACAACACACAGCTCCATCCCAAAGTTACCTCCCCCAAGGTATGACCACCCCTCACTGAGCAAGTGTCTAAATTTTATTAACTATACCTTTAAGAGTGAAGCAAGGGAATTTTGCACCAATCAGTAACAAATGTCTGTATGACTAGAGTTATTCAAGCTCCATCTAAACATAAAGAAATACTATAAAGATACATTGAGAGTGGGGAAAAGTTAGGGAAGACTCCATAGTAACTGCTGGGATCAGTTGATGGGCTGAACCTGTCCTGTCACTCATAGGGACAGGTAAGAACCACATTCTGTGTGTACTGAACACTTTTACTGGGGATTAGAGTTTGTCTGTGCATTGCTTTGAATATGTTTCTGCAGTCAAATACCATCACAAACAATCCTCGAACCTTAACCTGTCACAGTTTTATATTAATAAAGTGTATTATTCTGTAAACTGTTGGTGTGAATCCTTCATGGGTGCTGGCAATCACCGGCAGAGCGGAAATACTGGAATAGAGGGGAAGACTCACTGAGGAGTCTCCATTATGATGTCCATGTGTGTCCCTGAATAAGTCAGTCAAACCACCCTCAGATCCAGCAGGATTGCTCAGTAACTGATTGTCAGTCCCTAGAACAGGATGCTGACAGAATGGTTGGGCACAAGGGTCTTGACTTTCTTAGGGCACTGACAGACAAACACTAAGGGTTAAGGAAATCTCCCCTTTTCATGTGACTCCTAAAATGCTGCACTTTTATTGCAGAAACCAAACATACTCTATTGCAGCAAAAAGTGAGAAATAAACGTGTTAATGGTTTAAACAACAGCTACATTGGCCGGTAGGTTGTGAATATACACTGTTTCTTTGCTGTTTTTCTCTCCAGTTTGAGGATACATCAAAGCTGTGTCCCTGTATTGACAGGAGAAGTCAATACTTCAAACAATGGGGAAAACAGAATATCAAACTGTGGATATATGTGCAGTATGGGTTGCTTAGCTAAGG
This sequence comes from Ploceus nigricollis, assembly GCA_013399945.1. Lineage (NCBI taxonomy): Eukaryota > Metazoa > Chordata > Aves > Passeriformes > Ploceidae > Ploceus > Ploceus nigricollis. Next base: position 78,096 of record VXBC01000589.1, on the reverse strand, counting down.
CTGTGGATATGGAAGAAATGTCTTGCACAGGGATGACACCATGGGAAAAACTGTTTTCTGAAATATGCTTCTTGCCTTAAAGAATATGTCTCCAGTTAATTACTCCAAGATCAATTATAATTGAGGAGATGGATGTGTAAAACTAATCTCAGAACTTTTTACTGCTCCTTCCAAAAGCAGCTGTTTTACCTCAGCTGTCAAAAGGTCCAGTATATAGGATCATCTGGTCACACAGCCAGAAGTTTTAAGTGGTGTGAATATGTCCTGGAAAGGGCAGCTAAGTCAAAGCTGGGCAACTTGACTAGAAAAACAAATATTTTCTGTAGCAGATGAAATATTCACTAGTTTTAATGACTAGTAGTGGCTGCAGTAAGGTTTCTCCAGTTAATTTCTTTGAAATATCTTGGCTTCAAAAATAAAACAAGAAATCTTTCTTCCACTTTTTGAGTGGATGCATCAGTCACCTGCTGGAATCCAGCCTGAGCAAAGGAAGACATAAACATACTTAAACTCTGTCTTTTCAAGTGTCTTTGTAGACTGTGTGAGGTGTTTCACGTTATAAGTTAGTTTTTCTTTAACTGTGTATAATGGTTTGGTTTTCATTCTTGGCAGGTGATAAAGTGATCACACCCAAACAGCATTACCAGGAACCTTCTTTTGCTACAACAGCTCACCCACATCTTCAAACAGTCTTGCTGAGTGACTCACTCGCTCTGTTGCTACACAATTTCTTCTGAGAGCAGGGAACAGCAGTAGTTTCATCTTTGGCTATTCCTCTCAGAGCCCTTTGCAATTCTATTCCTACTCATCTGGTTCATCTCCATTTTCTTAATTGAAAACTGAGATTTTTTTTCATGCAATGCGTAATAGTGTGTGGACTTGCCTTTAAAATCGATTGATATGATTAAAAATGTATTTGCAAGTAGTTTTATCAAAGATTCTGCAGCATTACAAGTGAAGGTGTGAAATGTGTGTATGTGTGTGTGCATATACTTGTTCCTATCTTCTCACACCATAACTTAATGTAAAACTTTGAGTGTTATTTATGCATCTACTTAAAGCTCTGGAGTAATTACTGTAGAGTAAATTTAAAAAAAAAAGAGCCATGCAAAAATTATAAATCTTGCTTTATGTTTGGGGGCTGTACTAAACATAATTTGCCACAAAGCTGCATCTTGTGTTTGCAGAGTGTTTATCAGCTTTCACTATTTATAACAGATGGAACTAGAGCATTCTGAATGTTTCTATTAAACAGAAAATGGCACTGCAACATAAACACAATATTGTGGAAGTTTGGTCTTGCAAATTAAATTCTACAACCTGGCAGATAGCTTACAATATCATCTTATCCTCTCTTTTGTAGAATATCACTACAGCAGATATCCCTTGTCACGTGCCCAGTGAGGGCAACATTATGGCTGCATACTCTGAACGAGGAAAGGGAGGATAACACTGATATTCCACAAGGGCCATTGCATGGATTTCATGAGGCACTATTACATATTAAAAGAAATTAATGGACAAGCAACAAAGACAATCTTTCCTTGTAGCTAAAGAAATCTCAGTCTGATTCTGATCCTTAGGCACTTATGTCCCACCATATTGCTGGTTAAAATATTTCTCCAAACTGACTTTTTCTAAGTCAATAGACAAAATAGCAGCATAATCACAACCATCCCACACTGAACAAATGGCCATTGCTGATCTTGCAGAAACATCCTCTTCCAATGAACAACATGTGCTTCCAGAGCTCTGACACTGGCCATCTTTAGAGACTGTGAATAATTGTTTACTCATGGGCATTTCTGTAAGTCCTTTGGCTGGTAAGTATCTCCTTTTCCAATTTTCAACATATTTTCTTTTCTCAGAGGTGGAAGTGTCTTTCTTCCTGGGTTTCCATAATACCCTTCCTCGTTACAGGTCTACCCAAGACTAGAGTTAGACAGTCATTCATTGCCCATAATTTCTGTCTTCATTTATTTAAAACAGACAAACAAACTTCATATATGCAAATAAAATCATAGCACCATAAGGAATTCCAACTATACCAGTGAGTCAATGTGTTAAAATTCTCCCACCCCCATTAATTTATAACCCTCTTGAAAACTAGACCCACGGAGATCATCACAAAATGGCACCATCATCTGTAGCTTTGCTCACATAAAAAGTTATATCAGAGTTTTTATCTTGAAACCCTTGCAGAAGTATTAACCTATTCCCTTTAGAGTCTGCAGACCCTGAAGAGTCCATGCAGAAGCAGGTTTACCCTGAAGGACTACAGTCCATGGAAGGGCAGAGGAAAACTAAGTGGAGGAAGGCGTGAGAAAGAGGAGCTCTTATGGCCTGGGTGCAATCCCCGTTCTTTCTGCACCAGGCTGGGGGCAGGAGCAAGTTGAGAATGAAAGAATGAGGTGGAGCCTAAGAAAAGGGGGATGAGGGTGGTGGGAAAGTGCTTTAGTTTTTGTTTATTTTTCTTACCATCCTACTCTATTTTAATTGTTAATATTAACTAATTTTCTGCCAGTCAAGTTTGTTTTGCCCACAACAGTCATTGGTGAGCAATCTCCTTGCCCTCATCTCAACCCATGAGTTATTTTCTTCTTATTTTTTCATCCTGTCCCACTGAGGAGGAGCAGGGAGAGAGCAGCAGGGTAGGAGATTGTTATCCATGGCTAATCTACCATAGCAGTGTATCATCGTTGTAGCATTTCTAATTTGATCTGTATCAAATGGGAGTATTCAAAAAGTCACAATTCTAGAAAAATATGGGCATGTAACTTCATGTTCTCTAGATAAGCACATGAAAGATTTCACTCGCCACTTTGTGGGTAAAACTGGACATTCCAGCAAAAGACATGCATCTATGTCTTATAATTTTTTAATTTCTCAAAAGTTATTCTTAGTAGTTTTCCTCATTCCTCATTTTTAATTACAGAGAAGGGGTGGAAATTAATTCAAATTACCCCAAATAATGTTTGAAAACTAATTCCGGTTCTTCCCACAGGTTCAGTCTGTAAGATGTATGCACAAAGTAGCATTTGTCAAGATATGAATACATAACCATAATGACATTAATGTTTTATCCAGGAGCCCCTGCTGGGACATCACACTTGCCAAGCAGAGCCAAGGCAGTCTTCTGTACCTTCCTCTTTCTTTCTACAGCTCAGGCTCTCTGCCATTATCTCCTCCAATCAAGCATGAATACATACATGGCTTCAGCTGTCATTCTGACAATTCAAGATGTCAGATAGTGACAAACATAAACAGTGCTCTTAAATTTGGAAATCAGTATGTAAGAGGTGGTATGGTTGAACTTTGGAACCAATATAAGCTGTATCCATATAATACAAGGAATACTGCAAATGGACATTTCAACATCTATATTACGTACCTTTAAACATTCCAAAATATATTTACAGTATCTGGAAGTGTTTCTAATGGATCTTATGCACATGCAGTGTTCAGTCAAGTGGATTGGCCCCGTAGAGGGTTATGAACACATCTGATCCATAAAACTCAGCTTCCTCGCTGACTTGTGTTTTGCCTTGTGACACCTAATTATTTGAGCTAGCAGATCTAAAATGTGCTTATAGATTTGTAATTTTATTCTGAGTGAAGAATCAACTCAATCAAACTTCTATCCAATTTCAGAATGACATTAAAAATACTTGGCAACTGAAAATCTGCTAAGATGTTTTTTATCAAAACAGTTGGCAATTATACTTCTTAAATAGCCTGCGGCCATTTATAAGATTTTTTTTTAAAAAAAACAGTTCCTCTATATTTATGACAATGGCTCATCTATTGCTACAAACCAAAGAAAAAAATTTCAACATAATGCTAAAAATGAAGTTAAAGTCTGTAGATGAGCTTCTTCAAAAAGGTTCTGAATTTGGAGTTAGAGCACTCTCATGTCTTTTTTTTTCATGTTTAATAACTCATTTTTGCCTGTGAGAGACTTTTCTTTCTGAAACTTGGCACGACATAACTTGTTATTAATCAGCATTGTACACACTCAAGTCTTGATCTTGTCGGTTGCCCCAAGTGCCATAAAAACATAAGGAAGGCAAATATCTCAACTGAAAAGCTTAAGTTTAATGTTTTGTCACAGTTCAGCTGTTATGCAGGAAGCTGAATGGCTTATAATTCTTAGGTCTTTAGCTGATACAGGACCAGAGATTTTAGAAAGCTTATGTGGTTAGCAAGGCCAGCTATTTCATTTAAGCCAAAGAAGGAAGCAGTTCAATTTCTGACTGTTTTACTAATGGTAGAGAGCAATGGAACCTTAGATTGAATAGTTCAGTTGGAAGGGGCCTAAGATAATAAAAAATCATCCAGTCCAGCTGACTGACCAGTTCAGGACTGACCAAAAGTTAAAGCATGCTATTAAGGGCATTGTTCAAATGCCTCTTAAACACTGACAGGCTTGGGGCATGGACCACTTCTCTAGGAAGCCTGTACTAGTGTTTGACCACCCTCTCATGAAGAAATGCTTCCTAATCCAGTCTGAACCTCCTGTGGTGCAGGCTGAAACTATTCCTTTCTTTCCTATCACTGGGTCAGAGGTAGAAGCGATCAGAACATCCCTCTCCACTTCCCCTCTGCAGGAAGCTGCTCTAGAGAGCAATGAGGTCACCTCACAGCCTCCTTCACTCCAAACTAGACAAACCCAAAGTTCTCAGCTGCTCCTCATAGGACTTGTGTTCTAAATTCAGATTAAGTGTTAATAGATGACCAGAGTTGAAATTACTGCGTGTGCATGTGTGTATACCAGAAGGAAAACACAGGAAACAGCAAGAGAATGAAGTCAGAGAGCAATCCAAACGAGAATTCAGAGTAAAATGTTATCAGATGAAAGATGTGTCTCCTGTTTCTTATTTTCCACCATATTCAGGAAAATAGGATTCCATGTACATTTTTCAAAAAATAAACAAGATTACAACAAAGACATTTCTGATTGCAAAATCAATTTCAGGGGAAAATAAAACAATCTGAAAGGTCTCAAACTGCTTAACTTCTCAAGCTATATCTCTGTGGAATTTTGTCTTGCTATTCCTCTTATTATAGAGCTGTAAGAGAAAAGAAGGGTGTTATTTCCAAAATGTTATATTTTGTGAGTTACAAGCTGAAGGAAAAAGAAAAATATATTTGTGAGGCAATGAAGGATTATTGCACATTCATTTAAAGCTAAAACATACAGTTTGTAATTTAAAAGTAAATCATTCTATATTTAAATGTTATATTTTTCTTATGAAGTGACTTACCCAAGCAAAACAGCAATGCTGATTTGTCATAAGAAAGCCATTTTGCCATACAGAAATAGAATATTTTTCAGTTAGAGTTATTTTGATCATTCTGTGATATAGCTATTTCTTCTTGCATTATTATTTTTAACTGTTAAAAATAATCCTGTCAGTGGTAAAGAAATGGAACAACTTCTCAAAGTTTACATTTCTGCTCTTATGAAGACAACATACTCAAAAGAAAAAAAAAAACCCACAAACTGCCTGATTTTCTTATGCTAAAACAGGAAGTGTTCTGAGCATACTGCTGAAACATGGGGAGGAAGCTTTGGTCCTTGCTCTGAAGGTTGCTGGTATTTTTAAACAAATACAGTTTAATGTAAGCATTCCTGTTCCAGAAGCCTTGTCTGGAAATCACTGCTCTCTTCCCTCTTGGGTGATTCCTTTATCCACAAATCTTTATTTAGGCTTTGCTTCTCTGCTTTTCCACATGGTCCTTGTATACTGAGCTGCACAATGCTGCATAGGTCATGATGTGCTCGTGTCTGAAAATCAGGGTATATTGAGGGGGTTTGGGTTGAGCCAAAGGAATGCCTGCCTATGTGGGGATTGCAGTGGAGGATGAAGGGACAGGCAGGAATGCACCACCACCAAATTAGAGTAAGGGATTAGACCAAGCTGGAATGGATGGCTGTGGGCAACATAGCTGACTTTTAGCCTCATTTAAAAAAGGTTTAGCTAGACTGCATGCTTTCTGTCAGCATGCTGCAAATGTACCTATTGATGTAGATACTCACTGCCTTCTTCCCACAGATAAAATCTTTTTGCTATTTGTTGTACAGTAACAGCAGCCAAAAAGCAGGAGTGGCCCCAAAAGCTAGGTGATTAAGTGTGTGCTTAGAGGCATTTCCAAGGCAGATTAACACTCCTGGAGTAAAACTGGTCCCGTTTTGACAAAGATTTTTCCTATAGAGTGTGGCAATGCAGCAAACAGTTGCAATACAGGAAAATAACACTGAGAAATCATCACTCAAATGTCACCAAGACAAATATGCCCTGTTGTGACAGCCAGAGAGCACAGAGCTCTAGATATGCTGTAGCAATTCTTCAGGGCTTCTAACAGTGGTAGGAAACAGCTCTCACCTTTTCCTCAGGAAAAAATTATTGCTGCAACTCCCAAGGCAACAGCTCACAAGCATGCTGAGAGTGAGAAAATCCCTGTCTCTACATCTGCTCTTTCAGCTTTGCTCATCAGAGGTTTCCTTTTGCATCAATGGTGAAAGGTAGAAATGGCATTTAGATGTTCTGAGACCTATTTGGAGCCCTTCACCCCCTCCAGCACAGACATCTTGCACACCTCACATCACTCTGCTCTAAGTAAAGGCCGGGACTACTTTTCAAACACCACAAAGATGTGAAGGAAAGAGCCTGAGAGTGGACCTATGTTTCTCCATCAGTTGAACAGATCCCAGCACTGCTAAGGAATAACAACACTCAGGCTCGAATTACTGTGCACCGTTGAAGAATCTTCTAATCAAAATTAACTGTATCCAATAAACAAAAATTTGGTTTCTTTCCTATTGTACAGTAAATCACTACAAGCTTTTACTCAGTATCTAAAACTGAAATAGAGTCTGGTTTCAAATGCAAGATAGTAATGAAAATAAAACCCAGAGATATTCTTTGTGAAGACTGACAAATTTCAAAGAATGCAAAGTACAAACATTCCAAATACACAATTACATAAACTATTTCATTTTGCAATAAACTCAGTAAAACATTAAATTTTTAATGCTCCTTTACCATAGAATATGCAAATCAACTTTTACAAGTCTTCATCTTCCAACAATAGATGGCACTACAAATTCCTATATTCACGACAACATTAAATAATTTTATAGCATTTTAACATTTGCAAAACTAATCATAACTGCCTAAGTAATATATGATGATCAACTTAGCTCTAAAACACATGCATAGATTTTTTTTCCTCACAGCAAAATTGAAAGTTACGATAGAAGGAGCAACATGTCAAAAATATTTTACTTCTTACACTGATTTATCTGAACTGAGAACTAGGAAAATATTCCACTATCAATTACAATGGTGTAAATCACAATGCTCAGTATCAAAAAATAAGAGGTTTCTGTTTATTAGCAGCCATAAGCACAAAGCCCGTTGTCTACTTATAGGAGCAATAGGCTGAATTTTACATTTCATTTAAAAATCGGCAAAGCAATTTTAGGCACAGGTCTTCCTTAGAAAAGTACAAAAGTCACTTTTAAATGGACAAAGCTTGTTGGTGTTTATTTGTGCAACATGAACACACCTGCTGCTTCAGGACAGGAGCCACATGGGTTTTCCTTCACAGAATCAAGCCTCAGGAGCTGCTCATCACGAGGAGTACTGCAAAGACAGCGTGGTATCTGAGAACGCTGCTGAAGCAAAGGAAGGATCTGGACTGCAGTGTGCACACCTTAACACAGCCACAGGTTAGACAACCAGGCTGCTAATTAGCAACCCTAGAAGGCTATTAACCTTTGTATAAGATAATATATACACTACATCCCTGTGCTCTTCAGCAAGGTGAAGATAGGATTGAAATCAGCTGATTTGCAGCTGGTGGGAGAAGAATAGGCACAGATTTATAGGTCTGAAGTACTGAACGGAACAAAGGGGACAATTATGGCCTGTATGGATTCATGTACTAGCAAATCACAAATCAGTCTTCTTGTGCCTGTGATTTTCTCAATAGAACAACTCCTTACTAGTATGTGGGTTATTGAAGTGTCTTCAGCAGACCAAAAGAAAAGGAGGAGAGGGACAGGAATGTGAACTTCACATCAAAGTGGATGTTGATATGAATATGCAGATGTAAGAGAGGGGTAAGAGGTCTAAGGAGAACATGGGGATGACTGACCTCTGCCTAGACTGGAATAGCCCACTCCACAGTCTACTTGCCATCAAATTTCTTCCCTCCTATACACCACCAGCATCGGCTCAGATCATCACCACCATTTTAAGGTGATGCACTCTAAGGAAACCCATTTTTTAAAGATTTTAGGCAATAAAAACCATGACTTCAGAAACAGGGAAAGCAGTGAGGTAGCAGTGTCTGCTTTGGCATTTGTTGTAGGTACAGTTTCAAGATACTTCTGCCATTAACCGCTCATTCAACCATTACCAAAACACACTGTTGTGCATCAGTAGTTAACAACTGTTGAATCTCAGTGACAGTCCGTGGGAGGGAAATGCTATCAGGTAAGTCAAGGAGCCCTGCATGCACCTCTGAAATGTAGTCCTCCTTCTCTAAGTAATAAGAATAGTCTGTTCCATGTACTGTGGCAAATCTCCAAGCACCACACAGGGCTGAACTTTAGATGAAGTTGGCATATTTGAAACAGTCAGCCTAAGTCAGTCTCATTGTTTGGATCAACCGTCTCTAAACAGACCTTAGAAATAACCATTCAATTTCTCGTTTAATATCTTCATTTTTAATTGGCTTGTTGCATTCTTTATATGCATTGAAATTCTAGTACACTAGCTCCTATGGGAAAATAGTACTCAGCAATTTGAATTTGTTAGCTGCTCTGAACATAGGGGACTTGATTTTCATTTATGTTACAGTCGCTTTATATTGCTCAGGCAGTAAATTGCATTTACACCCAGTAAATGAGCAACCAGAGTAGTGTAAAGTAACTTTAGCATGAATGAGAATTAGGCCCAAAGCCTTCCTAAGTTTTTATAGGAACTCTGTTATTCATCTCAATTGGTGAGATAGGGATTGATTGACAAACAAATAGCAACACAGTATTGCCTAGTTTGGAAGGAGAATTGGGCCAGGGATTAGAAAACCCCAATTCAGCAAAGGAAATCAGACTGGCTATTAAAAGCCTGAAGTCCATCAAAGCACTAAGGCCAGATGGTTTCAGCATACATTTTTACAATCAGCTAAGTATAAAAGATGAAATAGCTCCCCTGCTGGTTAAAGTATTTCAAAATTATTTACAGATGGGAATTAATGTTAATGAGTCGTGTAGCTAACTCCCTACATACCATGCTGAAAATTTACCACCCTCAAGTTTAGTCCCAGCCAATGCACCAGAAAGTCTCATAATTTGAAAATAAAAGTAGATTTTCCTTGTTTTACCACGTATAACTAATCATTTCAGTTTCACATCTAAGAGGCTTAAAGAGAAGAAGGATAATGAGGGACAGTACCCTCATGTACCAAAAATGTTCTCAACGTGAAGATTATTTTAATTGTAAATTCCCATGGCTGGAAGATTTACTCATAAAATATAACATACAGTACGAGTATGCTATGGAGAGGACTGATATTAAAGATATGTGCAAGAGTGGTTGAGGGGAATATGGAGCTCTCTCTCTGGGTGAGTGACTCAGAGCCCTGTTAGGTCAAAATGCAGATTTCACCATTTGATGCTCCGTGAAACAGTGAGAATATTCTGCTCTTTTTATCTGAATGTATGTGTTGGTTGTTTGCATAGACACAATTTATTAGATCTAACCCAAAAAAATTTATAATAAACAATAAAGAAAACAGAAAATTCCCTCACTTTTAGTCAGCTTATATTAATGCAGATTTTCTCCTGTGTACAAATTTAAAGTCAAGCTTTTGCCTCACTAAGTGGCACGCATGAAGTAGACTGGAATCTGAATGAGCAGTTTCAGAGTTCTCTCCTCTCCACAGATAAAATCTCCCTAATCATTGCACTCCCTTAACAGATTCATTTCTCTGAGGTACAGCTAACTTACTGTTTGATCTCTCTTCTCTCATTAAAAAGCAAACAATTTAAAAATACTCCTTGATCAAGGTCCTTTCAGTTGCTCATTTTACAAATAGGGATAATCCAAAATGAATGAGACCAAGAATAAATTTCTGCTATTAGTCAAATATAATTACAGCCAGACAAATGATACTTTTTAAGGTTGCATTCAGGATCTGGGCTAGCTGGCAGGTTAATGCAGCACTCAACTTTCAGCTTTTCCTTTGTTTCAGTTTGACTTTAATTGCATTTATTTGGTCTGTAATAACAACTGACTAACCACTCCTGTATACAAAGAAACTACTATCAGATACATTATTTCAATAGTCGTGGTTTAGAGGAAGATGATGACAGGTAAAGAAAGCTTCTGCAGAGATCATCAGTTGATCAACCTTTAGCTCTGCTGAGAGAAAACAAACAAAAACACTCAACTACCAGAGAAACAGGTTCTAGAAAAATATCTTCAGACAAGGTAAGAGGTTTCCTTGTGGTCATTCTTTGAACTACCTTCTCCTGACTTTCTCTTCACTTAGTTATTTTTCTTTTAAAGGAACTCAGCCTACTCAAATAGCCAGTGCTGAAATATGTTTGATGCTCTCCAATACTGAACAGCTGTGGATTTTATTTTTTTTAGTTCCAGCAATGCCTAAAGTGCTAAAACCATCCCCCCCTCACCCCCCCACAAAAAAAAACAACCGCAAAACCAACAACAAAACCCAAAACTAAAGCAAAGGGCCATTGCTGAAGCAAACAGGAGGGAACCCCCCTCATCATGAGGATTTGTGGCAGCTGTGCTCTGTAACAGGTTTCCGCCATTTCCATGGCTTCTGCATGGGCCTTTCCGTGACCGACGGCAGCGCTGCGGGAGGTGCCAGTGAGCACCAGCAGCACTGTCGGACCCGTTGTGGTCCCAACTGGCAAAGCCTGGCTAACAGCTGATTCACCTGTAGCACGTTCACTTGTTAGTAATAACGACTGACACTGAGAAGCCTCGGGGCAATTCTCTAAAACGCAGTTCATTATCCAGGTCGTGAGGGGTAACTCCTGATGGTACCAGCACGCACAGAGCCGTCAGTCAGCTGGCACTAACTGCAAGGAATCACACATGTGCCACACCTTGCACACAACACATAAAGGCACATTTGTCAGAGATATCCACTGCTGGTCAGTAACATGTACCCTGTCACTAATACTTACCTGCCTAAGTTAATGGTAACAAACTCCTAGTAGCTGTTGGGAAAAGTCCATTTCTACATCTATGTGTTCCGTGCAAATTTGCTTAAATATCTGCTCTGCCCTTGCAAGAACCCCTCCTGAAATACCATGTCCAAATCTGGAGTCCTCAGTATAAGAAAGACGTGGACCTGTTAGAGAGGGTTCACAGGAAGGCCATGAAGGTTGTCAGAAGGCTGGAGTATCTCTACTATGAGTACAGGCTGAGAGAGCTGAGGCTGTTCAGCCTGGAGAAGAGAATGCTCTGAGGAGACCTTATAGCACCTTCCAGTACCTGAAGGGTATTCTGAAAAAGAGGGACAGTGAGTTTTTACATGGGCAGATATTGATGGGAGAAGGGGAAATGGTTTTAATGGTTTTAAACGAAAAGAAGAGGGATTGTGATTAGACACGAAGAAGAAATTCTCTACTGTGAGGGTGATGAGGCAGTGGAACAGGCTGGCCAGGGAAGCTATGGATGCCCCATCCCTGGAAGTGTTCAAGGCCAGGTCGGATTGGTCCCTGAGAAACCTGATTTAGTGGAAAGTGCCCCTGCCCATGGTATCTTTAAGGTCCCTTTCCAACCCAAACTGTTCTATCATTCTGTGATTCTGATTCTATGTACCCTGTCAAATCAAACAGTGTCATCTCAGCAACTCCAATATATTGTCTATTTTCTGTGAGAGAGGATTTTCTACAAAACCATCTGAGTTAACTCTTTGTCTGCTGTTACCTTATTTGTCACTGAAAGCTTTTTCTCTTCTCCCCAGACTGAGAATTCCTTTTTCTCAGTTTCTTTCTTTTTGAACATTTTCATTATAAGGATGAGAACTAATGGGTACACAAATACTATAGCTGATATATTTCAGTCTTGACATGCTGAAACAGATACAGTTTGAAAGAACAAATGACTCTCTACAGTTTTCCTTATTGCATATTAGAAGAAATTTAGATTGCAATATAAAGATTTAATAAACACATTAAGATGTAAAGACCATTACTTATTAAACTAAAACTGAGATAATGCAACCAACAAATTAAAAATATTGTTGCAGGTAAATCAGCAAGTTGATGGTTATTTGATTTAGATTATCAGTAGATGAGACAAAAAAAAAGTGGGATTTTTTTTTCTAGTCCTGTGTTGGGAAAGAAATTGGGTTTGTGTCTCAGTTTAATACAACTATTTTGTTCCCATTTTTTTCCATAGTAATAGGGATTTTCTGACAACAATTCAACTGTCGTGACTGCTTTCACAGAGTAATGCATAGACTGGATATTTTCTAGAAAGTACAGCAACCAAATAAGCTTCCTTAGCTACATTTTCACTGCTGTTTTCCCTTTTTCTTAAACGTCATAATTGTTCTAATAGCTATTCTTTTGATTTTCTTATTACCTTCCCTATTGCACATAACAACATAAAAACTAAGCAACAGAAATAAGAGAGTGTTTACTATGACAGGTTTCTACACAACAGTTGCTCCAGAAAGCACTTCTGTAACTTTGACAGCACTTACTCACATAAAAGACCAATTTGGGAGCTCATTTTAAGGTTTCAGAAAGTATTATCAGAAGGATTTTTTTCACAAGCACATAAATTCATTCTTTGCACTTTCATGAGCTGGCAGGACACGAAAGGATTATTCCCTTAACACAAGGCAGGAAAAAAAAGCAATAGAAAGATACACTTTTACTTCTTGGCCTACATCTTTGATGTACATAGGGGCTGCATAAAATAGCTGATACAGTACCTTGCTTAATTTTTTAACACCTGCATCCACCTAATGGAAAGCAGAAGATTTGTCATCTGTCACACCCAGCTCAGACAGCTCTTGCCTCCTCTCGCAGAGCGTGCAGCATCCAAAAGGAGGGTGGGACAATTCTTTTATCTGCTCTGTGTCCACCTTAGATGTGCTTTTGATCACTCCTGGAGTGATTCTCATATGCAGTCTCTGATAATAGCAGCAGGCTTCTTAAATATCAAATTAAATAGCACAGCCTTATTACTGGGCCGTATGGCCCAGTTAACATAATCCAATCATATTTCCCACTTGATAGGTTTTAGGGCTGAGATTACTATAGGGTCACAAAGCCACCCAACAGCCACCCTTGGAAAAATTCTCTCTTCGATCGGCTGATGAGGTAAGCTCCAAAAATATTTCAGCTGAATTCTCTATTATCTGGGATAAATCAAGACATACTAATCCCCCAAAATATGATTAGTAGGAAATACAGTGCTGGGATACTGAAGAAGCACCACTGAAGTCAGCCAGCATTCAGCATGAGATGGAGCTGAGAACAGAAGAGACTCGGACTCCTTGCTGTGCCCTGTAGCACCCTCTGATCAATGGTTTCTGGCACACAGCCACAGATCTGAGCTGGCTCTGTCTGCTCCCAGAGTGCTGCTGAGGGAGTTAATAAGCCTCCTGGAATTCAGTGCCCTGGGAGGAATGATGCAAAGCCATGAGGTTGGCTCTGTGGTGCTCAGCGGGGTGCTGGGACTGAGCCAGAGCAAATGAGCCCGGCTGATTCTGCTGAGGGACAGTTAATTGCCTCTGAAACAGGCACCCCAGGACTCTCGGTTCACTCTAAAGAGCAGGCTCGGGCTTGTAGGAGTCATGAATTGATCAATCAGCCATGGAGAAGTAGCTAAAACTGCTTTTGACTTACTAGAGCTGACCCTGGAAGCAGTACAGTTGTGATCAGGCAATGCTCTGTCTGAAGCGACAGCCTCTGCACAGAGCCAGCTGCTGTGCCCTGCTCTCCCTGTGGGAGTAACCCCCCAGCTGGACACTCACCCACTTAACCCCCTGAGCATTAAGCGTATCAGTTGCATGCAAACACCAGGCAGAAGAGGTGGTATAAGTGTTTCTACTTTCTCTTAACATACAAACCATATTTGAATCATTCTTTAAAAATGACTAATGACCTTGTGAACACTCAACACTCATACTCATTCATCTTTTTATCAAGAGATGCCAAGTCATACATCCTTGCCATGAAGGGAAATTAGGGAAATGTGTTGTAAGATTTTATCAAGGAATATTTTCCTGATCTGCTCAGCAGAAACTGCTTCTACACCTTCTTACACTAACTTCTATTTAACATCACTTAAATGTAAGATATTTCTTTAACAAACAGTTCCCCCCCCCCCACTCCTCATGGTCTCTCTAGCACTTTCATTTACTGCAACTACTGGTAGCAAATTTAATAGAACTTCTGGCAGCAGTTTTTCAACAGAAGGACACTTGCTGCAAGATTCCTCTTCCCTGTTTCCTTTCCACCTTTTTTTCTTATTGAAGAGGATGGCAATTTAGTAGTTTCCCCCATGCCTTGCAGCTCCTTCTCTAGGCCACCTGCTGGATGTTATTATACCACCATTACCTCTATGACATTGATTTCTGATGAATCTGCCTTAAAAACTGTGACTGTGGTTCTATTTAGATGGGAGTAATTCCACACCTGCAATCTCATTGACATGAAATTAAATTAATTTTGTATTATGATCAGAAACATGAAATATATTTGATTTTGCAGAAAGTTGACATTTCAGCCAAGAGGGATGTATATTATACTGATTTATGTGATTAGGGAAAAACACTGAGATGTTTTTCCATTATGGTACTCAACTGCAAGAGAGAGATTCTTTATTTATATGAGCAGAGGGAAAGTGCTTTGACCTAGGAATGAAGGAAGTTGATTGTCCCCTCCTGCCATTGCTATGCTGCATGTCTGTATATCTCAGAAAGCTCATTGTGTAGCTAAACCTCAGACTTTTCCTTAGAAAGCTGCTGTCACCTCCCAATTCATCATAAAGTGGCACTGCACACTAACTCTTAGCTAACATTTTGTCAGAACTTGACAAAATCACTTTCTTTCAGGAGCCTCACTTGCTTGGGCAGAGTCCTCCTGGAATGAATGTGCAAACAGAATTGTGGATATTTGCTAGGAGGGCTAAAGAGCAATCAGGCTGCTGAAGGCCTGATGACCCTGTGGTCATATAATAGGGATTTTCTCCCTCCAGTTTTATTTTAAAGAATATGTTGAGTTATGGTTAACTGTTAATTTAAAAAGCATAATTGGTCAGTGATGGCATCACATACTAAGCACAGACACATTGCTGTCATTGGGGGATATATTTTTGGATTTCCTTTATAAAATCTTTCAGTACTTTGTTAGCATTTCACACTTTATTGATACATCTTATCACGTAGTGACAATATTGGAAGTTGAGGAATATATATACAGGGCATTGGCATTTGAGCAGGAAAGGAAATATTGTGGATATCTGTCTGCTTTTTATGCCACCTTCCATTCTAGGCTATTTTGTTTTGTTACAACACTTCCACAAGTTTTCATGGGATTAGGCAGGAATCACAGAAAAATGTGGGCTTCCATTGTTTTCCATTTTGGTTTGGTCAGTTTGGTCTGTTGGGGCTGGTTGTTGCTGATCTGTGTCCTCTCCCAACCTCCTGCCCAGCCTCAGCCTACTCACCTTTGGGGGAATGGGGAGGAAGTGAGAGACAAGGAACAAGAGAGAGCCTTGCTGCTGCAGGAGCACTTCTCAGCCATAGCCAACACACTGGTGTGTGATCCATGCTGGTTTAGCCGCAATGCAAAGCACAGGGCCCTACAGGCTGCTGCAAGAAAATTAACTCCATCCCAGTCAGACACACTACAGTGAGCTTCTTACTGACCTCATTGGACAAGAAATCTCTTATGGTGTGTCCCAAAAGATCTGATGTTTCCTCCTTTGTTACAGCCTTACTAGGGCTGGCAAACATTAAATGTCTGCATCTGGATTTTCTTATTCACTATGCCATGAGATGTAAATTGCTTCACTTTAGAAAGAATAGTACATATTTTAAGCAATTTAATCCAAAGATAAAGATTTAAAAGTTTTCCCCAATCCAGAAGTATTAAAAAATGAACACTTTGAATCTAGAGCTCTTCATTCATTTTAGGACTTCACTTTGTGCAGTCACCTGTCAAAGATAACTATTAAAAACTACAATATATTAAAAAAGAAAAGTTTGGAAGCAAATTTGTTTGATATGGCAAATAGTTCTTGGCAGTGAAAGAAAGAAGCTGTGATGTGAGCAGTCCTCTTAGTTTTGCTTGTTGTAATAAATGCCAACATACAGATGGAATTCAAGCAGTAATTCAAGATTATTAAATTATCTACTTTTAAAAATGAATCAAGTAAGTCCTCCCTTTTTAAAAGCCGTGAAAAAGAAATAATCTTTTTTTTTTTAAATTGCCAGTAGAAAAGGGGATAAGCGGGAAGTACAATTGATCTCATCTAAAATCTTATAGTTGAGAACATTTATTATGGCATAAGGCAGAAAGAGAGAGAGGCTTATAAATGAGATCCAACTGTCTTTCCAGATACATTTTGCTGAAAGACTATTCAGAGTGAACCTTTAAAACTTGAATTTGGAAAGCATAAGCCATGCTAAAATAAATCTAAGCTGATATATTCATTTGTAACAAAATGAATGTGACACATCATGGCTATGACAATATGCAATTTCACCCTGAGAATTCAGTTTTCAGAGGTGATTTAATTTTCCTTAAAACATTATTGAAAACTACAAGACACGGATTAGAATAAATATCCTTGTCTCATATGGGTATTAATTTTGACAATGCTCACCCTGCAACTAAGATACAATAGGAAAACCCACTATTTGCTAAGTCATCTATGATAGAAAGCCTTGGTACATAATTATTTAAATGCTCAGTAGGATTATCACTGTAATGTTTAAAGACTCTGAGCAGGAGATAGGATAAAGGTTAGAAAAATTAGATGATTTATAAATGCTTAATTAAATATTTTTTCAGGCATTAACATAATCCAGAAGAAGGAAACTAAGTCAACCTACCACTCTCTGTAAAGTTTGTACATACAGTGTAAGGCATAGTAGAGTCAGCCTGCAGTAAGAGATATGTCCATGGTATGGAGCTGTTTGATAAACGCTGTAGCAGTGTTTGTCTTGGTCCCTAAACTGTGTCTACTAAAGTCAATGGGAATTTTTTACTGCATCTACAGGCAATGAATAAGGCCTAGATTCTTTACATTTGCTTTTACAATGTGCTTGATAGTTTCAAACACAATGCTGTGCTCCCTGCAGTTGTGTGTGTGCACAAATGCACGCTGACATGCTCGCTATTAAGACGTAGATGTGGGATAGAATTCTCTGCCTCCACACCCACGTGTCTACCAGAATGAGTTACTGTGCACCTTTCACGTGTCAGGACATACAGCCTTCATCATCCAAGCTGCATGAAAATCACAGTTCCAACATTTGATTTAATGAAGAGTTTAGTCCTGTGCCAGCCTTAAGCATGTAAGTAGTCCTGGTGAGTTAATGCTGCGCCTCATGTGATTGAACTTGAGCATGTGCTTAATTGCTTGATTTGGGGCCAGAGCACAGAGAACACTGTGTGAGAGGGAGCTGCAGGCAGGGGAGTGCGCCCTGCTAAGGCAGGCACTGCTCAGGAAGTAATGGCTTGGTTCAAAACTCTTTCTTTCCAACAGGCAAAAACTTTGAAGAAGCCAAAAGTTTTTGTGGCTGTTTGAAAGGATCATCATAGCTCAAAATTCGAGGCAATAGGGGGAGCAAGGTGGCAGTACGGACTGGATATAAACCAGAAAAAAATAGGATTAGAAAGAACAAGAAGCATATGAGATACAGAAAAATGTCAAAACTAATAAGAGGCGATTTCAGCTACCCAGACACACAGGAACAGGGACACAATGAGAGAAATAAATCAAGCAACAGTCATGTACTATATCCTCAATGTATTAAAAGGTGGCAAAAAAGACCAAAGTTCTGACTTTCAACTGTGCAGCTGTTAGGAGACAGAGGTGGAGGACTCACTAATGACCATAATCCAGTTGGATTCATTACTGCAGACTGAACCTACAAGAGGAATAAAAAAGTCCCGAGGACTTTGAACATAGAAGAATGGGGAAGTGCTGGAGGCAATGCAGTGGGTTAAGCGCCTAATGGGAGGTGTGGGAGGAGGGAAGGACATGGAGGAAATGGAAACTGTTCAGAAAGCAATTACAGCATATCCAAGGGTGGTACGTATTATCCAACAATATGTGCACTACTGTGAGAAAAAGACCATAGCAAATAAAAACAGGATTGAAAAAGATATTGAGAGATAAATAAAAAGGATACATAAGCAGTGTAAAATTTCAGGTGCAGAGGGAGAACAGAAAATTGATACAATTAATTTAAGATAAATGAACTCAAGGATAAAAAAGTGCAAGCAGATAATTAAATTAAATCAGAAATACACTAATATCAGAGTATATCACTAGAAGATGTAACAAAAACTCTGCAGAGAAAGCAGGTTTTCAGGGTGAAACGAAAGCGGCGTGATAGCATGCACTGGTTCAAGCTCCGTTTGTCATGGCTGAGTTTGCCATTCCTGAAAGGTTGAAAACAATAAAACAATTGGAAACACTTGTTTTTAGACCAAGTTTTCTCCATTTACTACACTCTGGAAGAAAGACAATCCTTCTATCACCATCTCACAGCCACCTTTCCCAGTTCATCGCAGGTGAGTGAAAGATAACCACATATCATCCTTAGCAGACACTGCAAGATGCTTGGGCAGTCATTTCTTTCTCTGCCATTCCACCTCCCTTTTTCACAAGCTGGAAATTAGAAATTATAAGAGGCAGTGGGTTTGAAGATATATTTGCAGTTCTAGAAGGATTAATTTGTACTTTCAGGCCAGTTTGAGCAGTAAGATGGGAAACATACCTTGAGTGTAATTTGGGGTGTAATTTTTGGATAGACAGTTTACCTGAGCCAAAAACATCCCAAGAAGCATCCTGAAAAATGATAACTACCTACAGATAAGCTCCCACACCAGAGAGTGCTCCTCTCTATTCCTTCAGACAGTTGACGTGGGTCCTTGTGAAGTACATCCTTTTAAGGACATTTTGTCTTTTCATTAAAAACAGAGGAAGTCTTTGCAGATCTTCCTCCCCAAGCCAGTCCTTTGCCTTTTCCCTTCTCCATCCCCCAGCTAACAATCTAAGCTCATACTACCAGAATAAGACAAGGTAGCGTGGTTCAGGTCAGAGGACTCATACTATCTTGGCAGCTTACAGCATTAGCAACTACCATCTGTCACATCTACTTGGTAGAGTCTTACAGGACTTTATCAACTCCTTTCTTAGGAACGGAGCAATCGGTTTTTGAGCTGCCTAAAGTGGTGTTCCTAGAGCCAACCCTTCCTCTGTTTTTTCTCCATGGCAACATGTTTCTGTCAGAAAGCTATGGTTGTAATTTAAAAACAATTGGAAGAAGAAACAAAACAATAGACAAATAGCCAGCAAAAGCACATTACCTCTAATATTAATCGGTGAAGACCACAAAAGAAAATCTTTTGCTAAAAGGAGAAGACTATACCTCCTAATTTACTCCTGTATTTGAACCACAGTAATAAACTGCATAGGACAGTGATGTTACTTGAATTACTTCTGTGTAGATGTCTCATTTTGTGAGCAAATTTTATCACATTTTTTTCATTCAAGATTCTCTATTGTTTTGGGAGGAAAAATACAACACAGCCAAAGCCAGTAACAACAATGTTAAATGACAGCTGGCAATTGGAGAAATGCTGTACAGTTTGAGGAACTGGTTCAGTCAATCAAATGCTGTATTTGGAAACAACAGATAGAAGGGCAAGTACTTCCTTATCACCATTTGTAGTGCAACTCCAGCTGCAGTTCCAGTTCTGTTTGAGATGTGCACACAGCACACAGTGGGATACAGAAATATAATAGTCAGAGAAACTGCTTAAAGCCACAAGAGAAAGCGTGGACTGGTTTGACAAAGATACAAAAAGCCCTTGATATTCATGAGATTCAGTAAGCACTGATATAAAACTTCTTCTGATACTTAACGCTTTATAACTTATGGTTGTTTTTATTCTCACTGTAGCATGTGCCCACACTCCTGTGAGCTACTGGGGAAAAAGCTAAGGACTATATACAGCAGATATCATATGGTACCACTTCCCCTGTATGGTATAGTGCAGTTAATTCCCTCATGACAGCTCCTAAAATGAGGAAATATGTAAAAGATATATAAAATATTTGAAGGTTTTATTAGATTTGTTTAGTATTTTTCACAATATCAAAGTTGCGATGACAGATTTCCTGTGCTCAGACATCTCTGAGTTCACTCTGTTCTTTCAGAAAAATAAGCATTTATCTCAGATTGGAGTTTTGTTTAAGACAAAACAAAACCTGAAAACAACACAACTATCTTCATTTAAAATCCCAGAGTTAAGAAGAAATACAACCTTGTCCTTTATTGATGGTCATACTAAATCACTTTGTTCTTTTGGTTACACATAAAATGTTAATTGCAGTTGAAGATATCAGGGCTCTCTAATGTATAGAGAAGGTGTTGCTCTTTATACAACTTTCACATGAAAAATATACAGATTTAATGGTATAACTTAACTCTATTAATCTCACTTAATCAGCACAAAATGCACTTGACTAGAGATACCTCTGTCCCTTCTGATGTGAGTCTATAAACCAGTGTATGTATGGGCCTGCCCTTTATAATTCCAGTCAGTAGCACACATACTGTATATAAATGTGTCTTGATTTTATTTGCTTTCAAGTTCTGCATCAGTGAGAATGTTCAATAATGGAAGCAAAGCACTTAAAGCTCTCTGCTCCCCTCTGCACCTTTCAGCAATAAATAAATAAGACCCCAGTACAGAAGGTAAGGCTAACCCTTTGCTCTAGCAGGCAGACCTTATTTCAGTAGCTTCACACAGATCAAGTTAAAGGCTAAAGGTTTAAATTACTAACTGCAAGAACTTGTACTTTTTTTTTTTTGGACAACTCTCCTTTTTTCTACAAAATATTCTGAATTTCAGAACATGGAAAACCAGGACATTGGACATAAACATTTCGTTTGAGGTTTTTTTTAAACAGCTGAATATACACTTTATTTCTTCAGAACAACAATAAAGGCATTTGAAAAAAAACATACTTTGCTAAAACTGTAATTAAAAAAAATCTTTCCCAAAAGCTTTTTTAGGTGAACTAAATTATACTGGACATATATAAATAAAAAAGAGCAAGGAAGAAAATGAACGTATATTACTAGTGTAATTCATCAAAAACAGTTGACACTTCAATCTAATCCAGAAATGAAAACACAGAACTTTATAGAGTTATAGGAAGTAAGCAATTTAAACGTACCATGGCACAAGGTCATCTAACAATGAAGACGGGAAGACGTTCTCTTTTTATTCGCTCTCCTTCACTCCTTTAATCCTTCTGAATCTATCAAGTACAGATTAATATAAATCTTTGTAACAGCCAGGGGTGATCTTGAAATCAGATAATTAATAGCAGTGGTCCAAGTTTTGTATAACAGGTCTCTCTTTCCATTTTGATATAAAATGAAAGGGTACCTTGTGTAACTAAGTTATTACTCTGGGAAAGGTTTCTTTTTCCATATTAAAGTAATGTAGGTCTCAACTAATTATTTCATAATTTTAAAATGTAATTTTTTGGTAATACTCACTAAAATAGTTCATCTTTCTTAAAAGGGTGCTGATGTGGAAAAAAACAATTCTCAGAATGCACTCACTTGCCGAGTCATTCCCCACATAGTTCAGAGCTAAATGTATGAAGCTGAGGAAATGCACTCAATTTGTTTTGAAAGTAAACCTCCAAGGCAATTTCATAAGCAAAAATCATATGCATGTCATACAGATACTATGGTTAAGTTTATGATTCCAATTTGGCCTGGAAAGCTTTCAATACTCTAGAAAAAAATACTTCACCAATCTATATGTAAATACTTCAGTAAAACCACTGAACAGTGATCAAATTCAGTATTAATATCACAAATTAAAGATGGCATCTGAAAACATACTGTCTAGAAGAATGATCAGAGCTCATGCTGAAGAATAATCTGTGTTTTTACAGCCTATAAGCATGGAAAAAACAGTGGTGTTTCAGTCATTAAGTCACAGTGTTATATATAAAGAAAACACTAAATACTGAAATACAGCCAGCGGCTTGGTGGCAGCAGGGTGGGTAGCAGGCAATCACCTGGAAATGTCAGTCTAAAGAAACTCATGGTAGGACTAGCAGACCTATGTTGTACAGTTCAAATTGGCAATTAAATATACTTTATGAGCTTGCATTTCTATTATATGTTCTTAAACAAGGAAAAAAATCAACCAAACAACCCAAATAACCTCTCCATTTCTAACTATTTGGTTGTCTTACTGGAAATGTGTTTATTCAAGCAGATGTGATGGCACATTTGTTTGCCCCAGGGGAGAGTGGGAAGAATTAGCCAAATATCCTTTTGAAGTCCTATTGAGACGCCAAGATAGTTGTAGTGGAAGAAGGCACAACCATTCCCATACTTTCCAATGGTTTAGGTTTTTTTGTAGCTCCAAGACACATATTCACATGTCACTTGTTTACATCACTTCCCACCTTCATGTAGGCCAGCATTGCCCTGGGACTCAGCTTTCACACAGCTGCCCTGAGAGAAGCCAGCTGGAGTGGGCCAGTCCACATGGTAAGATCTCTCAAATGTTCTTGCTCCTGCTTCTCTCCCTTGGCTTCACTGTCTTATATTGAGTCTTCTGGATGTGGGACACAGATTCAGACAGCATAATTACTCCAAGCAGCCACTAAGTTGACGTGTAAATTAGCTACAAGACATATGGGGCAGGATTCAGGTCCAGATGATAGATACCAAAATAGAGGTGACCACCTATGCACTGGATACACAAGGTCTCACTTCAGATAACAAAGGTTAACTTGGTACCCATGCAAAGCTGCTAAGCTTCATTTTAGATGGATGCCCTAAGGTCTCAGACACATCAGCCAAAGGTTAGCAGATGTGATACAAAACTCACAGGAGGTCCTCAATTGCAGTTGGGATTCGTAATAGCAACTGGCATTAGAGCAGTATCCTACAGTCTCAAATGACACTGCAGAGCCACAGCAATGTCACATTTCCCTGCCTTACCTTCATAAACCTTGTCACTGCAAGACCTATTAACTAAGCTCTATTACAGAAATAGCATAAACAGAAAAAAAAATCACTCTTCCATCCACAATTCCTCATTGCTGGACCTTGTCGGACCAACCCAGCATAAAGAGCAGGAAGCACCTGAGTTCAATATGTGTACTGTCTGACAAGGCAATTTTCACACAGAGATTCATAGGCAAGAGGAGGGTGCTCCACTTTTCAGTGCAAGGTAATTCTAAAATGGTTTTAAATTGCAAGGTGCTGAGAGTCAGAGACATTCTCTCTCAGAGATGAGCTGCCACATCTCTCACTGCTGTGCCAGCATGGAGATAGGCACACAGGGAAGCACTGGGCTGCTCTGCCATTTGGGGGCTCACAAGAGACTTCAACATACAGTGGGCACCAAACAGAGGACAGGACATCTCTGCAGCAACAACCAAGAACCAAAGCTTAACAGACAAATGTACATTATGAAAAAACATTTTTTGTTGCTTTTCTTAACATAATTTAATGAATTAGATATTCCTCTAAATGCTGTTGTGTCTAGGCATTAGATATCAGATGATTTTTGGTATGACCCATGAAAGAACTGAACTGGAGGAAGAGAAGGTCATCAGAGCCTTCTGACCCATTTTTAAAAGACTTATTCTGTATGCTGTGAACGACATGAGATTTGGCATGCAGTTAGGCTGAGAGGAAAGTAAGAAAATGGCTATGGCAAAGGCAGAGGCTTAAAAAGTAGCATAGAAGCCAATGAGTATATGCAAAGAAGGGTATGAAAGTCCCTGAATGCGTAGAAAGGAAATCTAAACTCGATGAGAAAAGTGTCAGATGTCATAATAATTAAGCAAACCCTAAGAGACTGAAAATCTGCAGGAACCACCTTCCCTTGCTTGAGTACAGTCAGTGTAGGAAATCTTTGGATTAGGACCAATCAGCTGCAACCTTTTCTCTGCTTACTCACAATTTCCCATGTGGCAAAGGAAAGGTAACAAAACACAGCTCATAAGGTAAAACAGTTTTCACCCACAAATACAAAGAGACAGGAAGGCTCATGTAGTCATCCTGTGATGTGGGAGAAGAGGTCTCTGTTCTCTCAAAATTTGTATCCAATAAACAAAACCAGGAGACATGACGCCAGGAAGCACACTAGTAGTACTTGCCACAAAGTAAAAATTCTATTTACAATTATACTGTAACTGCTTTTAGCTGACTTCAATCTTCCCCAACTGGAATTCACCCAAACAATACATTACAGTACAAAATATTTTATAGATGTTATCTAGAATTGGAAATTGTGGCACCTACCCATGGCCAGTGTGCAAACTATGTGCAATAGGGATGACCATTTGTCCTCATGAAAAATATTTGACCTCATTATGTTACAACAGTCTACGATACTGCACATTTATAATACTTTAAATAATGGTCCAAATCTGCCTATGGTTCCAGATCTTCATTTTGAACTCACTATTTTATAACAGTACAAAAGGAGTTTAACTTGTCAAGTGGTTGGCAAAGCTGAAAATGAAATATCATAAGAAAATATGTCAGAGGTAGACCTTTCTGACCCAAACTTCTCTTTGGCCAGCAGAACAATTTGTCTCACCAGTCACTGTATAGGCTGCATCAATCGTACAGCTGATGTTTTTTCTGGACTTGCATCAAACAATCTCAGCACATTGATCAGGACATTCTTAAATCTTTGTCCTTTCATGCTAAATCCAAAAGCTTTCTTTTCATGTGCACTCAACAAATACACATTCATAACCTCAGAACATAAAAATATGATGGATTTTATCTTGAAGGACCTGGAATAATTAAATGCAGCCAACTTGTTTCTAAAAGGTTTTCCTTCAGCTCTGCCTCAAGGATGTGACATATTTGCTGTTTTCCTCAGTTTTGATTTCTTTTGCTTTGTCAGGGAAAGCAATGCTGTTATACATCATAGAAAATAGTGATGCAGTAGGGAGAGATGAGTGACAAAATCTAGCAAAGAAAAAGAGTTCAAATAAAAGTTTTCATATCTTAATCCCTACAGGATTTTTCCAATAACATAAAAAATGTTAAGACTTGGCAGATACTATTAACCAGGATTTGCTTTCCTTAAAGAATAGAAAAGAAAAATTTCTTACCACAGATAGGCGTGAGCAGTCAACAGAAAAACTTCATCACCACTAGGAATGCAAATTCAGGGTAAATTTATCCAATTACTTTACTGAAGAAAAACTGTGAAAGGCAAAGTCTGAAAGTGAAAGATCCAAAATCCATACTGCTGTCCATTGTTCATTTTTACGTGCATTTTATTTCACCTTATGCACCTGTGTAATTCTGCTGTATCTACCATCACTGTATCCATCATCCTAAATTTTTTTAAAGTTTCCTTGCTTGCAGAAATAGTTTGACTGTTTTATGCTCCTACACGTATGAAAAATTAGGACAGTTAGGTGAAGGGCTTCTTTTTAAATTTTCTGTTCTAAACACAATAATCTGTATGGTTCTTCTTGTGGAAGAGCGGCAAGTACAGGGTGCTATCAGGTAGCCTTGGCAGCACCAGGCCAGCATGGTTAGCAAGGGACTGGCAGCATGAGGCACAGCTAACACAATCACCACCTCATTCTGGCTCATTCTGAACCAGTGCTTCCCAGTAATCCCAAATAATTTTAAACTGTGAGTGCAAATGACTGCAGAAGAAGGAGCTATTTACACACATATACACACAACCCACAGGGAAAAAGACACAAATTTTTATTGTTCTCTAGGAATTAATTATGGCTATTTTGTTTTTCTCATCTCCATCAAATAGCAATATTACTTATTGTGTCATTTGATTCATGATTGTGCTTGTCAAGTCCAGGCAGATACCCAAGCTAATAAAAATTCCAAATAATAAGTAGAATATATGCAATATCAGTTTTTAAAAGCTAGACACTCTTCCTTCAGAATAATTCCTCTACTCAAGATCTCATTTTGATAGGCTATAATAGCTGAATAAACAAAACTAACTAGATTAAAATTTGATCATGCAGACACCACTAGATCATGATTACATTCTTTAGTGAAGGAAGGATTGTTTTAAAGAAAAGTATGAAGACTTATCAGATACAAAACCCCATACTAAGTAAACACTATCTGTAAATACAAAGTAAATACTTTTATAAAACAGCAAAGAGATCCATTTAATCATTGGCCTCTTGTAAATCCTGGGTAAGTTAAGATCATAAAATCAATTAAATTATATTACTGCTAATATCCCAGTTCCCATCGTTATTTCTGATATTCCAATTTCTAACTGTCAGCCGCATTGAAATTCAAGGATATATACATGGCACCCACACTTAGTTCTTATCATTGAATACTGGCATTTGAAGCCAGGTCCTTTTTGTCACCAGAATATGGAAAAGCCTATGGAGACCAAAGATAAAGAGACACTACTAAGAAGATGGAGCCTCTGGATAACTGAATGAGAGGACAAAAGCAGTGTAAGGATTATGTTGATAATAGATCTCAGCCAGATGTTCGCTGACTTTTTCTGCCTTTTAAAAGCAGTGAAGCTTGCCTAAGTGAGACATTTTCAATAGTACTACCATACCTTGGGGATTCTGAATAAAACTGCTGCTTGCAAATGTTGTGTACTTGAATTTTTTTCCCCTAAGAATGACAAATTTAGTAGTTACTCATTTTTATTTCTAGCCTGTACTTCGTATTTTGTTAGGTTTCTCACAACTACTTTCCATCTACTACAACAGTCTACATGTACAACCAATTGTCCCTTGCCAGGAGGAGGATGAAGCTTCTTCAACCTCAGTTTTCTGCTTTGCTGGGATTCAGAGACACTATCATGAATAAACATACTACCCTGATGGGAAGTATTGAGTTCAAAACTGTAAAGAAAATCTGGTTTTATTTTAATGTCATCATAGTTCATAGAAAAAAAAAAAATAGTCAAGGGCAATGTTCACAGAACCCTGTGTAGGGAACAGAGCAGAAATGCTATTTAAAGGACAGACTGTCTTCTATACTGTGCCAACATTTACCTGTTGATACTTGTTGCGACAGACCACGTCTTGTTTTTATTGACCATCTAGACATATAAAATGTCTTTCCTTGTGTGGAAGACAGGGCTTCCTGGGAGCATGGAGGCCTCTCTAGAAGCTTTGTTTGCCACTCATTTCCTTCATTGTATGGGCATGTCCATCCTATTTTGTTGCACTGATGTCTGGATGTGTCCTGCTTCCACCCATTTAAAGCACTAACTTTCTTCTCTCAAAACAGCATTTAGATTTCCTCCCAAATCAGAGATGCTGTCCCCAGCTACCTGCAACATGTTGGAATTCATCAGATGAATCTACCAGTGAATCTACTATACCTGCAACTCAGCCCTGGTGAGGCCACATCTGGACCATTGAGATCCCCAGTGCAAGACAGGGATTTGCTGGAATGAGTTCAGTGAAAGAGAACAAATAAGTTTAAGGAATTGGAGCGTCTTTCATATGAGGATATATAGGGAGAGACTGGATTGCTCAGCCTAGAGAAGAGAAGGATCAGAGGGATGTTACCAGTGTATTTAAATACCCGATGAACAGGAATAAAGATGAGAGGTTCTTCGAAGTAGTGACTAAAAAGAAGCAATGGCACAACATGAGACACGTGAAATTACATTGGAACACAAAACAATTTTTTACTGCAAGGGTGATCAAACACTGGCATAGGTGGCCAAGAGAAGTTATGAGGTTTCCATCTGAGCAGATCTCTACACTGTGCCTGGACACAGACCTGGGCAACTTTCTGTAGCTACCCCTACCCTGAGCTGGTGATTGAACTGGATGATGTCCAGAGGTCCCTTCCTACCCAAACTATTCTGTGACTCTGTGAATCAGTCAAGATCCCTGTGTTACAGACTCACAGGAGAACTGACACTAAACTAAAATAAGAGTTTTACAAAAATATGGGAGAAGTTTATCTGAAATTCTAAGTTCTCTATTTTTTTTTAAATACAGTAAATTGTAAATGACATCAACGGAAATGCAAATCTTGTGTGTAAAAGTATATGCATGTCAGATAAAACCAGCTAAACTAGATGTGAGTCCTCTTTTCCTATATAGGCACCAGTATTTTTGACAGATATCCTAAATCCTTTTTTTTTAATTGGCTATTATCAAACAAAAGTAATTTATCACTTTTGTAAGTTTAGGCAAATAATCCATTCAGAATTAACATGCAGCTTCTATCCCCAAGAATATTTTGTAGGAAATTATTTTAAAATAAGATTCAAATCTTTATAATTAAGAAGGGCAAATATATTAATAAGAATAAAGAGATACATTTCTAATCTCCAAGTTATGCAAATTACTCTGTGATTTTTGTCATTTACTTCAGAAACAGCAGAACAATGCAGTTTTTCACATGCATGACAATCCTTCTCATTTATGTGCTTGACACATTGCAACTGGATATTTATTCTTACACAGCAAACTTTAATGGTATTGAGACTGTAAGTGTATATCTTTCATTCAAATACATTCACACTTCTAAAACCACAATGTTTATAAATATTTTTCTTTACAAATAACCTTTATAGGACTCTCAAAACTAAGCCTATTTGAAATATTCATTAGATACATAATTACAGGTGGTTAAGTGGATGACTTTGCTTCAGAAAAATATTCATATTTCCTTTTTGGCTTTGCTATTTTATTGTCTACATACCAAAGAGCAAACACGTTTGAACCCTGTAGTTAACAGACACATCAAATATATTTTTACACCTATGAGAGAACTATACAAATTCAAACAGTTTATTATTGTCTCTCTTCACTCACCTAGCATAAGGAAGAACCACTTGCTGACACCAGAACTGTGCAATCGTGGCTATTGCACAGTGCATGTACAACACACTGGGACTCTCCCTGTGCTCAGCTGAGGGATTAGACACGGCATGCCCAGATTATACAGTGCAGCAGCCAACAGAGAGTCCCTAAGATAGCTCAAAACAAAATGAAAGCAAGTGACTTGCTAACACAGCCTCACTGCTTTAAATAAGCAGTTCCTTTGTAGTAGGTACGGGAGCTCTCCAGGCTCCCTGTTTCCCTGTTTTTTTCACTCAGAATGGGTTTCAGCACCTCTCATACTACCTATCTGATGCTGAGAGGCACATCCTGAAAAAGGATTCATAGGTTAGGAGACAGGAAAGAGGAATTTTCCCAGGAACCTGCAGGTAGCAGAGCAAGGAAGGGCTGTGGGCAGGGGAATTGAACAGCAGTGGGGAGGGATAAGCTGTATCCCAAGCTGTGCAAGCAGGTGATACAGAAGAAACACATGGGTGTTAGGAATCCTTTAGGAGTGAAATTGTGACTGTAGTGAAACCTGGGCTGCTTCGGCATTTTCTTTTTGCACTATGTCCCTAGATTCAACCACTGCCTTCTAAGCACCATCCTATTCCCTGTCTTTGTCACTTGTCTTTTGTGTGCCTTCACTGTGTTTCTTTTACAGGCTCTCTAACAGCATGTTCTCCTCAAATGTACTATTTTAAAAAGAAAAAAAAAAAAGGAAAAGAAGCACAGTTCCTATGTTGCTACTTCCTAAAGTTTACCAAAACCCCATGTCAATAAGCTCACATCAATTTCCATATTTGATATCCACAATTCCTTTGGCTTCAGTAACTCTCCATTTTACATACCCAAGACCACACCTATGTACTGAAGCAGCTGACTAATTTGCACCGCTATAAGGAAACATGATTTGAAACTTTTCAAACATAGCTAATCTTGTGCAAAGATAGAAATATTGGAAAGCTTCCTCCTGTGAGGACTCACAATATTGGAGGCTACATTCTGTCCGCAACATCACTTTCCAGTAGTCAGTGTCAGAAACCTTCATTGCAGTCACAGCTAATAGGCAGTATTTCTTCACACTGAAGGAGTACACAATTCTGTTTCTTAAAAGCAAGGGATGGTGGAAAGAAAAAGAATCTCAAATAAAGGAATATTTTCTATATTCTTTGTCAAAGAACTTCAGCACAATGCCAATGCCAAAACCCAGAATGGGATGGGCCATAAACACTAACAATACTGGAACAGGAAATGTGTTGCCCTGGCATAGCAGCTGTCTGTGTATGCTTTTCCCAATCACATGAATATAAGGGACTAGAGCAGCTTCTGCCTCCACTAAAAATCTATCCTCAGTCTCTTTTCAGTGTCAGTAGAACAGGTTGACCTGCTACTAATCAAGCAGGATCTTTGAAGTAGGCTGAGCTCTGCCTGTTTTGTTTCACAGAGGCTTTTAAGACAACACTGACCAATAACAGCTTTTGTCTCATTCTGGCTGCATAAAGCAGAGTAGCAAAGGTGGCAATATTTATGTCACTCAAGACATCAGCGTTTGTGGGCTTACTTTACTCATCTGCTCCAAATCCTCATTGATCTTATGTCATTGTCTCAGAAAGTCAATAGGCCATTGCTAGTCAGAACAAATAGCAATTGCACCTATAAACAATTAATCTTGTGAGTGTCTTAAAATGCCTTGGGAATCATGGCTCAGTTGAACATTAAAAAGGAAGAGGGGTCATCTGAATTGCAATGGCATCATTAATTAGTATCAATAGCTTGTATTAATTCTTATTAATAAAATGACTGTACTGCTCTTAAGTGGCTAATCATTTTGTCAATAGTCAGATAAAACACATTAACCATGGGGCATATTCTGGCACATTTTTACTTGAAATATTTTCTTCCTTAAGTCTGTACTTGTGATACTGCTGATTGTTTAATGAAATACCTTCAACTCACTACCTGGTTACACTCACTACATTCTATGTACTCACTGCATAATTATGAAGAGTAACAAGGAGGTGCCACTTTACAGGCTATAGATACTTAATGCCTGTGGTGCTGCTGCAGTGGAAGTATCTTTGCATCTCTTTTAGACAGAGGAAAAAGTTATGGATAGTCAGTCAGTGACAGAACAAGAGACCACGTCTAATTCTGTCTTGTAGGTGTGGTGGGTCAGCAGAGGTTAACAGCCAAACTCCCACCCAGCTGCTTACTCAGCCTCCTGCTCAGCTGGACAGGGGAGAAAATAGGATGAGAAGGCTCATGGGTTGAGATGAGGACAGGAAAATTGTCCCCCAGTTACTGTCACAGGCAAAACAGATTTGACTTGTGGAAAATTAATGTTTTAACAGTTTCATAGAATGGTAAGAAACAAGGACAAAAGTAAAAACACTTTTAAAAAGTAAAAACCCCCCTCCCAACCTGCCTTTTTTGCAGGTTCCATATCACTCCTTAATTCCCAGCTCCTTTCCCTCCTCCTCCTACTTGAGTGATGCAGAGGATGGGAGTGGGAGGCTGGAGTCAGTCCATAAGAGCTCCATTGCATCACTCCTTCCTCCTCACACTTTTCCCATGCTCTGCCATGGTCTCCTCCAGGGGCTGCAGGAGAACCTCTGCTCCTGCCCTGGGGCACCTCTTTTTTTCTCTCCTCCCTCTCTCATTTTGGTGTCTTCAGGGCTGACATTTCTCTCATGTTTTCCCCTCAATCCTCACTGCATGTGCAGCATTTGGCCTGTTTTAAAATACCTTTTCCCTGAGATGCCACTCCCGTGGCAGCAGGGCCCAGAACTGGCTGTGTCCAGCATGGAGCAGCCCTGGACACTCCTTGCAGTGGCTGCCCTGCAGCCCCTGCTGCCAGCACCCCACCATGGACACCCAGTACACAATGACACCAGTGTACATGACAGGCATCGCTACTCAAGTGTAAAGGACAGCATCAGCCTCCCAGCTCCCGTTCCCTGTAGGATCCATGGTGTCTAATAGTAGAGATATAAGAACAACAGAAGAGAGATTGAAAATGCAAAGCCTGCCTCACATAGATTCAGAGCCCACTCCTCAAAATACCCTTCTAGGAGGGTCATCGTAGCCCTACCTCTTTTTCTTGAGCATAAAAGCTTTGAGGAGAGTTGAATTTATCTTCTTGTTTCAACACTTCTAGCTAAACTGAGGTAGAAACACAGCTTTGGTTTGCACAAATTGAAGAGCAGCAGATGCTCCAGGCTGATTCCAAAGATCCACAGGCAGCAAGAGTCGACTTGGAACCATATATGGACCAGATGAGTTCTATCCTGTGGAGAGCAGCACCACCTCCAGCACTCTTCAGCCGGTGAGGATGGCTCTGCCTCTACAGAGAGCTACAGTGCAGACCCATACTTCTATGCACGTGTATGCTCTCTGCCAGCGCCATGCTTTGCCAGGGCTGCTGCTAGCCTGTTTGCTACCACACTTACTGAGGGAGAAAATCATGAGTTAGAAAGTTTTTCCTAGTTGTTGCAAAAAGTTGCAAACTTCTGCTGGAAATGAACCCTAGTACACCAAAGGCAAGAGCTTCATCTGATGGAGACCACCCATGGAGACAAAGGCCACCTTACCCTGTTCTCCTGCTGAGCCTGAAACACTTTTATACCTGGGACTACAGGAAATAGCTTTTCAATCTCTGTGGCTCAAGTCCTTCAGGTTCTTCCTCCTTCAATTAATTCTCTACATTCTGAATTTCTTAGTTCTGCCCCTCCCCCCACACCTGATTCTTACCAACTGCTCTACTACTGAACTTTTGTAATTAATTTTACAGTATGAAAAACTGCAGAAACCAGCTCAGAATCTGGAGATTTGCAGCAACTGACTATGCTTATTACCTACAGAAATATAAATGCCCAAGGAAGATAAAATTCTCATCATAATAATGAAGAAAATGTGAGAGAATGTAATTTTAAAATTCCAGCACTTATTAACTAAACAATTCAAGTGGGGGAATTGAAATTTACGTGAAATAATTAGAAATACTAAGTATTCTTGAAACTCTCAAAATACATTTTTAGTGTGAAAAGTTCATGCATCCCTATGCAATATTATTATGAAAAATTGATTTCAATATTAAAATCCTATCAGTGCAATGCATATGTCATTTTTGTTGCTGTAATATAGATTTTTTCAATGATCAATTCCCAATTATTAGCCTGAAAAGCATCTCAACAGACAGAAATAGAGATGAATACCTCATTGCTATAGAGCCAACATCAAGTACTTTAGTCATCTTTTTCCTTTTCTTTCAAAGGAGGAAATTAAATCTCTGCTCATAAGATTTAGTGGTCCTTCAAAAAACAAAGTCATTAGAATGAGTGACACATGATCAAAAAAAGTGTATTCCAAGTGTCAGAGCAGTTAATAAGCTGTTGGACTTTGAGATATTAAAACAATAAATTTAAGACACAAATTCATGAACAAGAAAAGTTGTGAAGTGGTAGGCAAGTTCTCTATAGCATTGCATTTATTTGCTTTATGGCAGTGAGTCCATGTATATTACAGTTCAAATCAAAATCCATAATGGAGATAGAGGGAAAAAAGGTGGGGGAGTGGGATACTATTTTAGGGGACATGTTGTAAGAGGCACCAGATAAAGTGAGGAAGAACAAAAAATGGAATTCAGGTGTCAGACTTCACCTTTGTCATTTTACTTCTGTCTTCCTTCGTCTTATTGACTTGTATTTAACTGCTGGAGTAAGGATTAATCTTTGAACTTTGAATACATAAAATTCACCTTTTTTTTTTTTTTTTTACTTATTGCATGTGAAAATCATGTAAAAAGAACAAAAGAACAAGATTAGCCAGTTGTGTTGTTTACATTATAAAACCCACCCATGTGGCATTGTGTTTTCCAAGTCATTATTATTATACAGAGTAACAGATTATCACACTGGGAAAGGCAGTATTGAAAAATATTAAACCAAAAAAATCCAGAGGAAAATGTCATGTAAAACTTTAAGAGACACGGGTTACTGGTGGATAAAAAGAGGGACAGCAGTCAGCAATGTGCATTTGCAGCCCAGAAAGCCAGCCATGCCCTGGGCCTCATCAAATCGAGTGTGGCCAGCAGGTCTAAGAAGGTGATTCTGCCTCTCTACTATATCCTCATGAAGCCCCACCTGGAGAACCACATTGAAGTCTGGGGCAGAGGAAGGACATGGACCTGTTGTAGCAGAACCAGAGGAGGGGCATGAAGACCCTCTCCTATGAAGACAGGCTGAGTGAGCTCAGTTGAGGTTGCTCAATCTGGAGAACACTCTGCGAAGACCTCACTGCAGTACTCTTTTCTGTACTTACAGGGGCTTATAAAAACAGTGGAGAGCAACTTTTCACACAGGCAGACAGTGATAGGACAAGGGAGAATGGTTTTAAACGAAAAGATCTAGATTAAATGTTAGGAGGACATTCTTTACTGCGATGGTGGTGAGGCACAGGAACAGGCTGCCCAGAGAAGCTGTGGGTGTCCCAGGTTGATGGCACTATGAACAACGTGGTCTCGTAGTTGGTATCCGTGCCCATTGTTGGGGGATTGAAACTAGATGGTTTTTAAGGTTCCTTCCAACCCCAACCATTTTATGATACTATGATATGGGCAGTTTGTTGCATGAAAAATTCGAAACTATTGAAACAATTTTCATCAACCAAACCAGCAAGGTTCTAAAATACAAACTGTCCTACAGTTTTCACAAATTTGTAGACTTCACAGTAAAAGAAATAAGTCTTTGGAGGAATTAAGGAATGTTAGTAAGCTGAATTTGCAAGCGTTGCCTAGAAAAATCCCTTCTAGAGGGGTTAAGCAGAGAAAACATAAGGTGCTTTTTTGAAAACTTTTCAAGTAAATAATGAATCTATGTATCATTACATACTAGAAGAAATCTCTGAGGGAGAATAACTAAGGTGATAGAAAAGAAGATGCAGTAAAATGTTAAATATGTTTGCTTAAAAAAAAGATAGTCAATTCTAAACTCTTTCTTTTATGCAACTATGTCTTTAAAGCCAGAGATTCTTCCAGCAACACAGCAGGATGAAGAAGGCTCCAAGATCTGTGTTGACCATGTGAAATTTACATTGCTTTAGAACTTGGACTAGGAGTAAGATCAATTAGTGGGTGACAACCACACCTCAGCAATGAAGATCACAGAACTCAATTGTATAACACTGCCTCAGAAAAGGACTTCAAATTTTCTTCTTTGTCTTTGGGATTACAAGTGCAGGCTATCTGCAGCCTTTACTTTCTAATAAATAAAGCTTCAAAGAGAACACAATGAAAAATAAATGGGTCAATTGCTGTGTGAGGTCAAAAAACCAGCTTTACCCTTTGACTTGAATAGTATTGCACTGGGTGCAAATTAGGATTAGTATTTGAATAATTCTGTACCAGACAGTCAATTTGTATGATGAAAATAGAACTTGCCTACTCAATACTCTATTTACAATTGCAAATGAAGGATGAGATTGATAAATCATCCAATTTCTGCCAACTTTTACACAAATAAGTTACCTATAGGCGAGAATTAATTTGTTGCAATGACATTGCAAGGTCAGGTGTTCTAAGGAAGCATTGTGCTAACCCCTTCAAAAAGGGATGATGGCAGTCATCTATTTGTCCTCTTTGGGTTTAGAACTGATGTCTTTAGCAACTTTTTTTGACATGAAGAGATGATGGCAGGTCAGATGAGGAGGTTCTGAACCAGCAATTTTATAGTGACCTGCATACTGAACGGAGAAGAGCAGTAGTTGCATTCCCAGTATTACTGCTGGTTCAAAGACTGTGAAAATGGAATTTAGAGAGCAAATTTGCATCCCCGCATAATCTCACATGCCAGGCTGTTGTAGGGAATAGGTGAATATAAAATTCCTATCTGCATTCTTCATATGTAGTTTTAACATACTCTTTTCACCTGGGAAGTCTGGCTCAATGAATCACTTGTCTTATCTAGACTCTTCTGCCTTAAAGGTTTGATAAAGGAGTATGGAAAACTACAAAATCTCTCTGTGGGAAGAGGAAAAGCAAAACAAAAAGTTAAAGAAGAAATAAGCAGTTCCTTAGCTACTGCCAAGTATCAAATTAGTTTCTGTTCATTTGAAGACTCACTTTGTATTAACTTTTCTTCTGACATTATAGGAAACAGAACTTGCCTGAGGCTTCATCCTTTAAAGACTGTTTCTGAGATGTTCTGCCTGTAATTGTTGGTTGTCATGAGGTCGCCTTGCTCTTGGATCACAGTTTGTGAAGAGAAAAATCTGAACAAACATATTATTTTTAAAACCACGAAGATATAGGATAGCAAAATGTCATTCATGTCCCATTTCTGCGTAGTGATCTTTTCTCTGCATTCGTGAGATATATACATAATGGTATGCTTAAAGGGAAAAATAAGTGCTTGAAAGAAAAAGACCCCGTTCAACAGTTTAAAATGCAAAACAAATCCTATTTACCAGAAAAAGAAATTCATATCAATGCCTATGATTCTCCTTGCCTCCAGATTGTAATGGAAAAAATGAGGCAATTAAAACAAAACCACAAAGTTTTTTTAAAGTTTGCTTGGAGCACTGAGATTGAAGGACACTAGAGTGGTAAGACAATTAATCCTGATTCTGTTCCTTATTGGACACACTGGCAAGTCAGTGAGGATCTGTACATACAGCTCATAGCTGAATTTATGACTGGGTAATGAAACTGTTGACCCTGAATGCAGGTGTTTCTAAACAGTGCAGAGGAGCAACTGTTAGTAACCATGAATAGTAATCTTAGAAAACTGTATTTCACACTGTTAAAAATAAAAACAAAGTATGAGATTTACTCTGTACCTGCCACAAATGCAAAAGTTCGAATGAAGCAATATTAAAGCAAATCCTCAGGCTCTCTCTCTATTCAATGGAGAGAAGTGTGGCCTTCAAAAAACTTCTACAGGGAAATTTCAGGCACCTAATTCTGGTGTCTAAGTGCAGACACCCTTATCCTTCTTTATCTTGGCTTTTTTTTTTTTTTTTCTTTCCTGCTATTTGGGTTAGAAAGAAAGCCCTTTGCCATTACATCCCTGGGGACTGTACTGGGAATATAAAGGCCAAGGAAGGGGTTGAGTTCCCATCCCTGGAGGTCTTTAAAAGGCATAAAGCTGCTTAGGGGCATGATTTAGCAGTGGACTTGGCAGTGCTGGGTGGGACTCGATCTTCAGGATCTTTTCCAGTATAAACAATTCTATGATTACAATGGTATTGATGGTAGGAGCTTGTAACTCTGTATATACATAGTTTGAGAGATGTAAGAAGAGGAAGGCTGGCTTGCTTTCTTTCCTTTTTCTGCAGGAGGACATCCTAAGACAAACTGACCCATACGCTTATTTACCATCCTAGGAACATTTTCTCCAGAAACACATCCTCTGGTGAGCACCTATGAAACTGCATGAAAGAATATTAATATAAACACAAACAAACAGTTGCAGCTACAAATACAAAACTTTTGTACTCTTGAGCAAAACTTTTATCTTCTTTGCACTGGAACAACCAACCAACTAACCAAATGTGCAGGTACCAGATAGGCCATGTCACTCTTTGGGCTTCAAACCACAGCAAACTCACAGCTGTGCTACTGACTCCTTTAGGCAATTAGGGAAAAATATTTTTGTGAGTAGTGCCAGAATTTCCTCACTTAGAAGATGAGTATACTATGATGTATCAGGTATCTGACATAACTGATGAAATATTTAGCTATGGCTTTGACTATCTTGCAGAATTAAGACCAATAGCTGAAAGTCCTTCCTTTACGAGAGCTGTTAGGCCAGTTAATATCATGAAATATATGATTTGTTTTTATAAAAGCAGACTTCTATGACTGAAAAAAAAACAAACAACCAACCCAACCTCTAAGTCTTGTATTTAAAAAATCTTAAATAAGTTATCTGGGAAAGCATGTTTGAGAATGCAAGGACTTGTGCAATACCATGTCACTTTTCAAATTACAAGTTATGAATTTATGCTGCACTGTTAAACGCTTTTTGTAGCTTTTCAGCCTGACAGTACAAAGTGCTAGTTATACATGACATAATGAAGTCATACAAGACAGAAATGAATTATTCATGAAACAGGTTATACTTATTCTGAAAAATTTTGCATTTATTACTTTTCACATTTTATTCTATATAGCTGGAAAGAAAACCTGAGAACAAAATGGATGGGAGGTCTTCACAGACAAAGAACCCCAGATACACAAACTTTTCTAACTGTTACCGTTTCTCAAACTGCTGCAGCTCAGTCTTACCCTGTTAAATCCAGGTCTAATAATCTGCTGCTATTTGGGGTGGCTATAACGACAAAGTAGTCTCTTAGTGTGTTTGAGAAGGATATAATAGCAAAATGCCCCCAGAACCTTCTGCAAGAACTTGAAAAAAAGGAACACGATAGATTTTTTCTCAGAGCTACTGTATTGTAGGATAAAGAGCACCTACTGAATCTAACCTTCACTCTTGAACATTATCATCACATTTTCTTCACCCTTAAAATGATATATTAATTAGGTTTGTATCTATCTTTAAATTATTATAAAAGTAAAAGAATATGACATAAGTTACTCCTAAATTTCTTTGCTTGGTGAAATGGTATTTTTGAGGTGAGTAAACAATAAATTTACCTTTTTCATGTAATTTCACAATTTATTATTTTTCATTATTGAAAGTAAGGGTTGTTTTTTTTTTCAATACAGGTGACTCTTCAATGATTTCTGTGCACAAATTCTTGTTCTCTTCCAGAAGAATGTTCCATTTATAAAACAAACAAAAAAAAGAACTGTTTTATGAATTCAGTTATGACAATGGAGGAAAGAATGAGCAAAGCAGAACGTTAAAAGTAGAAAAAATTTCCTTGCAATTGGCAAGGCACTACAAGTACACCTAGTGCACTTGAAAGTATTGGGATTCTTCTCTGTGATGAACAAAAATGCATAAAGCAATTCAGTCCTTCAGAGGTGTCTGGATTTTGTCTTCTTTGATATGAACACTGAGACAAGTGTTTGGAGTGCTGTTCCTGATAAGAAATAAAATGAAGTAGGAGAAAGCATTTGAACAGTGCAGGGATAGTCACACTTGTAATGATTAAACACAGTTTCATACAGAGTAATTTCAAAAGCAAAATCATTACAAAGGGAAGAAAACATACTTTTAAAAGAGCTTTATCTGACATGGCAGCACTATTCTAATGTTAGTAACATATGCTAGTTTCATAGTCTCTGTTTTGATTGTTTATGCAATCTATTATGTATGCCAGGGTCCTAATAATTGCAAAGCTAAGCATCCCATGTTTCTGCTTTGTCCTTTTCCTTTCTCATCTATATTCTCAACTTTTAGAAGTTTTGCTGTTACTGTTGTTACTATGTTTACTCTTAACTTCCAAAGAGGAGGATCATGGATGTGTAGAAAGCAAGTGTAGCAAGGTTAACCTCAGTAGACTGAGAGCAAGGTATGGAAAGACAACAAACTGCAGATTTTTGAGGACCTCAAAAGACTAGGACACCACTCTAGAAAACAGGAAATTCAGTGTGGGCTTGTTTCAAAGTTTTCTGAATCACTTTGCTATTTTCATCTAACATAATCACATGCTAGTAATCTGCAAAGTAAGAGAAAAAACTCCATGCAACAGGACAGACAGGGCTGGAAAAGAGCTCCGCAGAGAAGGACCAGCAGGGAAGCTATCTTGGTGGCCCGTAAGTTCAGTGTGAGACAGTCATGTACCCTGTTGTGACAAAGGTTAACCACATACTGGGCTGCACCAGCAAAAGCTTAGCCAGCAGGTCAAGAAAGTTGATTATTCCTCTTTAGTCAGCACTATGGAGGCTGCATTTGAAATGCAGTGATCAGGTCAGGGCTCCCCCAGATGAGATATGTTGTCAAAATAAACTCCAACAGGACATAAGGAAAAAATTATTTCCAAAGGTGGCTTAAGAGTTGGAAACAGCCTGTCCAAAGGGGTTGTACCATTTCCATCATGGAAACATTCAAAACCCAACTGGGGAAGGCTGTGAGTCACTTCAATGACCATTGAAGTGCTCTGTTAATATCAGGAGTTGGGACTAGATAATCTTCAGAAGTTTTTCCTGAATTATGCTATGAACTATTAGGAAACTCAGTTTCTTACTTATCCACAAAGTAATTACAATGTCATAATTCTCCAGTAATTTTCATGTAGCATAGGCCAGCTAAATAAAGAGATCCATTATGGTTCCCTTATTAAGCCATTCGTTCCCATCCTTTTATTAACTGCTCACTTGTGCTGACATAAAAATTTGTGTTTTGCAGGCAGTAAACTAGGCAGAAAAACTTGTCTAAGTTAAAAATTGAACATTTATTTTGCTTGCTCCTCTGTCATCACCTCTCTTTGTCCAGCACAGCTGTTTGTGTGGGCACAGCAGCAGGAAAAGTAATCCAGGGAAGGCTGAATGTCTCTTTTGTCAGCTTGAGGAGTTTAAAGTGATGGCTAAACCACAGCATAAATTTCTCTAGCTTATTCCCAGCCAATGCCCTTCAGCTCTCTGTAATAAACTGTTTCTGTGGGTATAATCTCTCCTTGTGATTTCTGCTCAATTAGCTCACCTCAGGCAGTAAGTTGTGACCTCTGTGGCATGTTACATCTGCTGTGTAATATTAATCACAACAGAAGCCAAATTTTAAAAAATGTCAAATAATTTTTCACCCCTCATTTTTAAAATTCCTTATTTACAGGACACTAAGGCCCTTATGTGCCCTAGGGGGTCTCCAGCTTTATTAACTACAACATTATGACAAGACTGAAACCCACTGAAAGTAATTTATGACAAACTTTTTCTTCCTTTAAGTGGAGGAACCCAAAAAACTAGTCACTGAAAATATTCCTCTTAATCTTGGTGGTTGGTGTCTCCATAATTACAATACCTTTGTAACTTTAAAGGGCAGTGTGGGGGGAAAAAAAAAGTTAGTGTTGGGGAGTATCCAGCTAAAGCAGTGTTACATATGCATAATCTTAAACTGTTACAAGTGTTCACCAGCTCCAGCAGCTCCAGGCCTGGGGATTCTCCTGCCTGGCCACTGCAGCCCAGCCCAGGGAACCCAGGGTCTCTGTCCAGGCTGACGGAACAGGGCTGACACTTTCTTCTTTGCAGGTTCAACCAGCAGCAAAGCTGACTACGTATCCCAGAGACACACAGACACACATGGACACACATTCACAGAGGACATAGACAGAGCCGGTCACACAGAGAGCCACAGACAAGGTACTGTCCCCAGCGGCCCCCACATTCAGGACTCACAGCAGACACAGGCACACAGGGACACGTCTCCTCCACCTTTTGGGCTGCATAGGCAAAAGGTCACTAGTACAGGACAGACACTACACTGCCCAGGTTCTTGGAATCACAGAATGATTAGTGTTGGAAGGAACATCTGGAGATCATTTAATCCAAGGCCCTTCTAAAGCACGGGCACCTTGCAGCAGGTTGCACAGGATCATGTCCAGGCGGGTTTTGAATATCTGGGGAAGGAGAACTCCACAATCTCTTTGGGCACCATGTTCCAGTGCTCTGCCACCCTCACAGTAAAGAAGTTTTCCCTCATATTCAGATGAGGAAAAAACACTTTCTGTGTTTCAGTTTCTTTCTGTTGCTCCTTGTTCTGTTGCTGGCAACCACTCAAAAGAGCTTGGCTCTGTCCTCCTTTACACCCTTCCTTAAAATATTTATATACATTGGTAAGATCTGCCCTAGCCATCTCTTCTCCAGGCTAAACAGTGCCAGCTCCCTCAGCACAGAGATGTTCCAGTCCCTTAGCCATATTAATTGTCCACCACTGGACCCTTTCCAGTCTCTCTTGTACTGAGGGGCCCAGAAGTGGACACAGCACTCCAGATGTGGCCTCACCAGGGCTGAGTAGAGGGGCAGGACCACTTCCCTTGACCTACTGGCAATGCTCTTCTTAATACAGCCCAGGATACCATTTGCCTTCTTGACCACAAGGACACACTGCTGACCCATGGACAGATCATTGTCTGCCTGGGCCCCCAGATCCTTCTCTGCAGAGCTGCCTTCCAGCACATCAGCCCCCAGCCCATACTGGGGCATGGGGTAATTCCTCCCCAGGTGCAGGGCCCTGAACTTGCCTTTGCTGGGCTTCATTGGTCTTTTCTCTGCCCAACTCTCCAGCCTGTCCAGGTTCCAATGAATGGCAGAACAGCTTTCTGTTGTGTCAGCCACTCCTTCCAGTTCTCTATCATCTGCAAACTTGCTGAGGATGCACTCTGTCCCTTCATCCAAGTCTTTGATGAATAAGTTGAACAAGACTGGACCCAGTACTGACCACTGAGGTTCACTGCTAAGCTACAGGCCGTCAAGTGGACTCGGTGTCGCTGATCACTGAGACCTACCATTCATCCAGTTCTCAACCCTCCTCACTGTCCCCTCATCACATCCACACTTCCACTTCCTTAGCTGTGCACCAGCACACACATATTTATGGATCCCCTGAGCACTTGTATGGCCCCTCTGCCCACCCGGCACCCTTTCCCACATCTTGTTCCCCTCACTCATCCCACAGGCCCCTGACTGACTGGCTGGTCCCAATGGATGCTCACTGCACACATGCAGCACTCACACACTTGTTCCACAGGTGTCCCACACTCAGAGGTTCCCCCAAATATCAGCTCAGACCTCCTGTCCACCTGAAAACCCGGCCTGGACCCAGGGCTTCCTACTCCCGGCTGTTTCAGCTTGGAATTTGCTGGGGAGTGCACACCCCCCACACATACACGTGGTTTGGGGAAGGTATGGCACTTAGAACTGGAGTCTTTACTCATCCACAGATTCAGTGTGTGGCTTCTGAGAAGTCATTTAGTCCTTTAGTCCTCAGTTCTTTTTCTCCAAGGCGGTGGTGAGCCCTCCTACTTTGCTGTGCTGTTCTAAAGATCAGAGCACTCAAGTTTAGAGGTTGTCAGACATTTAAATAATAAAGCCTAAAAAAAAAAAGAGAATACCTTGATGAATATACTGAACAAAAGCTCCCTTCAAAGCAGAAGGAAGGAACAGGAAAGATTAAAAAAGGCACCTCACTGAAGACGTTCAAAGCACAAAAGAGGAGGAGGGAGTTCCTTTCACCGAGCCTCAGTCAGGTGCCCACATTAGCAGGACATTGCGGAGGTAAAAGAGAATCAACCTTCGTGATGCTCAGAAGGCAGTTTATGTAATGTATCATTAATTGTTGGAGAAATTTCATCAACTACATCTACAGTGAGAAGTCTTCCCTGGTGCAGGCATTCACTGACTACCATGGCTGGACTGCACACACAGACTAACCCTTCATCTACCTCTGGGTACTCACAGAAAAGGAATGTGCATTTGGGGAAGACAGATACAGCACATTTCAGTTGCTCTCTTATCTAGATAGCTAGGAATGATATTAAAATTAACCACACTAGAGAGGTGTAAACACAACTTTGCAATTGGTTTTTATAGCCTCTGCTTGCTTTTTTTAGAGTCACCATGGATCTGTAGCTGAGCAAAACCAGAATTAGGTCCTATATCCCATTCCAGTAATGCATTTATATCCTTCACATTTAGAAAAACGCATCAAACTTCTAAGAACTTCTGTTCTTAGTCTATATT
This sequence comes from Ploceus nigricollis, assembly GCA_013399945.1. Classification (NCBI taxonomy): domain Eukaryota; kingdom Metazoa; phylum Chordata; class Aves; order Passeriformes; family Ploceidae; genus Ploceus; species Ploceus nigricollis. The sequence continues at coordinate 34,332 of VXBC01000589.1, read as the reverse complement.
GCCTTGGTCTCTTGTGCCTTAGCACAGAGCTAGGCCTAAGTTAGGATCACTGAGAGAAGCACATAGACCTCCTGCCTGTGAAGAATATGAGATCACACAAAATCAAAGAATCATAGAATGGTTAATGTTGGAAAGGGCCCATGGCAGCTCACCTAGTCCAACCTTCCTGCTCAGGCAATGTCCCCTAGAGCTTGTTACTCAGGGTTGTGTCTAGACGATTCTTGACTATCTCCATGAGTGAGACTCCCCAGACTCTATGGGCTATCTGTCCCAGTGCTCGGTCACCTGCACAGTAAAAAAAGTTTAAACTCATATTCAGGTGGAACTTTCTGCTCATTGCCTTTCGTCCCCTATTTCGGGGCACCATTGAGAAGAGCCTCTTGATACCCTCCCTCCCTCCCTTCCTTCAGATACACTCCTGATAGGCCTGGCTCTTAACCCTTCTCTAGCTCCCTTCTTACATGACTGCCGTTGGCTGACTCTTCAGTCTGGTCTCTGCTTTTCAGTTTGTGAGTTGTCTAGGATTTATCTTCCTCTTGAAAGAGATTTAAGAACTGCCTCATGAAAGGACAGGGTCCTTGGTGATTAGCCTCCTTACTTTGCCAGTATGTCTCTCCAAGTAGGAAGGCAACTGACAAATAAGATGTATAATACTACAGGACTCCCCACTGTGGCTGCTACCTAATGACTACCTGTCATTAAAAGTGTCTCAGAAGCTTTTAATAAACTCAGGAAAAAAAAAATCTTTGCAGTGGTTGGTATCCCAGAAGGCACAATGAGATTTATTAATAGAATTTATTAAAGAATTTTTGCAGACTTTAGACACCTTGATGTTCATGCAATTCCTATATTGATTTATGCTAATTTCCATTAAATGTAGCTCTTTGTCAAGAAAAAAAAATGCTTTTTTTTTTCCTTTGAGGAGTAAAACATATAAAAACTTCACATTCCCTTACCATGTAATATAATTGAATATTATTTGTTTCTTTATTAAGATTGTTAAGGTTGGACATGTCCTCCCAGGAGGTATCTCTGTTGGAATTATACATCTACATCCAACACTAATCAGCTCCACAGACTTTTAAAACATGTCACCTGGCTAACATTGAAGGCTGTAAAGGAGAATAAACCAACCCAAAAAACCACTTTATATTCTCAGCCACTTGACAGTGAATAGCTATAAAGATAGATTTAAACTTTTTAAGATTGTTCTTAGACTTTTAAAACTGCATTGCTAGTCTTCACTTCCACTTTTACTGCTTTCAGCTAATTTTCTGCTGAACACTAACAGTAAGCAGGTGTAATAAGAAGAAATAGAAGAGGATTCACAAAACATATGGACTACATTTTACAAAATTAGGGATAATCTGGTGTGTATGTCTAAATTATGCATACAGAAACTAATATAAGGTGACAGACTGTGTGCAACACTAATACCTGACTTGTACTGCACAGCAGGCATTTGATTAATGAACTGCATATTTCAAGTTTTGAGTGTCTAGTTTTGAAAATTTAGCCCATGTATCCATTTACTACAACAAGTAACAGTAATGAGAAAACTACTTTTACTCTTGTTGTCTATTTAAATGGTACTTATCCAAGTAAAATTTGGACAACAGGAAAATGGCTGTTTTAGCTTCTTTCCTCTCTATCTAGATACATGTATTCCATAAAGCAAGAACAGAAACCACAAAAACCAGTTCACATACTGGAGTATGAAGTGTTCTCTGTAAGGAAAAAGAAAAAAAAAGAGAACTCATAGACAGCTTGTTTATGACTAGAAGAGTGTAAACACACATCTATTTTATTTAACTCGCTAATCCTCTGACATAACTTGTGATGTGTCTGATCAGCAGGCTTCTTGATCATCTTATACCATAGAAGTATCTCAGCTTTCCTTAGGGGTATTGACAGCTGGCAGCAATCAAAGCCATCTAACTTCCAGTATCTCATTTAAAGGCAATGACATTCAGCTACAGCAATGAAAATTACTTTAATTCATTCTATTGTACTGTGCATCTCAATGAAAAAAAATGCAAACTCTCTTGGGAATGGAGACATTTAGACCCTTTCTTCTGGAAAGGGTTTTGTTCACTAATCAGTACTTCAGAGGTGAGCAGTGTAGGACATTTCTTGTTCTTGAGTAGGCCTCAGGCATAAAGCAGCTATGTCTATCATAACCCACTTTGGATATATTGTCTTCAACATTAGGAAGCAATCTTCTTCACAATTAGCATAATTAGTTTATTTGTGGTCTTTCAAACAAAGGCAACACATTTTTCAGCAAATCACACCTTCAAAACAAATCACTCCACCTATCTGGATTTTCAGCTCATTCGTGGCAAGTCAAGTATAAGTTATCCTCTAATGTGCTGGAGTGCTGGAGTAGAGTCTCGTGTAATTTCCTTCTATCTTGTCCTCTCCAATTCTCAAAGAAGAAAGTCAAGCCAAAAAGGTTTTTAATGACAGAAATGGAAGGTGAAAGAACTTTTCCTAAAAATTTCAAGTGGTATCAAGCTTTCTCAGCATATTGTCCTGACTTTGAAAAATGGTAGGGGCTTTGTCTCCTAGACCCAGTGTATATTAAACTTCCTGGAACTACCAAGTGACTTTCCAGCAATTCCCAGCTTCTCCTAGCATCAGGTTTTGATACAGCACAACTCCCTAGAAAAGCGAAAAAGACAAACTGAATGTCCCAGTACTCTAGAGAACTTTATATATTGCTGTACTGATGGACTAATAAGAACCAGGGACTGGCACAATCTTTTTCTATGTCATCACTTGTAACTTCTGCAGAGCAGTGGGGTCAATTTTGCTTCTTACTCAACCTGCTTGTAATTGTCCTGGTTACCATAGTATGAGCAGGTCTGTATCAAAATTTCAACCCATGCATGTCTTTACCATATGCCCATCATCTTTCTTGTCCTTTAAGTCTGTCGTTTCAGAGCACTGTAGGCTCCTTAAGCATAAATTGGTCCTCCTGAATTCAGTTCTCAGGAAATGCTAGCTATGTCATGCTTTTATACATTAACTCTGAATCTTCAGCTGTGTATTCCAGTTTCCAATTTCAATCAGGATTTTTATCAGATGTCTCCTCTTTCCTGGCATTACATATTTGGCTTTTGCATCACTAACAGATGCTTACCTATTTTCAGACTTTTTTTTTACATTCATCCTTCACGCATTTCTCATTTTTGTGGAAGGCTCCATCCTCTATCTGGCTTCATAGTGTATTGACATGATGAAGTTACTTAACAATTAGCTTAAGTTAATTAAAAACTATGAAGCATAACAAGTGACAGAACCAGATATAGTTAGAAGTTAAGGACATCACGATTATCTTCCTCCTCATTCATTGCTTAGATGGTAAATGTAAGCATTACTTAAATTTTTTGCTTGTCTTTGACAACCCAAGTGAAAATTCTAGTGGTCTTTCACATGTCCTATTTTTCAACTCAGATTATTTCCTCTACCATTTACTCACAATACTTGTCTTTAGTAGCCACATCAGGGCAAAGCACTTAGATGATATCTTATTTATTCAGTGACAAGTGCCAAATGTTTCCGCATAATAGAACACACATATAGTTCATTCTTTGGCTCTCTAATTAAAACCCAGTTATTATAACAGCAGATCATAATTCCTCACATTTCTTTCTCTCTTTTAACATGACATGTTTGCTGCAGTCCAAAACTATTTATTTAAAATAATATTTTAAAAGTTGACTATATCCCCCATTTCATATTAATTGCATAACCTACTGATCAGGTTACCCAGATGATGAACTGTGCTAAAATTCCACACTGAAAGAGATGCACAACACTACAAAACACCCAAAGCTTTGAGTTGTCCTGTACCAAAGCAGACAAAAGTCCAGTTGTGGGAGCTGCAGTGAAGGGCTGCAGAACTCAAATTGACTCAAGTTGTTTCCATGGAATATTCTATGAAAAAATGTATCCAGCAAAACCTTGGAGCAGGGGAGAGCTGGTATTGCTATCTACTCACTACTAGAATAAATAACTCCACTGATCCAGAAAACTGACTACATTTCTTTCAGCTATAAAAATTAATCGAAATATTATCAGTACTCCTTTACACTTTTCTCTGCCATTTTTCCTCATATCTGTATACTTTTCCAAACTTCTTTTGCAACAACAAGTTAAATTTTGCACATAGGATTAGAAGGCGTGCATTGAGCAGTTAAATAATGGGTACTCTTTTTTTTCTAGTTCCATTGCTGGTCCATTTTCTTGGTATTGCAGAAGGTCTTTGTACAGTTTTCCTAAACTGACCATTTCATCAGTCAAAGCCTAGGTAAATCAAGAGCAGAGAGATTAAAAAATGTCATTAGTGCAGCTGTTTATTATTTTTTCCTTGAGGTGACATCAGAGACAACACCCTTGCAGCTTAAAACTGAACCAAGATATATACTGCAGCAGATTGCCCATCTGGTGTGACTTCAGAGTATTAAAATATTCTGCAGGCTATCAGCACAAGGACCAGTCAAAATCTTTGCAATCGCCCAGACATCTTATTTCACACTACACAGAGTTGTGTGATCTTCAATTAAGATGTTTAGAATCACCATTATTAGCTTGTGATGAATGTTGATCATATCACCCAACCACAACAGTTCTGCGTTTCAGCTGTAACCGTCCAGCTAATATGCAGTTACTGAAACAAGGTTTTGTCTGTGATCCAAAATATTACAGAAAATCAGGAACTGTCATTTACAGAGTGTGAAATCAAATGACTTTCTAGACTCTGTTGAACACTGTCACCACAGATTAATGTGATACAACTCCTAAATGATTGCAAAGCCATGATTTACATAAGACTGAATCTGAATGAATATAGCTTGTATAATCTTCCAGTTTAAAATAAATGGTTATACAATGACAACTTTGATTCTAGATACATAGACCATTTTCCTCTATTTCCACCTAAAACATAAATGGATAATTATATCCATCCCCACCTCCCTCTCAGAAGCCATGCTAATAGACATGGGGATAAAACATTCAATTATGAGATTGTGCACATGTATAGTTCAAAGCTAGAAAATACCACAAGTCTGAAAACTGCGTTGAACAATGTCAATTATAAAGTAAGGATTATTTACTAAATATGGTGAACATTTAGAAATTACAACAGGCACTTAGTTACTTGTAATACTATTCGAAGAGTGGAAAGTTAAGTATGGAAAGCAAGCATTGTTTATTCTGATATATCTGTTCTGGTGAATTTTCTCATGTAAACACAGGCAGAAGCTAACAAAGAAAGTCTAGAAATTAAACAGAGTTTACGTGTTGTAGTCTTCGCATGTAACACAAGTATCAAGCTCTGTGTATTAATCAAGACATTTATTCTTGTAAAATGCCAGAGCTGTTTTGAATGGAAAAAAAAGCAATTCCCCAAAAGCTTGCTGTCTCTTTGTGGAAGACAGACAGGAGATGAAGACTAAACCAGGAGCAATACATAACAGTGAGAGAGGCTGTATTTAATTCTTCACTTCTGTGGGCAGATTGGCAAAGGAAAACTCTAAAGAAAGATTAAAAAATTAAAAGATTAAAAATAATTAAATTGTTTGCAGATGCTTACATATGACTTCTTCATAGACTGAATGCCATCTGGGGAGAAGGCACAAAGATACTTGTTTAGAAAGCTAACATATTCATGATGGGACTGCTGTCATGTACCTATTAGAGAGTTAATTTCTTCATCTTGCAAAAGTTTCCAAGGTTGAATGCGAAGCTCTGCAAATGAAAAAAACCCCCAATATATTGTAGCAGAAAAGATGAAAAAAAAGACAAAACAGAAAAATGGAATAGATTTTGCCAAAAACATGTTTTAGAACACTTAGGTTAGTAGCAGCATTAATTCTTTTAATCATCATCCAAGTAATTCTGTACAACAGGAGAGTATATTTGCAACTTAACACTTCCCACAGTTTTTGAAGTAGTTTAATATCCATAATGATAACAGCCTGCAGCAAAAGGAGTAAGGGAACTAGTCATTAAATCTTTCAAGGAAAAAAATATCTGTCTTCAGTTTTCAGACTATCAAAAACTATTTTCAAAGACGTGCAGATTACCTTGGAAGTGTGATTATTCAAGATTTTATTCTCTGAGGATCACAAAAGAATTTTATTGTTAATTCCAAGGAGTCATTAACATTGCTATTTAAATATATCTGTGATTCTGAATTCATATTAATATGTGTAATAAAATCTATTGAAAGGGAGTGAATATATTGACTGAAAATTGCTGAAATCCCCAGAATAGTTTGAGAGAATGAGATTTACCTCACCTGCCTTCAGCATCTAAATGTACTCTTCTGGTCTAAACCAGGTATCAAAGCATCTTCTATAGTCAGTGAAGACATAGAAGGATCTCCAGAGGTTCTCCTTTCCAGTTGTTTTAAATTCATATTTTAAGAGTGGATGAACTGATATTTGTAGACATTATTTTTTCTTCACTAGATAAAAGTGAGAACTTCAGTTAAGTGCTAATCCCTTAATCATAGAAAGAGCCTAGTTTAGTTCTTTACTGATTAGACTGTCCTTAGCCAGAGAATATGGACCTCCCCTACACATAAATGCTACAAAACTCCCACATATTTTGTTTTACAGAACCATACTACTTTGAAATACTTTCTCATTTCAGTTATATTGCCACTCATTCCCAGTATCATTACTGACCTGTGACATGAAGGGCCACAGGGAAGTCACATCACCTAAGCAGAACTTGGAGTGATCACTACAAGGACAAGGAGTCTTAAGAATGAATAACACCGTTGTCAGGGGGTGGAGGGTGGATGAGTCAAGCTCATGATATGCCAAAGCAATGCAGTTTATTTGGGATCGGTACATTCCAGCACTCTGTTTTCAGCAACATTCCATACATAAGCCTGCCTGCTGCTTTTGCTGATGAGCTCTGCCCTGCTCTTGCTCCTGTGCATGCTGTTCTTCCAAAAATACTCTTTCTTGGTATCCTGTTTCCCGCAAAGAATAAAAAAGAGTTGAGCACTGTACTGCTTTTAATTATGTATATTTTGAACCACCTTTGGGGCAACATTCTTCCTTTTTCCATGTTGTAGTTCATATAAAGAAAGTATGTATCACGCACTCAATGCTGTACCTGGATTATCACATTTTGGCTGCCTTTATTAATCTCCCAGCATCCTGCAAGCCTGTGCAGATAGATCTTCATATTCCCTCTCTTTCAATGGGACCAAAAGAGGTCTTTGTTGGTGCTTTTCTAGATGGAAAACCTGCATCTATCTGATGTCCAGATTTGAAGCTCACAAAACATATGGTAAATAATAATTTTATGAGCACTTAGTGGGGTATAGTGATTGACTTAATGACTTCCTGCTTGATTTTAAATCTTGTCAAAGGCTTTCCTTCTTCAAGGAGACTTCTTCTTCACTGGTACCAGTGAAGCATGATTGCTCAGTACGAGGAGAAATGAACTCATGAATGAAAACAAAGAGTTTTGTAGACGGATGAGGATAAGGAATTACATTACTTTTTAGAGACTAATAGGCACACTTATAATAATGATTTTTTTTTCTCTCAGATTAAGGGTGGCTGTAGAAGTAACAAAGCTCTTGAGCCTCATGAGGTTATTCATGGGATGCACACACATGATGGATTCCTGTGTGTATCACAGATACACACAGAAAAAGACAGACTTTCACTCTGCCAGATATGAACCCTGTTGATCCAGCACAGTATGTGACTCCCAAGCTTCTCGTGTTTCATCACTGTGGATACACCCAGCCATCTCCAGACCCTTGTTACAATCACTGGAACTGTTCCTGACCCTGATCTTTGGCCTGACTTCCTCAGACATGCTTCATCATCACAAAGTCGCCTGACAGTCTGGACTACTGGATAAACCTGGCTATCACCTCTGGGCTGGTCTTTCTTTCCTCTGGCTGGGGTCAGTGGGATGGGCCCTGGCTAGTAAGGGCCCTTGTCCTGCTGGCCATAGTATCTCCCTCAGCACCACATCCCTCAGGGAAAGCTGGTGTTCACCATGCCCTGATACTTAAACAGAGACAGAGATTCTGCTCTCTCCATTTATAAGGTAACGTTTCCATTTATAAGGTAACAGAAACAATGTCAACTGGCCTCTACTTTTCTGGAAAATACATCTTGGTTTCATAAGTGTCCATTCTGGTTAGGCTGTTGTACAATGAAACAAAAGCATCTTGAGACCCTACTGCCTATGGCCAGCTGAGGGGCAATCCTGTAAGTGTAACAATACAATTTCTTTCACTTGCCACCCTCCCCTCAAACACATATCTGACATCTAATTGCATCTCTAGGTCCTACAGGATATCACAATCCAATATAATCATATCTCCATTTCTGCAGAAATACTTTGTAAAAATAAGTGAAATTGTTAATTTTTCTTAACCAACAGCTTTCATTTATTGTAACATAGGTGAAGGAAGATAGAAACTTATGAAGTTTGTTCTGATTCACACTGTCATAAAACTGCCACTTAAGAAACTTCCTAGGGAAAAACCCTAAGCTTAGCTGTGCTGCGCTGGAAGACTACTTGTGATGCAAAGTACACGCTCCAATTACACTCTTCATCATCCTATGACAAGAGATGAAGCTACTATTTAGCATAAGAAAGGCAGTGCATTGCACTCCATGGAAATTTATGACTATGTGTGTTAAAAAGCCATTAAAAATCAGGTTGTCCATTGGAACTTGCCAAGGAACAGAGCATCAAAAAAATCATATGCAGTTTGGATAGCAACAGAGTGACTTCCATTACCCACAAAATTGCTGATTGTGTTTCATATACAGTGTATTTCAGGAATTTCCCCAAATGATATATATTGCTTTCTTTAAAACAAGATGATGCTTTTTTCTTAATCTACATGTACAGTACTTACTGTAACTGAATATTAAGTTGCAGTAACCATAATATGATTATATCCACTACTCTTGCAAGAGGAAAAAGTAGATTGAGAAACTTAAAGATGGATTAGAATAGGAAAATCAGTCAGAGAGAAAGAAAAGCTATATAAACAAATTATAGTCAATTTTGAGACTTCTGCAATACATAACTAACACATAAAAAGCATTATATATGCACATACATACGTGTGTTTATCTCTCCCTCCCTCCCTCCCTCTCTCTCTTTAAATGATACATCTGTCAAGAGAAAATAAGGGATTTCTGAAAGCAAACTGTATCATGCCTTAGTAGAAAGTAATATAAATTATCACAAGGAAAAATGAAAGACAGAATCTTAGAAGGAAATTTGGAAAGTGAATAATAAAAAATACAGAAGTATATTAAAAAAGGAAAGCTATGAGGAATTTGGAGAGTTATCAGGAAGTAATGGAAAATAATTACATCTCAGAAGTCTGACAGAAGGCTTGAAATCTTTGCAGTGAATGCCCTGAAAAAATCACTAAGCTTGATCACACTTCTATGGACCCTTATATTCACAAAAAAAAACTTCAGCATGATTTTATCTCTGAAAACATATTTATTTTTTTTGGACAAAATTGAATGCTTGCAATAATTTTACTAGGAGCATAATGATACTCTAGACAGGGTTTGAACAGCTCATTTAATTCTTTAGGTGGCTCCGAAAATCCCACATGAAATATAAAATTAAATAACACAGCCTTTATTGCTGCCCATGACACTCAGACCATTTACAATTTATATCACCTGTCAGGCTTGGCCTAGTCACTTCAACTAAAGTTAGAACTGAAGATAATTTGGCCCATAATTAAATTACAAACCTGAACTTTATTATAATGTAGTATGCAATGTATCCTAAATAGTGCCACAAATCACATCTCAAATATCCTCATAAAGATCCATTTGATGAACTGTATAATGGACTTCTTTACTGGTTTTTTCCCATCTAGGCAGTATCTTGAAGGAGGTATATTAGATTTCCTCAGCTGAATGAGAAGCTAGCCTAAAATATTTTGTGAGAAATTATTAGCAACATGTAATCCACAATAAATTGATGAAGCAAACTACTTTCCTACTTCTTATAGCCTCATCTTTTACAGGGTGACTTTGAAAGCTTCAAGAAGGAGAGTGGTGCTATTCAGACCACAACTATTTCTGAAAGTCCTTAAATTATAACTAGAAAAGACAGAAAATGAATCAATTGCATGTTAAATTTCGTTTGAAATTTCAAAAAGGTATGACTGATTTATCAATAACAGGGCTGTGACATATGCTGTCCTCAGGAATGCCTTTCTTGCCTGTCCATTCTGGAGTAAAGACAGCTATACCTGCAGCCTCTACTAAAACCTGTAGGATGTTGCTTTGTTGTTTTCTCCAGTAAAAACTCTCATGTTATAAGAAAAAAGGTACTGTAGTATTTTAGACACAACTCTCAATGGAAATTTCATTTCAGCTTGAGTCACTTAATTAGATCTTCTTTAAATGTCTGGAAAATACTGCCATGCAAACATGAACAACAGGCCTAAAGTCCTTTGTGCTTCTCTAAAATCCAAGTACTTTTTATAACTGTTGCAAGATATATATTCCATTGACACCTAGCACTGATACCATCGTGCAAGTGTGACAGTCCAAGACTCCTAGCAATAAGGAATTGGGATGGCAATCAGGGATAGTCTGGTTTTCAAAAGTATTTCTACTGGTAACAGAAATGAATTGCAAAAAATATGACCATAATACTTTCCTGGAATACAACCATAATACTTTTTATATAAGAAAGGGAAGAAAAGAACTCTATGTGCCAAGAGGTCTGTGCCAAGAGCAGCTTTACCAACACTGTGATCGAAATGGCTCAAAGCTGCTTGCCTTCACAGACTATTTGCCATACCAGGCAAGACAGCATTTCTTTAATTATCTGTCCTGCCATAAGTCCCTCTCTACTTCCGCCTAAAATATTATACAAATATTAACTAGCACACTCTACTTGTCTTCCAGGGTGCCAATGAATGATGGCAAACAATTGTTTTGAGTACTTCCAACTGTACATAGCATGCTGGGCAGTCAAGACAGATGAGAGCAAGAGCAGGGCTGTAGAAGAGATGCATCATAAGACAAGTGGCATCCTACAGTCTTAAAGCATCACATGAGAAAAATGATCTTGGTACCAAAGAAGTGCCCAGGGAATTTCAAAGAAAATTACTATTTTTTTAGCACTGTCTTGGTTTAAGACAAATTAAAGAAGTGCATTCTCTAAAATAAGTTACCTCCCCTTAGTTTCAACCAATCCCTTTCCACAATAAGGAATGAATGTGAGTAGATACAAGTGAAAAAATAACTATTTGCTAACAAGCAAAACAGCAACAGGCAAAAAATAACAGTGAATAATGACTAGATAGAAAATTGCTAAATCTTACCAACTCCAGAGGAACAAAGAAACACCCAAAATGTTTCCAAATCTCCTGCAAGACGGTGACCCCCACTGCTGACTGCATGTAGGGAGACAAAGGGAGAATGGTGCCTTCCAAGGGTACCCATGTGACACCCCAGTTACTTAATTCCAAGCTTTAACCAAGGTTCTTTCGCTCTGGATAGACACAAAGGAGACAATCCCAACCAGATATTCTCAAAAGGTAAAAAAACCACAGAAGTTTACTGGCAAACCATAGGAAATAAAGGAACATTGGCAAAAGAGTAAATGCAACATAACATCACTTATCACACAACAGACTTAGCCCAGAGAAAACCATTAAACCCACTCGATGCTATGTTATGGAAGAAGAGAGTTAAAGAAGAAACGGAGAAAACCAGAAAGGCAGGAGAGGTATAGAAAAACAGTTATAGTTCTCAACTCCTGGGTTGCAGCGACGTAACACCCCAGGAAGATAGAAAGGCTAAAAGCCAACAGACTCGCTCGGTGGTCAGGCTTCTTAAAGCCTTGGCCCATCCAGGGCCCTCCTCCCAGGCGGGACCTGCGGTCTCTCGGCCACTCAGGGGCTGGGTCAGGCAACACTGAGGCTGCTCCATCGTGCTCTGACTGACAGACGCTGCGGGGCTGGGCGGTATCGGGGGCAGGGCACTCCCGCACCAGAGCAAGCTCTGACTCACCCCTACCACACATTCCAAGCTTCCCAAGACGTCTTGAAACAGATTGCTTTTCCAGTCTCTGAGAGCCCGCCACGGGTGATCGTGTGGTCTGGGAAACAAAGGGACAAGATGGTGGCAAAAAGACCTCTCCCAGGAAGGTAGGAGCTAATGCAGGAGCTCTAGTGGCCGATGAGAAGTGGTGGCGGGCGTGGGGTCACCTCGGCCGGCTCCTCTGCTGCCCAGGGGTTCTGCTGGTGCTTGTGTTGCTGTCCGCCCGCCACGCGTGTGCCGGGCCGGGCCGGGCCGGGGCGGAGCGCTCCGTGGGCACCAGCGCCGGCTGACCCAGCCCCAGGAGCCGGATCGCTTGGCGAAGTTCACTCGGAAACAGTTTGTGATGGCGAAATGCAGTTTTTCTGAGTGGCTACTATTGCAAGTCCAGAAAAACAAACAAAATGCCAAACAAGCAAAAAGCCAACTGCCCAAAACAACCCGCTCTGAAGCAGAGCCTCCACCTTCAGCAAACACTGCCAGGAACAAGAGCAGGCTGGCTCAGGTGCCCCAGCCTTGTAAAGGGACCGGGGCACCAGCACCTCCCAGCTGCCCGGCAATTCCAGTTCTTGCCATGCTGGGTCTTAAAAAGATAATAACAAGTTTCGGGCAGAGATAGATACGGAATATAATAACATTCTGTGTTACCCACGACAAGCATTTAGCCTAAACTCAGTTCTCAGAACCTCTTTAAACAGATTCATAACAAACAGAAGTTATCCTGATCATGAGCTTAAGCAAAGGAAAAATTCAATCCTTTATGAAGACTATTAAAACCAAAACTCCTTTTTGTCACATTTTAGTAGACTTATAATTCTGTAAGCTTTTACAACTAAGTTCATAACCATAACCATATATCAGAAAACACCTTATACATTTTTCTCTTGTAAGAACTTAAGGTTAGTGTTGTATTAGTTGGCAAATTTTCAGTTCTTTTTCTGTTTATCATGATCTTCTAGGATAGTTTTAGCTATGGATTTTCATTTTTCCCAGTCTATGATAAAAACAGAATGTAGAGATGACAAATACTACTACAGTGGCAGTGACACTGACTAAAGGACAGTCAAATTGTGTGCAAAAAAGCCAAGATAATTGTTTGTTTTACAGGAAATAAAACTAAAGCAAATTTTTGTCAATAAAACTTTATTATTTGAACAGAGTATGAATTTTCTCATAACTGTAACATAAATTTGTTAATTTATTAGTATGATAAACTTACAGCCATGTTCCTTAGTAGGCTAGACTAAATGAACAATTTGAGATTTTATCTTCCCATTATCCTAATAATGAAATAATATGTTTCGTGAGCCACCCATGCTGTGAAAATTAAGTAAGACCTCATCCACAGGTTACGTTTAAGGATATTACATTGCAATAAATTTAAAATATTAATGAGTGTTGTTTCAATATTAAATACAACTGTTAAAGATTTTCTTAGCTAAAACAAGCAGCAATTGCCTCTATAAGACTCGATGACAGGCCATGTTTTTCTAATGTAATTTTTACTGGCGTTATGAGTTAACAATCACATATCTTTTTGTAACTCCTGTATTAACTTTCTGAATAAGATGGTAGGAAAGGTGTAAGATACATATTCAATTGGTACAACTTACAAATAGCTATGCAAGTTTGAGGGATTTGGGCTAGAATCACCTGTTTGGGGCTTTCCATGGGAGAAAGAAGAAGCCATTTTCCTGAAAAGACATTTTGCTTGTCTCTGCCGAGCCACAGGAACTGTGGCTACGAAGGTTTTCCTTGTTAGCATTCTTAAATAGAGTAGTATTAAACTTGTGTGCTTGGTTTGTAAAAACAACAACATTGCTGACAAAATCCTTCATAACTTTTATGTGACAGGTCAAAAGGATGAACCTCATGAAAGAACAGTTGACTGCTTTATCTTCTTCTTATAGGAAAGAATTAGGTGTCTCCAAGTGAAATGTGGACAACTGCCTAAACGCAGCAAAGGCCAGATTTGAAATACTTTGCACAGGAATATATTTGAAAAACTGCCTCTCTGGAACAATGAATATTAGGAGGGTATTCTTTTTTTTTTTTTTTTAAGTGTTGAGCCACAGTATATTAAAAAAAAAAAAAAAGAAAGAGGGAAAAAAATGTAAAAACCCAA
>VXBC01000589.1:0-14040 GCA_013399945.1 Ploceus nigricollis | reverse complement strand
CCGCCGGGTCGCGGCGGGCGGGAGAACAAGGGGCTCCGTCGGAAGGGCCCGCCGGGAACCGGGAGCGCCGGGGGCCCCGAGGAGGCGGCGGACAGCAGGAAGCCCAAATTCGTAAGTACGAGCCGATCCCGCGGCGGGGGTGCCCGAGTAGTGGGGCCTGGCCGTGCAGTGACACCCCCGTCTGCCCCTCGCCGTCCCCTGTCTGGGGCCCCCCGAGATCGGGGGGGACTGAGTGGGAATACATGGCGCTGTCAAGTTCAGCTGGGCTTCGAAGGCTCATCCCGCCTGGTCCAGCTCGCCTCTTGCTTGCCCGTGTGAAAGGATGCAGCACGTTTTCAGGTCTCTCCCGAGTGCTTCATCACAAAGGTTCATTGCCTTTACTTGCTGCGTGACAGCTATGGGTGCAAGGGGAGTGGAACAGACTTCCAGCTCTTAAACGGTGTTACTTCTAATAGGACTGCGGTGCTTGTTGTGTTTGGGTTTTTTTTTTTAACTTTAGTGATATAAACTCTACAGTTGTAAAAACGGTCTTTGAATTTAAAGGACATAGTAAAGTTCTCTTCCGTAGGCCTGCTTTTATAAGCTTTTGGCTAGCACACCAAGAAATTGGGAAACTCAAGATGGCTTATCACCGTTCATGAGATAATGTGTCTGCAAGATGTGCTCTAACCAAAGTGTACCCAGAAATAACCAGTTTTTGTTTCAACATGCTGAAAATTCTAAGCATTTGAGTTGGGACCAACATATATTCTACAGGCCTTGTATCCACAGAATCAATTGGGTTGGAAAAGACCTTTGGAATCATTGAGTCTAATCTATGACCGAATATACCATACTCCATGTCAACTACACCATGGCACCAAGTGCCATGTTGAGTCTTTCCTTAAACGCTTTCAGGGATGGTGACTCCACCATCTCCCTGGGCAGCCCATTCCAATGTCTAATCACCCTTTCTGTGAAGAAATTCCTCATTTTGTCCAGCCTAAACGTCCCGTGGTGTAGTTTGAGACGGTGTCCTCTTATCCTGTCACTGGTTGCCTGGGAGAAGGGGCTGAACCCATCTGGATACAACCTCCTTTCAAGGAGTATCGCCACATGCAGAGGAGATGCACCCCATGCTCATATTTAGGTGATGCATGTTGATCTTTGATCCCTGAGCCCACCTGCTATAAAATGTATTTGTTACATAATTACAAAAGAGATACCATAACACTTATATTAGCCCCTTGATTCTAAGGTGTATTTATGTAACATTCAGTATGTGAGTGTCTGGCACTTGTGCACAGGTTCAAAAAAGCCAAGAAGTGGTATCAAACAGGCTGGCCAGACCTGTTCTGGAAGGTCATAACTTGCTCCTGGAATGTTCTTGTTTTTTGTATTGTGGCTGCAGAGACTGCTGTTTGAACCATGTCCCTGTGCTTTTTTTCTGCCTGTTAGAATGGGCGTATATGAAACTGTGACCAAGAGCTATTTGCTTGGCTTCGTAAGTGGCTGTGTATCTATCCACTGGGGACACGTGTGTTTTAGTCATGCAGGTGACATGGCTGGATGTGTAAGGCCCCACACTTGATGAGGCTTTCAAAAGGGCGCATGGTTGTTCCTGTATTCTGAGTTAGATGTACAGGAGAAATAGCAACAAGATATTCTCAAGAGGTCAAAACAACAAAAAAGACTTTACTGGCAACCTCAGAAAATCAAAGATCTTTGGCAGAAGGTTTAGTGCAACATTCAATCAACATAAAATACATCTCAAAGCATTAACTTAGCCCATTCGACTTGGCAAACTTCAAGCCTGTTTGATTTTAAGTTACTCAAAAATTCCTAGAAGAAAAAGGAGAGGAAGACAAAAAAGATATAAAAATGGACACGTACAGCTACCAGCTGCTGGGTTCCAGCAGTGCTCAGCAGATAGAAATTCCAAGAGGAGGTGGGATCAAGACATGTGCTTGCCTTGTGTTCAGCTTTAAATACCCCTTGGCCTTCTGGGCCCCTTCCCCCAGGTGGGACTTCTGTTTGTTTGGCCACTCAGGAGCTGGGTTAGGGGCTCCAGAGGCCAGGTTTGGAGCATTGCCTCCTCCGTGCCAGGGATTGGCAGCCAGTGTGGGGCTGGGATACAGGTCCCAGGAGTGGGGTGTGTGTGCAGAGCAGGGCAAGGCCCAACCAGCCCCTTGCCCCGCACACACGTACCCGTGTCTCGTGACACCAGATCTTCCCAGTCTCTCACAACATGCTTTAGTATATGATCTGTGAGGAGAAACGTGTGTGGGCTGGCCACTGTAAAAGATTGGATAGTGTTGCTGTGTGACTTGAGGGCTGGATTATTCCTTTCATGAGAGACATGGATTTTTGTGTGTTTGTGACTGACAAGAGCTCTGGGTCAAGAGGTTTTACTTACTACTGATACTTTAACTGCCAAGTTCTTATGCAGATATCACAATGGTTTTCATTTTTTCCTCTAATTATGTGCTAAAACAAAGTAGTGTGTTGCCATTGTGTTCAGTTTTGCTACTCATGTGCTACTATAAACAATAGTTTATAGGGAGTAGAATGCAGATAGATATGTGATAAAAGCCATTGAGGCTTTTTTTCTTAAATGAAATGCCTTTTCTTTGGTGCAGGTGAGGTTGTTGGGCATATGTCTAGGCTTCCCAGGCTATGAAAGGGTGATTTTCATAATGTTTCAATATAGGCATCAGCTGACTGTTTTTTAAGGTCATGGTGTTGAGGTCACAACTGCAGAAAATAGAGGGTTGAATCTGGGATTCTGACTCAGTTTTATAGGGTATATAATCATCTTGTAGGTAGGTGTGGATTTTGATAATTTTTTTATTTTGACCTCTTCCTGTTCCCCTGCCCAGTTTCTCTTTAAGCAGGGATAGATGAGAATGTCCTTAATTCATGAGAATGCTTTGTCAGACTGCAATTTTCAAAAGCATTTCACTCTAATGATAGTCCTATTTTTCATCTTTAAATAATATCTTAAAGCAAAGATTTTATCCTTGGATGTTGATAGGGACTGAAGAATTACGGATTGAACATGGATTGTATTCTAGGTGTGCCATTAACTCACTGGCTGACCTTATTGCTCTCTACAACTGCCTGGAAGGAGGCTGTAGTGGGGTGGAGGTCAGTGTCATCTCCTAAGTAACAAGTCACAGAACAAGAGGAAAGGGCCTCAAGTTGCACCAGGGTAGGTTTAGATTGGGTATTAAGTAAACTTTCTTCACTGAAAGGGTGGTCAAGCACTGGAAGAGGCTGCCCAGGTAAGCGGTTGAGTCACCATCTCATAAGGTGTTAAAAAGATGTGTAGATGTGACACTTAAGGACATGATTTAGTGACGGACTTGGCAGTGTCTGGTTAATGGTTGGGGCTTGATGATCTTAGAGGTATTTTCCAGCTTGACTTCTTTGCATCTAACTCTTTCTGTAATACATCTTCAATGTAATTTTAATAGTTAAATTAATTTTGTGTCAGAATGTGTAAAGCCTGGCTCTCACCCCTTTAGACTTTCTGTAATCCAGTCTTAGATTTAGCTTATGCCCTTTTCTCTGTTTGGGGTACTTAGAGTGCCATATCTCATGTTACCTCAGTTATATTTCTATCTGTATAGGTTTTTCAAATTAAAGTAGCTGTTAGATTTATTGACCTCAAGTAATACAGATTAGTGAGTGTAATATTTCTCAGTGTTCAAGGCTTGAAAATAAGTTCCAGGTTGGGCCCTTCCAGTCAATGCAACATATTGATCTGTCATAGCAGATATGCTAATCTGAAAAATAATTTGATTCCCTGACAAACCTTGAGGTGAAATTGGATTGATGATTGACAAAGGTGACATCATTAACATGTACCTCCTCTTTTTTCTCCCTTCTAAAGAAAATTCTTTTTTTAACTGAGGAAAATACTGGTTTTAAAAATCCATTGCATATGAGGTGTGGAGGGGGGAGAAAGAGGCATTGGAATCAGCCACTATAACTGTTTAGCCCTGTCAAATGAGGCCTTGAAGGACTCTTTTTGAATAAACTAGCTTCTCAGAAGAAGTGAATGAGTTTTAAGCCTCAGTTGTCTCGGTTCTTTTGCAGAATCATTTTAAATACTTTTTTGGAGGAGTGATGGTTCATTTTGAAGCACATACCAGCATGACTTTGTTCAACAGGTCCAAGTTTTTAGAAGAGTGGGACTTTTAAAAGGGTAAAAGAGTTTCTGTGGTACTGTGGTACTTCAGCTTATTGAAAGCTCATGTCTAAACCTCTTGTGGTTTAGGACCTTGTAAAAAGAGGAAATCTACAGAAGGATAGCAGATATTTTACCTGTTCTCTATGTATACATTGACTGAGCAAGAAACTTCTGAAATCTGTTAGGGCAGGGTGGGGTAAAAAGCAATTGTTTGCCACTTCCTTTCCTTGTTTTCCCCCCTCACCTTAGAAATGTTTGGAAATCATTGCAGTGAGTGCTATATTACATGACTTCCAACTGCACTTTACAGATACTACATACTGTAGACGCTGGTCCTCAAAAGATCAATTTCTAGCTCAAATTAGAGGTGTTTCTATTAATTGCAGTTTACCATTGACCTGACTTCAGTGACTTTCAGGTTATGTTTTTGATTAAGTTCTTTATGAAATTTATGAGTCAAGAAGGGTTTGTTTACACCAATCTGTTAAAAATAGACAAATTAACAGTTGCATTTAACAGTGTCTATAAATCAAAGAAAGATGTAGTTAAGAGGAAAAGCACTTCCATTTCTCTGGCATAGAGTAGAAAGGTAAGACCAATCTGTGTCAATATCTTTAATTACAAAGTGACTGAATTATTGCTGCAGTTATGCTGCAGTGTAAGACCTTGAATCTAAATTAGTCTTTTAAAGAAGTGATTGCTGAACAGATGTTACCTAAAACACTTTATCGCAGCTTTGTAAAATTGTAAATTCTTCATGCTGTTATTTTTGTTGGCATGAATTAACACTGTGGGTTATGATACTAAATTTTAGTGCTGTGTTCTAGCACTTTGTTATATGATCTTACCTGTAAGCACCAATTTTGAGTTTAACTCATCAATGCCTAAAGAATATCACTGTGTAGAACCTGTCATGTTAAGGTAGTTTTGCTCCTGATTGCTTTTCAGACTGCTTTTCAAGCAGCAGAGGCAGAGTGTGTGATAAAGCCATTATCTAACTGCTGAAGTAGTATATTGGAAATTAAAAGCAAGAAATGCTGTGCAGTTTGTAAATTGCATTTTCAGACTGAGGTAGCAAAATTACTGAGGGAATATTGTTACAAAGGAGATCCTAAAATGATAGTATTTTCTGTAATCATCCAATTAGCTTTTCTCTGAGTCTACAGGTTTCCTTCAGTCCTTGATTTGGTCTTCTGCTTCTGTTTCTGCTGGAGAATATCCTTTGGGGGAAAAAACAGCTAGTGTTAAATCTTTTTTTGGTGATAATATTAATGGCAATGCATTATTGCTCACTTTCGAATTTACAAAGGTGCAGAGTGGATTATGGGATTATATGAACATACCTAGTCTTTGTTTGTCTTGTTTCTGTGTTCAGGCATAAGTTAGCTGATTCTTCTAAAACTCATCTTGCTTAAGCCCTCCTTTTTTCGATTTTTTTTCCTCATAGCCACATGCAGGCTGGAAGCTCTTTGTAATTTATCAAAGAAACTATACATGTGCATGGTGATTTGGAGGGGGTGTTATAAGTTGGTTTGTTTCTTTGTTTTCATCTGTAAAAAAGGCAAAATGAATATCCCAAAAGATCTGGACTGTGGGTTTTTAATTTTTTTTTTGTAAATTGAAGTATTTCAAGGTGGTGGAGGACATGCGTGTTGAAATTGTTGTTTAGTTGCCTGACATCCTGTTATGTTGCATGCCTAAAACCCCTCTCATGTTGGCAGGGGTGTATGGCACTATGCTTGTCTGTCTTCTACTTCCATTTATGATCAAAAAATCCTATTTTGTTGGTCTTTCTGTCATACTAACAATGCCCATCTCTGCCAGGCATGATCTGAGATCCGTGTTTAAACTATCTGCTTTCATTCAGAAAGTTAGATGAGCAACATCACTTTGTGCTTATGTCATGGTGAAAAGACCACTTGTGGAGAATGTAGATGCTGCCCATTTTGGTGGAGTGCCAAAACTCTTAGATGATACAGACTATGCTCAATATTGTACGAGGCTAGTCTTCATTGGTTCCAGGCCACACTGATATGTAGTGCTGGTGGAAAAAATGCTGAAGACATGGGGTCAGAGTCCTATGTGAGATGTCATTCTCCTGAATTCTGATCCTGTTTGCCTGAACTGCTTGTACCACACCTAGAGAGAATTTCGTCCATAAATATGCATATGTAAAGATAGGGAAATAGATGTAATGACACAAAAGATCAGACTAGTACTGTTGATCCAATTAAGTGGGATTTGTCATTGCTTTGCTTTGCTTCACTGTCTCTACCTGGACTTGACTGGGGTAATTATATAGGCAATCCCTCAAGTTATTACATTTTATCTAGCAGATGAACTTCAAGTATGTACTGCTGTTTGGATGTGCAATATAAGATCATTATCTTGTGTATTGATACCTGGGCAGCAAGATAATGTTGTCCCATCACCCTCCCAACCCCCTCCTCCCTTCCTTCCTTTTGATGCTGAGGCAAAGAGATACTGCTGGATCTAGGCAAAAAGCTGTAGCTATGCAAAAAGTAGTTACTTTGTAACAGGGTATGTGAATGAAGCACTTTTTAGAGATCAGCAAATTTAGCAAAACAAGCTAACTGCAAAAAGCTAACCACTGGCTGTTTGAGCAGACAAGCTTATAGAGCATGCACAGAGACAGAGGTGAAAAGTTCATGCCCGAGGAAGACTTCTCAGCCTTCATCCAAAACGACCACCAAGAGGCTGATGACCACCTCGTGCAGAAACCATGCATGTGCTACAAGGGCTTACATAATCATTAGAAACTATGTTGTAATATGAAAGGTAGGAAAGTATAATGTGCACATTAAGTAGAAAAAGTATAAAAGCTTGTACTGTGCAAAGAGTGGAAGAGTGAGTCTGTGGTGGAGCTATCCCCCCTCATTCCTGGCATCGAATAAAATATACCTGCTCTATAGGCCTTATGCTATGGAGTACTGTTTTCTTGCCTAGTTTTCAGGCGTCAGTATGACAATAAGATTCTTTACTGTGAATGTATATGAAACCAAATAGTACTTGGCTTCCTTTAGCTGAGTGGTGTGAAAGTTGCATCACACGTGTCTTCATCATTTGTGACCTTTTCAAGAGACATAGTACTCTTTCTGTCTCCGGAGCAGTCATCTTGTTGCTGTGCTTGTGTTGTGAAACTCAGCCCTTGTATCCTCTTGTACCTTTCAGCTTCTGTTTAAGACTCTCACTATCCTTGGAGTTTTGCCAACTCATCAAGAACACTGTACCACATGCTGCATGTGTGTGTATATCTTCTGTCTTATGACACTGGTTATTCAGCAGTATGCCTGAGGGACATAATCTCCCATAAGGGGTAATTCTGTCAGATTGCTTGCTTTCTTCAAAAATGATACACCTGTGTATTTCTTTCTCATTGGACTTAGCTTTAAGTGAACTGCTTCTACTCAGTTGCAAAACAAAATTCCCTCGTCCTCGATGTCCTCAACTAAAAACTAAGGTACACTGAGGAGTGCAGTTTTAAAATTTAGTTTATAAAAGTGTTTTTATAGCTGAAAACTAAGCAATGGTATTTCTTCTGCTTTTCTAACTGTAGGTACTACTGATAAATCTTTCCTGAACTGTCCTAATTAACTCTTTAATCTCTTTGTGCTTTCGTATATCTCTGACTAGAAAACACAATGTCAGCATACTTAAAATATTGATAATTTGTTTTTCAGTTTTGCATATCCACTTTCTACATGATAAACAGACTAGAGGAATACTCATATATAGCTCCTATACTTTCAAATCAATAATTTTGTTATTGTGGAGTAGTTCATGGAAGGGTCAGATTAGCATAGAAATATTTTCATCCATTGTGAAGCAGTATTCTGTAAAACTACTTAATGTTTTTAGTAGTGACTAAATATTATATGAATATTACTTAAGTCATATTTATTCACTTGTGGGCCTGTGTTTAAGGCAACCTGTTCACTTGAGCAGAATGTATCTTCTGTGAACTGATATATCTGAGCCTGAAAATAGAAATATGTCCCAGTGATAGTAAAGCACTCTAGCCTCTACCTGGTATTTAACTGACTCCTAGTCTAGTTATTTTTCTCCTTACTGTGTTTGTTTCATTTGGCTGGTGAAGAATAAAAATATGCTCTTGTTCTTGAGTCACAGCACTCCTCTATATGCAATGCCATTAAAAGATCCAGTGTGGTAAGTTGCTTTGTTGTGGTTGTTGTTAAGACCACAGGAAATATTCCACATCTCTGTATCCTTGAATGCTATAGAAGACCAGTGAAGCTGTCAACTGATTTTACTTTGTACAGCCTTCTCAGAAGTGAAGGACTTGGTGAGGGAGAGGGGAAAAAAGAGAACCCCAGTTCTGTTTTAACCAACTCCTCTGAGAAGCATTATAAAATAAAGTTTACTAAAGTCTCTAGAGATGTCTTACAGCAAATCATTCAGCCTTTTGAGTGCTGAAAGGGCTGAACATTAGGTTGTAGTTTGCATGGAATTTCTTCTCCTTTATAAAGTCTCTAAATATGTCACCAGTGTTGATATTTGGTGCTGGTTAAGTAGATTCTTACTTAAGAACCTGCTTTTAGCATTTGCCTTCAAACTAGACTCCACAAATTTTTATGAAAGAAATGCTGATATTTTTAGACTTCCGAACTCTAGGTATCCAGTAAGATGAAGACTTTGAGAGAAGGCTCATATCTGTATGTTGAGTTAGTTATACCATTATGGTGTCCTTAATTGATTGTGTGGTAGTCTTTTTTCACTAATTAGTCAGATGACTTGGGTCAGTGAGATGTTCTGATATACAAAATGGGAAACTTTTCACTTGTTATAGTAAATTGCACTGCTGAATTTCATGACTTAAATGAAAAATAAAATACTAGCTTGAACTATCCCACTAACTTCTGTCTTTTTCAAAGAACAAAACCTGAATCTGAAATTGCCTGGTTACCTGCATGATGATGGTGTCTTGTATGGAGCAATTACAAAACATCCAACATCTGTTCTGAAGTGGAAATGAACCTGATGTTGTTTCTTTCCTGGATTTTTTTAGTGGAGTGTGCGTGAATTTGACATGAGTCTTGAATTGCTACTCAAAGCATAGAATGCAGGTGGTTTTCATTCTAAGCAGATTATGTAATCTCCTGCCATGTTAGAGGAGCTCCATGATGGTATTTGTGCATTGCTTAAGGCTTAAGTCATCTGTATGAAAAAGTAATAAGTTTTCATATTCTTCTCTACCTAGTTGCAGTGTCAAACCATATGTTAGTGCTTTCTCTTGCAGTTCTGCTCACTTAAAGGTAGAAGTATTATACCAAACCTTGCTAAATGCAAAGTCATGAGCTTTTGTAAATGACACCAGTTAACACTTTTACTGTCTTTGTAGATATTTAGCAGAATGGGAAAAGCAAGTAATAAACCCCAGTTCTATAGCAGTGTGTGGGGCAAAAGTCTGATCTACCCCTGTGGCAGGAGAACACCAGTGAGAAGACTGGGATACAGATCTTCAGTCTCCTGGCCGGATTGGAATAGTTGTTGTCTTCATTTATTACAAATCCTCACCTATTAGAACATGGAATGGAATTATCATAAAGGTTAAGTAGTGACCTAGCACCTTTTTTAACAAATTTTTTTTTTGATAGTAGAATGTAGTGTGTCACTGAACACTGTGTTTCCTTGCACCTCATTTTTCTTTTATTTTTAACTTCATGACCATTCATCAGGCACTTCTTCCTCAGTTTCTTGACACCATTCAGACTAGAGCTATTGTGTGATAATGTTTGACTTAACACAGATTGTTCTTTAATTCTGAGGGATGAGCCAGAGAAGATGTCAGAAGTAATTGTCACAATGATAGAACCATTAAAGTTGGAAGCCTCTGAGATCATCATCATTAACCTAGCACCACCACTTTCACTGCCAAATCCAAGTGTTACGCCTCTGCATGCCTTTTGAACACTTCCAGGGGTGTTGATTCCACACTTCCCTGGGTAGCCTGCTCCAACACCTGGCTACCCTTTCAGTGAATAAATTTTTCTTAATATCCAAGCTAACCTCCAGTGGTGCAACTTGAGGCCATTTCCTCTTGTCCTATAGGTTGTTAAATGGGAGAAGAGACTGACCCTCACCTTGCTATAACCTCCTTTCAGGCTGTAGAGAGTGATAGCCAATTATTGTTGACTTGGTGAAGAGTTTCCAAATCTGGTTAATTAGGATATTGTTGTTGACAGTTGCTGTAGCTGTTGCCAAGCTGTGTACACTAGGCAGAGAGGGGAGTCTAAGAGAAGGGTAAGAGTCTATCTCACTAAGTATGTGACTTCACATTCTTGACATTTTCCTGCCAAGTCTGTTCTCAACCTCTTCATAAAAATGATACATGGGATCCCTGCAACACTGACTCATCAGTCACCAATGTTCTGTGCTGCTCTTTGGTTTTGTGGGAGAGCTGTATATCCTAGCACTTGCTGTGTTTGTAAATGTGCAGTGGAGAGCAAGTGTTGGTTCAGAAACTGCTGTTTTGAGTGATCTATAGATTTTTTTTGGATGCTACTGTTATTAAATGCTTAGTTCAGTTTCTGCTCACAAGTTCATGTTCTGCTTGCCACAGAGGCGTTATTTGAGACTATTCAACAATGTGAGTAGTTTGAGTATTGCAGCTTGATGGATAGTTCTGAACTTTTGAGGAGCTCTGTGTTCTTCTATTGAGTTTGAAATCTCTGGATGATTTGTTGTTGGCGTCCCCACAGCCATCTTGAGAAGACACGTCTAGTAGCTGAATTTTGAGCAGGTCATCTGTATATTTAGCTCTAAAGCATAATTTAGTTATGAAATGTAATAAAACACAACTTGTTTCAAGCTTTGCTTAGTTCATAGTCTTTTGATGTTCCATTGGAGGATCAAATAGAAGATTTTTTAAATCTGTATAATTTGCTGTGCATTGTAAACTAGCAAGGTACAACTTGCCAAGACACTTGGTTTATTTCAAGTGTTAGGATTCAACACTGTTTAACTTGCATGGGATTTTAAATAAAAGTAACTATAACTGAGCTTATTTTTTTTTACTGAACAATTTTGACATGACTGCTTTCCTCTTTGATTTACAGCACTTAAATATCAAGACACTGACAGATGATGTGGTAAGACAACTTAAGTTTTGCTTTGGCTGGGCTAAGCAAATAACCTTACTGCTAATGCAATAGAAATAACCTTACTAATACAAGAAACTATCTTAACTTTGAGTATAATTTAGTTAATTGGCAAAGTCTCACTGAACTGGTAATTATCTGTAACATAATCAGTATGAGTAGCAAAAATGTATGGATGGCTTTGAAGTATGCTCTAATCACGGCTAAATGAGCCTGACACAGGTAATTGTGCCAATCTACATGCAGTATAGTTAAGATATCTGTGATTGCATGTTTAATATTAAAGTTACTTAGGCTGCGTGGCTAGCTTAAAATAACATGTTTAACAAAGTTACATTTGCTTGTGAAACTCCTTAATGCTTGTTCAAACCCCCTTAAGTATATTCAGTGTCGTGCTTATCACAGTGTTTCTCGAATTTAACCAGAGATGAGGTTCTGTATCTAACCACAAACCAGATTTTTTTCTTGCTCTTGAAGTTACCTATTTCACTGACTATACTATTCTTTTGTGGGTAATAATATTTTTTCTTAAAATACATAATTTTACAAAGTCTTTGAATTTGCCTAGGAAGTAATGTTTTGTCATCTATTAAAGATCAGCTGTTACGACTTCAGTGCTATACAGAATTCTTGCTGAAGTACTTCTGTGTGTAGCTGGGAGCTGAAGAGAGATTTATGTCTATCAGTCCTAGTTTGACTTAAACCAACTGTTTCTTTAGCAGAATTTCATTGGAAGGAAATTGTTATTAAGAAATTTGAGTTTGACTGGCTGATAATACAAGTTTGATTGTATAAACTTGTGTTTATCTTGGAGAGCTAAGGAAATGCTATCAGCTTTCTGAAAGCAAAGTATTTTTGGTAACTAGAAAACAAGTTTTGATAGTGTCGTGTAAGGGTTATAGTTGGGATACATGAGATCTTGCTGTTTGTTTTTGTGAGGTGCCTTTTTTCCTGTTAAAGAGGCTAGACTGCTGCCTTTTTGCACTTGTGCTTTACAAAGGTTATTGGACTTGTCATGCTTGTAATTGTAGCCCCAAAAAATCAGCAGGTTTATTGTGGATTTTTGGGATAAGGACAAAAAGCCTGTCAGCGCTGTAGTAAACAAACTATTCCCCAACTCCTTAAATTTCTCAGAGCATGAAAAAGGCCCCTTCACAGAGTAATGAAACCTCATTTGCAGGGTAGTACCAAATTGTTCATATGAATATATATTTTGAAAAGGGACACGACAGCTATTTAGTAAAAGGCTAACAGTGAGATAAGTTACAACACCACAACATTTGCTAACTTTTAAATACATGTAAAGGGGGTATTCTGTTTACTTGCAACATCATCTTGGAATGGGGGTATACTTTCAAATGGGCACTTTTTATTCCTCTGTTTCAGTTTTCTGTTGGCTTACTCTTTCTGTGTCTGATTCTAGGACAAGGACAAAATTTGTAGTAAGAAAAGGTAAAGAAATTGAAGGTTTAAGATGACTTGATTTTGTAGCTTTCAATGGAATAATATATTTCCTTTCTTCTCATGGGCAATCACTTGCATGTTAACTTACTGCTGCATTATGTTTTATGAAATATTTATATTTCCCAACCAATTTCTTACAAATACAGTTGTATGTTGGTGACCATGAACTTCTTTTGTTTTTAAATTCAGGTATGTTAGCAGCATGTTGAGAATCTAAAATGCAGACTGCTTTTCAGTATCTAAATTGGATTATTTGTGAGATGCTGATGAATTGTCTACTTTTAGTGATAAATCCTCATTAAGCTCAAAAACCTTCGTTTTTACACATGTGCTTCTTTTAGCTTGATTGTTTGCTATATGCAAAGATGGCATTTGCATTCTTGCTCCACAGAGGAGTGGAAAGCAGGTAGCTGAGATATCAAATTATCTCTCTCAAATGCTCCACATTTGAACAATCGCAGAATCATCAATGTTTGAAGATACTTTCAAGATCACGTAGTTCTACTGTCAATGTAGCACCACCATAATCACCCCTAAACTATATCAAGTGCCACATCCAGTTGCCTCATGAACGCTTCCAGAGATGGTGACTCTGTCATGCTCCTGGGCAACTCATTCCAATGCCTAACCACTCTGCCAGTAAATTTTTTTTTTTCCTAATGTCCACTCTGAACCTCCTCAGGTGCAACTTAAGGCCATTTCCTCTCATCCTTTCACTTGAGATGGTGGAAGAGGCCACCTCCCACCTTGCTAAAACCTTCTTTCAGGTATTTGTAGAGAGCAGTGGGATCCCCCTTGAGCCTCTTCTACTCCAACATAAACATCCCCAGATCCCTCAGCTGCTCCTCATAGGACTTGCTTTCTAGACCCTTCTTTCACCAGCTGTATTGCCCTTCTCTGGACGCACTCCAGCACCTCAATGCCTTTTTTGTAGTGAGTGGCCCAAAACTGAACACAGGATTTGAAGTGAAGCCTCACCAGAGCATCACCAGCGGGATAGTCACTGCCCTGGTCCTGCTGGCCACACTATTTCTGATATAGGCCAGGATGCCATTGGCCTTATTGGCCATCTGGGCACATGCCGGCTCATGTTCAGCCATTGTCAACCAGCACCTCCAGGTGCTTTTCTGGTCAGTCGTGTTCCAGCCGCACTGACCTCAGCCTGTAGCTCTGCAAAGGGGTTTTGTGTGACCCAGATTCAGGATCTGGCACTTGGATTTATTGAACAACCTGCTGCTGTCCTCAGTCCATTGATCCAGCCTG
>VXBC01000588.1:1020606-1049794 GCA_013399945.1 Ploceus nigricollis | reverse complement strand
GCTCTGGGAATGGAGCCAGCGCTTTTGTGAAGTCAAGAGTGGGTCCCCAGCTATGAGCCCCTTTTGAGGGTCCCATGCTTTGCTTGCCAGACAGTTTGTGTTTGGATTCTGGATTTTGTGGCATTTTTTTCAGGATCTGGAGATGCCACAGATAGGCTTTTCTCACATCACCAATCCAGACACCTTGAGATTCCCTGAGGCCTGAGGCACACAGGGGCTGCATTTGCAGCAGGGACTGAAGGGGTTAAAGCTGCTTTGCAATGTGATTTAAAAAAAAAAAAGCCATTTCCTTCTTGTCCAGAGACAGTTTATTTTCTGGGCATTCTTCGGGACGCAGGGAGGTGCCTTTTCTTTAAGGCATTTCCTGTAAGCAAATTTATATTTGGCCTGGGGAGAGTGGGGAGGGGAGGTGGGTGCTGGGGAGGGTCTGCAGCTGGGTGACCTCAGCTTTTGGCTCCTTGTCCCGAATTGTGGAAGTGGCAGCTGTGGGAGGTGCTGTCTGGGCTGGCTGTCACAGCAGGGTGAGGAGCAGGGTCCTGCAGGGTCCCTCGTGTGCCCTGGCAGTGATGCTGCCGCTGTGCTGAGGCTGAGCTGGCATCCACGGGGTGTCGAGGGTGCTTTCAGGCCATCCCTTCCATGATCTTTAAGATGATGAAGATAAGAGCTGCTGAACCCCGTATCCTGTGCTTGGTATGGCTGTCTTCCCTCCCCCAGGATGGCTTTGCTTGCCACTGAAAAGCCAAACAAGCCAAGGTGGTAATGCACCAGATCATCAACATTCACTGTGCCCCTGGGTTTGTAGTGCAGATTTAACTCTTTCCCCGAGGATATTTGATCAGACCTTGATCCTGGGGCAGAGGCTGCAGCCAGACCCCGATGCTCCAGGCTGGGCTCCCCCAGGCTCGAGCTGCTCCCCGATGCTCCCCGTGCCAAATTTCTTCTCCCCCATTTTGTTTTCTTTTTATTACCGTGATTTCCTAACATCGGAAGAGGCGAGTTATGAAACTGGAGTTATCCAAACACGTCTTGTTTGAAGATAGCGTTTCATCCAGCAGATGCAGCTTCCTGCCCTGTAAATGGCTCCCATTGTTTTGCCTTGGCTGCTGGCCCCGGCAGCGCTAGGGTGTCGCTCTGCCCCGGAGCTGGAGGAGCAGTGGTCCCAGGGGCTGGACTGGGAGCACTGGTGCTCTGCAGGCAGCCTCTGAAAGCACCTGGGGCTGCCTCAGCTTAAAGGCAGGGTGCTGGCTCAGTTGGCTGCAAACATCACCCGCAAACTGGGCTCGTGGTGTGCTGGGGCAGGCACAGGGGTGGCACTGCTCTGATGGACGGTGTGTGCATGGCAGGAACAGGGAAGAGGGGGTAAATAAAATGACGTGGTGCTGGTTGGTGTGGTGGGGACAGTTCCCAACACAAAAGAAGCAGCACACATTTTTAATTTATCTTTTTTTAGTGTCCAGAGAGAGGGGTCAGAGGTGACCCTCAGGTGCTGCTGAAGCACTGGGAAGAAATTTTTTCCTGTGAGGGTGGTGAGGCCCTGGCACAGGTTGCCCAGAGAAGCTGTGACGGCCCCATCCCTGGAAGTATCCAAGGCCAGGTTGGATGAGGTTTGGAGTAACCTGGGATAGTGGAAGGTGTCCCTGCCTATGGCAGGGGGTGGAGCTGGATGAGCTGAAAGGTCCCTTCCAAACTAAAGCATCCTTTAGTTCCAAGAGTCAATGATTCTGTGATCCCTGTGGTGGTATGGGATTGAAAAAATGGTAACAGTCAGAGCTTGCTGGTGAGCTGCAGTTTTGTGCCTCATGTTCCCCTGGGGGTGCACGGGGCCAGCCTGCCCTTGGGTGAGTGTCCGGCAGCTGCAGCTCCAGCCAGCTCTGGGTGCTGCAGCATCCCGGGCACAGGGAGGTACAGCAGGAGCAGGCTGGGACCTGGTGAGTTTTGGGTGGATCGTCCTTCCCCACCGGCAGAGCCTGCTTTGAGAGGAGCTGGGTGTGCCCAAAGCTCTTCCTCCGACTGAGGAAGCCGTGGTGGAGATCACGCTGTCCCTGGAGCTCAGACACGGCTGCTGTGCTGCAGCCACACTGTGAGGGTGCCTCTCTTCTCCTGCTCTCCACGGCCTTCCCACCTGCTCGAGCAGCAGGGATTGTTTTTTAATTAATTTTTTGTTTCTGTGAACACTGTTAGAGGCTGGGGAGCTGCAGCTGTTGGCTCATTAATGAAGCTCTCTGCAGAACCACGGCAGGAAGCAGTGCTGGACCCTTGGCTGAGCTCTCAGTTTGACGCTTTTCCTTCCTGCCCTGCTCTCTTCTCCCTGCTTTGGGTGTCAATTTTTGCTTTGAGGGTTGGGCTGGGGTCCCCCAGGCAGGGTCCTGGGGAAGGAGCCTGAGCCTTGTGTCTCTGTTTCTTTGGCCACAGTGGTTGGAGAAGACAGAGATAGCAAGGTCAGGAGTCTCAATGATTGGTGTTTGATAAGGTTCACTGATATTTTATCAGTGGTCTCCGAGGACAGAAGGAAACTTTGTGAGTTAAGAACATCTGTCTTGGCAGGGCCACATCCCCCTGAGTGCTCAGTGCTGGCTCGGGGTGGAATTCAAACCCTCAGAGATCCCAGTTTCTAGTGCCAGCACCCACAGACATCTTGGGCACTTTTGGGCTGTTCTCTGGCTGTGCTGGCAGAGCCAGTCACCTGCCCAGCTGCTTCACCCTGGATTTACCTGCTCTCAGGTGGTTCATGCTGCTCCTTGAGCAGGGACTGAGCCGTGAAGGGCTCCTGGCAGCATGGAGGATGTTGTGTAAGACTGGGTTCCGTGGATTATTGAGCATTTGTGTTTCTTGGCCAGGCTCCTCAGCCCATCGTGGCATGGAGTGATGCACCGGGGGCTCTGTCAGTGCATTCCCTGTTTTTCCAGCACTGCTCCCCTTCAGCTCATCTCCAGCTCTGCCGAGGTCCTGAGTGGGGATGGGCGCAGGGCTGTTTTGCAGTGGAAGGGGAGGAGATGCCATATCCCACCTCTCTCTCTGGGAATGCTCTGGAGACCGAGGAGAGCAGAGATCAGCTCCTGCAGCCCTGCTTGGTGCTCTCAGCCTGCAGGGACCTTGTGACACTCCACAGCTCTGTGGGCAGGTGGGAATGAAACACTCGGTGAGCAGCCGGCGGGAAGAGCAGCGAGTCCTTGTGTGTGGCGGTCACGGGTCAGTGTCACCTGTCACGTGCCAGGCAGGGCAGTGCAGCGTGGCTGGCCATGTGTGCGTGGCTGTGGCTCAGTGAGGCAGTGCTGGGTGAGCAGCCACGGGTCCAGGCATTGGGACTGGGATTTTGGGCAAATCAAGGCACGAGCTGTCTTGGATGGGGCAGGTGTCGCTCATCCCCAAAGATGCTGAGGTGTGCTGGGGCTTTGGGTCCCTTCTGAAAACTCGCATGTGAATCAAAAAATACCCATAAAATTAGATGCATAAAGTTCTAGAGGGGTGTGAGCTGATTGATTGACCACAAACACATCAGCCAGAGCTTTGCTGAAGCAAAGGCTTCCTCAGAAACACCAGTGGGGCAACTGCTGCACACTGCTGGGACTGGAAAGGAACGTGTGCTTGGGGAAAGAGGAGCATTTCAGTGTTGTTCTGAAGGACACAGCCCTGACTGCTGGGGATGGCTCCCCTGCTGTGCACAGCTGCTGTGGTGGGGGTTTGGCTGGGGAGGTTCCTCCCTGTGTGACTGCAGTGGCTATTCCAGAATGACTGTCTTGAGCGCAAAGTGTTCTTAGTATCACCCCTGGGAAGCTCTGAGCAGGCTGGAGCCTTTGCCAGCCCTGGCCTCAGCCCACCATCAGGAGGGGATCTATCACCCACGAGCAGCCCCATCCTCACCAGGTCCAGCTGTGAGCACCAGCGAGGCCGTTGTGCAGTTGGGCCCTGATAAAAAACCCCAAGTGGGCCTTGCTGTGACAAATCTTTTCCTTACAGAGGGGCTTTCACATGGAAGGGAAGCTGGAACAAACATGCCCATTCCTGCCAAAGGCACTGCTCTGCCAGTAACCGGCCTCTGCTTCCTACTGCAAGCGGCTGATGTGTGGAACTGGGGCTTCCTGCTGCCTGCTGACCCCTGGGCTTCTCCTTCTCCTGACCCCAGGAGCTGTTCCTCTGCTCCTGACCTTGCTGTCGGCAGGCACCACTCTGGCTCCGGTGTGCTCGGCGTCATAACTTCCCGTGAGCTGGAATAGCCGTGCCAGGGGTGTGAGCTCCTGCGTGTGGAAATCCCTCAGAAGGTCGGGAAGTGCTTGGTTAATTAACCAAATTGAAGAAGAGTTGTTTGAACCATGTCTGGGAAGCGTTCCACCTGGTTTACAGCAAAGGTCTTGGATTTGGGATTGTCTTTTAGCCATGGAACAGCCCAGATCCCTTCGTGCATCCTTGGATCCTTCCCGATCCATGGCTCTCCTCTGTGTCCCACAGGGCTTTGCTTGCCTTGCCTCCTCAGAAATGCTGTTTTTTTACCTAAAGGGCCCCGTTTTGGTCTATGCCTGGGCACAGGGTGGGCTTGGCTGTGGAAAGGGGCATAGGCAGACCTGGCTGTGCTGGATTCTCTGGTGGGAGGCAGATGGATGGGACCATGTAAGCTGACTCTGCCATTCCCATGATTGGTCTTCCATTGGGATTCAGCATCTTGACTCTCAGACCAGCGTAAGAGTCTCTAATATTGCTTGGGGCCAGGTTTTTCATCCTGTTTTATAATATTCCCTGACATTCCCCACATTCCTGGCAAGGAGACTTATGTATTTTTTTAAAATGTTCCTTCATCTCTTTGGAAAACTGTGACATCCTTTAAGACTTCTTCAAAATGCTGTCGTCCTGCTGTCCTGCATCTCCTGCTAGCTCCATAAAGAATGGGAAGCCTTGAGTTTCAACTGCAGCCCCAACATCATCTCCTTCCATTTGGGAGATGAAGAAAGAGGTAGACCATGTGCTCCTGTTTGACTCAGTGACCCCCCTAAACCTGATGTCCCTGCTGTGTTTCCACCTTGTCTGCAGGTTTCACTGCCCCCCATGTTTTTGGGATGATATTGGGTCTGTTACCTGAGCTTCCATTGTTGTCACAGCCTGTCAGGACAGCGAGGTCTGACAGGCTGGGGTCTCCTCTGGGACCTGGGTCTGCAGGGTCTGACCTGCCAGGTGTGAGCTGAGGGTGGGTGGGATGTTTTCCAATGCTGTATCCCTGGATAGGGATGAGAGACCTGTGGTGTTTCTCACCAGGAATCAGAAGCAAGGTGAGATGATGCTCAGCTGATTCTGGGAATGATTTGTGCCAAAGCTCTGGTTTGGGAAGTGTAGGCACAGGGAATGTGGTTTTCATTGCAAAGACTGATCCTGTGTCAGCCATAGCTTCTTGCTTGGACCGTGCTGACCCCTCTGCTTTGGGCTGAGAGGTGAGCCAACTCCTGCTGCACGGGGAAGAAACATTCCCAGGGCAGGTGGAGCACACTGGGCTCAGCACAAACCGGAAATTTGTAGGGAATTGGGTGGTTTAATCTGGATATCTCAGATTGCAGGCTGTTCTTGTCCCTGAACCATCTTTTTGAGATTTTAGTCCTCTTTGGTATCTTGAGGGGCTGGGAAATTTATGACGGCCCAGCCTTGGCTGTCACTTTTCCCATCCCTCGCACACAGAACCTGCTGGCAGCTCCTGCTGTCCCGCTCCGAGAGGAGCCTCAGCTGAGGCTCACGGCCAGTGGTTTGGGTAGCTGATGTCTGATGATGAGAGGGGGTTTTGGGGTGTCCATCCCTCTCCTCCGTCCCGGTGTCCTGCCAGACAGCGTCAGACTCACCACCAGCCCCGCTCGCAGCGCTGCAGCCGCACCATGCCGCCCTGCGGGACGCTTTGCTCTTAACCCTTTATTTCTCCGCTTGGGATGGAAAGCTGCGGCTCACCTGGCGGTACCGGGGTGCCGAGCGGGGCAGGACCGTGCCGTGCTGGGCAGGACAGCGGGGCTGGGAGCGGTACCGGATGGAGCCTCCCCGCCGCTCCCACCCCCGCCGTGGCGCTCAGCCCTGCGGGGCCGGGATGTCCTGTTTGCCGGGGCGGCGGGGACACGTCGGCTCGGCTCGGCTCGGCTCGGCACAGCCCTGTGCGAGGGGAGAACTGCAGCTCTGCCATGGAGTGCCTGTGGGAAGGTCTCTTGCCGCCGGTGGACAGTGCTGGGTGGCCGAGGAGGGCGTGAAGGAGGCTGGGGGTCATGCTGATATTTTTTTCTGCCTTTAATCCACGGGTTCCAATGAACAAAGCCGGGATTAACAGCTCCTGCCATGGTGAGTCTGCTCGTGTCCCGGCTCGGTGTTTGGACTGGGAGGCTCCAGCCAGCAAACGCTCTCGGGGGAGGTGGGAAAGGCTCTAAAATGACCTTTTTTCTTGTTAGAGATTTCTTGAAAGCAGCGTTTCCTGTGCAGCAGGGCGGTTTGCTCTGGCTTTTACACAGCGGGGCGAGGGCAGGGTTCAGAGGTGTCCCTTGTGTTGTTGTTAAGTTGTTGGGTTTTGGTTTTTTTTTAATCTTTTCTCGAAAACCAGAGTTTCCTTCACCTTTTCTCCCGTGCCCGGAGTGGGGCTGCAGCGGGGTGTGCAGGAGCCCTGTGCCCTGCTGGGGCCGGGGCTGCGAGGGGCGGCGGCAGTGACAGAGCACGGGCTGGCCTCAGTCACACCGCGAGGAGCTTCTCTGCTCCCCATGGAGGTGCAGCAGGCAGGAGAGGCCTGCAGCCCTGGCAGTATTTGGGTTCATTTCTGCCAGAGGCAGCCAAGCCGGTGGGAGCGCTGCGTGCCGGCTCCTCCTGATCTCCGATTGTTTCCTGAGGCAAAATCCTTTGGTGTGGGCCCGACCCCCCGGCCCTGGCAGGCAGTGAGGGCGGCATGGCCGGGGCGCGATGGTGCTGCTGCCAGCCGTGCTCTGGGATGTGGCATCACCTGCTGACACCAGTTCACCGATTGAAAAGCAATTTTCAGAAGGAGGAGAGGAGGAATGAGAAAAGAGTGGGGTTTGGAGCTGTGGGGTGGAGGTGGAAATGCCCCCGGAGGTGTGGTGAGTGATGCCCAAGTGGTGCCAGTGGGTTTGGGGTGCACCCAGTCCTGGTGGGAGAAACCTGAGAGTCCCTCCCCTGGGCACACAGACCTGTGTCCCCCTGAGAAATGTCCTTTGGCTGCATTTTGAAGCTTGGAGTTTGGGTTATGCCTTGATGCGTGGCAGTGCCTGGAGGGCTCCCTGCACGGACAGGGGTTCTGAGGCTGTGCTCCCACAGGCTGAGGGGGGCCTTGTGCTGGGCTGCACATCCAGTGGGGAGTTTAATCCATTGGGGTTAAACTCCTGCATTTTGCAGATCTTTCTGATGTGGGATGGGATTTCAGGAGTTTAGCAAGGAGCACATGCAGGCACCTGTACTTCCCCTGGGCAACAGGGACCAGTCAATAAAACAAAGCTGAGTCTGGTGGGGAAGGAGGAAGGATCTTGTGCTGAGCTTGGAAATACTTGATTTGGGGTTATTTTTGTATTGCAAAAGGGAAGAAGAGAGCCCTAAAGTAACCATTCATGCCTCTGCTGGGAATTCAGTGCCTGTTCCTTCCTGCAAGGACTTGTGCCCATCCCAGGGCTGTGGCAGTGGCACTGGCTGGGTGTGACAGCTGTAGTTTGGGCTCCCTGTCCCTGGGGACATGTAGGGCTCCCACCAAAGCTGCTGGAGACTGAGCATTCTTCAGCCAGAAACGGGGTGGGTTTGTGATTCTGTACAACACGGAAAAAGCTGCAGCGAGACCACAAGGGAATTCTGCTCCATGGGTTCCTCTGGTAACACACGTGTTTATGCTAAATAAATGCATAAAAGTAGGAGGGAACTCCCTCGTGTATTAAGGAAGTAACTGTTCTTTAGTGCCTGGATTTAGCAGTAGGAGCTGGGGGTCGTTCCTCGGCGTGGGAAGCAGGAGAGCAGCTGCAGTAGGTCATATCCATGGGAGATACAAATGCTCCACCACGAAGGTGGTTGGAGCTGAGAGCTCCCTGCAGAGCCAGAGTTGCTGCTGGTTCTGTTTTTTTAGCAGAACTGTTGGTGTTTTCCTTTGGCTTGGCCTTCTTTGGCCTTTGGTGGTGGCTGGTGTTGGGTCTTGTGCAGTACTCCAGACGCTGACCTCAGTCCATGCTGGGTTTAACGCTCTTCCACGTGGTGAAAACTGGAAAAGTTGAAAACTTTTGCTGTTGTCCATGTAAAGAAAAGTGAGATGTGATGGCTCCTCATTGGGAGGTGCAGCCTGGCTGGTACCTGTGGTGGGTGATGGATGTCAGAGCTCTGGCACCGCTGGCTGCCCTCGGAGCGACGGCGCCCGCTTGTCCAAACAAAGTGCGCCTGAGATCCATGGGATGGGCAACAGGAAAACGGTGCAATTTTAGAAAGGGTGGACTACAGGATGGGCAAGATGGATTCATTTTCTTCAGCATCCGAGTAGCTGTTTTCATCTTGCTCCTTGTGGATGCCTCATGACTGTTCTAGGCCAGGTTGGACAGGGCTTGGAGCAACATGGGGTAGTAGAAGGTGTCCCTGCCCATGGCAGAGGGCCAGAATGAGATGATCTCTAAGGTCCCTTCCAACCCAAACTTTTCTGGGATTCTCTTCTGGATTTTTCTCTCTGGCTTCAGCAAACACCAAAGAGAAGGAAGAAACTTCACCCCAAGCCTAGATCCAACAGAGGTGGCGGGTGGCTGTGCTGGTGCTGATAGATCTTCTTGGGGTGGTGCCCAGGGTGGCCTGGAGCCAGAGACTCTCTCTGCTCTGAGCTTGCTTTGCCATTGCCTTTTCAGAAATGGAACCCCCAGGTTCCCTCCATGCTGGGCTTGCCCTCAGATATGGGGGGCTGCTGCTGTGTGCTCCTGGCACAGTGGGACAGTCCTGCACTCTCTGCTGTTCCTCTGGGATCAGAGCAGCTGCAGAAATGCAGGTGGGGGAGGCAAGGACGGATCAGGGTCCTCACCTTCCTGGCCTTTGTTTCTGTTCCTCTCTTTTTCCATCCCTTGTTCTCCCCAGACATCTGCTCTGCAGCTGCAGCCCGAGCAGTGGGACGTGCAGCCCCCGAGCTGCCGCAGAGCTCCTGCTCCCAAGTGCTCTGGAGCTGCTGGGAGGAGGTGTCCTGTAGGCCAAAGGGGCTACAGGGCTCTGAGGAGCTGCCTGGAGGAGCAGGAATCTGTAATATGCTGTAGGACACTCCCGTAGCCATCACAGCAGTGCCAGGGGCCACTGACTTGGTCTCTGCCACCCCACGGTGTCCTGCTGCCAGTGTCCATCAGATGGCATGTCCCAGAGCACTCGGGTCCTTCTGGTGCGTCCCAAGCCCCTGAGCATGGCTGTCCCCTGTTCAACCCTGCCCTGTGGGGTCTGTGAAGAGGTTTTGGTGTGAAGAAGGGACTCGGGTTAGGGGTGGCCTTGGCAGTGCTGGACTCAATGATCTGAAACGGCTTTCCCAGCCATGGAACCACTCCATGATTCCATAATCCTACGTGTCATTTCCTGTGGCTAATATGTCTGCTTCAGTGCTTCCTTCTCATCTTTGCTAAAGACAGCACTGGCTGCAAACCTGAATTTAGGTTGTTCTGAGTGATGTTTGTGGAAGCAGAGGTGTTCCCTGTGCAGGCTGGGCCCAGCTCCTCTCCCCGGTGCCTCCTGTGAGGGCAGGAGCTGCGTTTGCCTGGACGGGGGCTGCAGCATCACCTCGGTTTCCTGGTGGCCGCGTTCCTGCGTTGTGCAGCACAAAACTCTGCACGCTGTGGGTGTGAAGGCCTGGTTGAGGTTTTAGAACAGAATAAACCAGACCTGAGGCTGCTGTTGGGTTCGTTTGAGGGGAGGAAGTGAGAGCTGCCACATTCAGCTGATAAGGATGGTCACACATAGCCCTGGAGCCCAACGGAGGGATGAGTGGGCAGAGATAAGGCAGGGGAGTGCTCTGGGGGGCTCTGATGGTGCTGCTGGGGGGTCTCTGTGCCCAGCCTGCATGGATTATGATCCAGATCTGATCCAGACACCCAACAGCTACAGTCTCCCTGCCCTGTGGTGGCCAGAGGGGTTCCTCTGGGTTGTACCAACCAGTACTCCACCCAGCAGACACCATCCAGCAATTCCCATGCAACCTCTAGGATCATTTTTAGCCCTGGATGTCCCTCGTGTTCATGTTCCCAGCAGCTGTCTGGGACAGGAGCGGGGTGGCAGAGGGCTCTGCTGCCACCCCCCTGCCAGGTGCCATCCCCGGGGAGCGATGCCCTTGGAGCAGACATTTCAGGGCTGGAGGTGAAGGAGGCATTTGAGCAATTCCTGATTGGTGACATAGCAAGGAACAGTTCCCAAAGCTTGTGAGACCTATTTACTGTGTGAAGGTTAATTATGGAAATGTGCCATGTCTGGGAGAACATCCAAGAGCATTCCTCATTCCTGCCCATGTGCCCTGTCCATGTCTGTGCTGGCAGCTCCAAAATCTCTGCACTTTGCTGAGTGGAGCTGGCAGCTGGAAGCAGGAGGTGCCCTTGGCTAGCAGCCCGTGGCTGTGTGGAGCTCTGTGTGCCTCCTGCCCCAGGAGCCTGGCTGGGTGGGCAGTGAGTTCCAGCTATGCCCTGTGCTGGGAGGGCACCATGGGGGCTTCCTCCAAAGCCCCCTGGGAGGGTCTGGGATTGGCTCTTGGCTGCTCAGGAAGGCAGCTCTGATTTCTCCAGGCAGAGTCAGTCCCTCTGTCCCTGGTACCTTTGGCATGAGTAGGATACACCTTTCCCATGGGACACCTGCCTCAGCTCCTCATGTTCTCAAGCAGTGAAGGCACATCCCCCTGGTTCAGGAGAGGTGTTGGGACTTTCTGTCATTCCTGTAAAAAGCAGGCAAGAAACTTCTGCTTATAGCTGGGAAGGAAAGTCCCTGTTGTAGGCAGTTTTACTTTCAGGCAGGATGGAAAGAAATCACACCAACACGAAAGAAAAAAGAGCAATTTTCTCCCCTTGGTGCTGAGGTTGAAGCTTCCCCCGCAGTGCCAGGCAGCTGCTTCCAGCTTTCCATGAGGTAACGTGCGAGTGATTTTGTGGCGGGGTTTTCTCCTCACACACTAATTGGCTGTGTGGGACGTTTTACGGGGATTTGGAACCTTGCTGTGGGAAGCTGAGAGCCTGGCCTGGGACTTCTTGTCAGTTTTGATTGTTAAAGTGAAAGTGCAGAGCTGGGGTTCTGGGAAGTGGCCTTCCTGCCTGTAATTCTGCTGGCCTCCAGTGCTCCAGGTTGCTTATTTTAGAGCTTTTATGGAATGTCGTGGGCTTTTCCCTTTTTTCCTGGTCCACGCCTGTTCCAGGCCAGGGTGGGGTGGATGGAACACCAAAAGCACTTGAGAGAGAGCTATCAGGCTCCACAGCCAGGAGCCATTCCTGCTGGAGTCACCAGTGGTTGCCCCAGGGAAATGCCACAGTGCAGTGACTGCAAGAAGGGGATTGGGGAACTTTGTCCTTTTTTCTCCACTTTAGCGTTGGTTTTCATCCTTTTCTTCTGGAACAATGGGAACATCTTCTCTTCCTTGATTTTTGATTTCCACCCGTTCCTGGGAGTGTTGGGAGGTCAGGCTGGGGGGGCTGGACCCACTTGGGGCATTTCTGGTGGACCATCGTGGCACTTGAGTTACAGTCTCTGCCCCTTGCTGGGCGCAGGGCATGGGAGAGCTACTGTGGAAAGCTTTTCCTTGGGAAACACCATCCAGCCTCAACAGCTGCTGGACAAGGGCAGAGGCTTTGCTGGGGGAGGATTCTCTGGTGGCTCACAGGATTGTGCACCATTGGGAGCTTTTTCCACTGATGGTGTTGGTGCTGGTTTCCCCCATGGGCTTGTCCAGGCGTTTCCCGAGGGCTCATCTCCCAGGGAAAGCTTCCTCTGGAGCATGAAACATAATGGGGCTGCTGGTCTACCTTCCCTGCCTGCAGTCAGGAAGCTGGTGGGATTTATCCCCTTGTTTCTCAGGGATGCATGGACTCTGCCTGTACCCTCTGCCTGCTCCTCCTGCTATACAACTGGAGTGGGACGATTTCTCCACCATTTAAACTGCAGCTCTCAAAGATACTGGGTTGCTGTAAGCTCATGGAAATTGTTTTCTGACCAGTGGAGGCAAGGAGACCCTGTTTGTGCCCTGCTGAGGGTGGGTGTAGTGCTTGATGAGCCTGCATTAGACATCAGAGAATCCTGGCATCTGGAGATGTTGGGAACCCATCTCTGTCACTGCTGCCTGGGGCTCAGGCTGAGCTGGGCGGAGGGTGGGAGGGTCTCTGGGCAGCAATCCCTGGGCTCAGATCCCATCACCCTGCCCGACAGTGAGGCTCCTGGGAGGTGACAGGGAGGGTTGGGAACAGGGCTGGAATGGGTGACCCTGTGTCCAGCGTCCGGCCATGCCCCACGGCAGGAGTGTTTGCCTGCCCGGCCTTTCCTGCACTTCCCTGGGAAAGCACGTCCATGGGAAGGGCGGGAAGAGGAGGAAGCTGGCTGCTGGCTCCCTCTGGGACAGGACACTTGGAAACCTTTTCTGTGACAGCACTTCTACATGAGGAGGGCTCAGCCTGCGCTGGTCAAACATCCCCCTGCTCTAGGGGGGCTTCTCCCTGTTTGAGGGGCTCTGGGGGGGACGCAGGACTTGCCACAGCAGGCAGAGCCTGGCTCCTGGAGAGGAGAGGAGGTGGAGGTTTGGGGCCCTGGCCCCCTGCCAGCCCGTGCGTGGGGGAGGCGGTGCAGGGAAGGAAATGTCGTGCTCTGACTCTGCATTTCCACCACGGTGATGGGTGGCCAAGCCCAGTCCTGCACAGAGCATCCTGCTGCAGCCCTGGGCTCTGGCTGCTTCCAGCCTGGTGGGGTGGCCGTGGTCACGCTGGGTGTCACCAGGCTCCAGCGTGACCCCAGTTGGTGCCTGGCCATGCTCTGGTACCAGCTGAGCCCCGCTGTGGGCAGGGGTAAGCTCAGCCACAGCCCTGCTCCTGCTGCCCTCCGCCAGACCCATCCCTGGGGCAGGATCCATGACACAGGTGGGAGATTGGTGTTTTTGCTCATGGCTTGGGGCACACAGAGCTGCAGTTGCTGGCTGGGATTGGCCTCATGGAATTCCCATTGGGAGAAGAGTTGGGCAGGAGTGGGAACTGGCAGGT
Source organism: Ploceus nigricollis (assembly GCA_013399945.1). Classification (NCBI taxonomy): domain Eukaryota; kingdom Metazoa; phylum Chordata; class Aves; order Passeriformes; family Ploceidae; genus Ploceus; species Ploceus nigricollis. The sequence continues at coordinate 1,036,631 of VXBC01000588.1, read as the reverse complement.
CTGTTGGCAGGGGCTGTGGGAAATGCCTGCCCACTCCAGGAGTGTGGGAGGCATCTTCTTCCAGAGCTGGCATGGCCAGAGGGCATTCCCAGGGACCACCAGTCTTGGTGCCCTCCTGCTGGACAGATGCAGCCATGGGGTGCCCTCCCCACGGGGTGTTGGGTTCTTTGGGAGGGATGTGGTGCTCCAGATGGACCAGCTGACCCAGGATAGCTCCGGGGTTGAGTTCTCCACGGGGATTGCTGGGTCTGAGCCCTGGAGGGGGCAGGAGGGGTCAGCCCTGGGTTTTGGCAGGACTCATGGCACGGTTAATGACAGCTGTGCGGTTTGGACCCAGATCCAGATGCTCATTCCAAAACTTCTTCCCAAAACTTGCCAAGTATTTGGGTCCAGGGCTTTGGCTTAGTCCTGTCCTGAATTGAGCTGCTTATTTGGAGCTTTTTTTTTCGCTTCTTTAAGTTTGGAATTGGGAATGCAAACTGTAGCCAGAGCTCTGGGCTGAGGCAGTGGGCGGATGGGGATGGAATCAGGGTATTCCAGTGCTGGGTGGGTCTGGCCTCAGCCCACTCTGCTGCCTCCAGGAGGGACAGATCAGACCCTGAGGCTGCCAAGGCATTTTCTACCCTTGAGGTCAAATGTTGTCACCCTCAGCAGCAGAAATGTCATCAGGCCGATGGGTGCTGACACTTGGCAATGGCTTGCTGTGGCTGCGGGAGCTCTGGGCTGTTTTCCCTCAGTTACTCTAAACTGGAGGAATTTCCCAGGAAATACTGCTGGCTGCTGAATGGTCTCATCTGGGCAATGGCTGATCCCTGTGTGAGGGGTGGGAACCAGCTGGGCAAGGGGTGAAGAACCCCACCAGGGATTTGGTGCTGACTGGGATGAACACCAGCTTGAAAGAAGAGGTGGGGAGGGCTGAGTGGTGGGAAGGAGGTGGGGAGGAAGGGCTCCTTTGGCAGCCTTTGCTTGGGGATGTTTGCAGAAGTGATCAGCACTGAGCTTTGATGAGCTCTGAACTGATGATTGCAAAGAAAGATCTTCCTCTTCTGCCTGGCCAAGAACTGTGTTTGGTTTGGTGGGTTCAGAAACAAAACGTTTCATCAGAAGGTTAAAACTGCATCTTGTGTCCCTGTCATTCAGGTGGCATCACTGTCACCTCCTGCTCTTTGCCCAGTGCTGGCACAGAGCTGCAGCTGAGCTCTGTCTGCCCAGGACCCCGCTGCTGGTGGGACCCCTTGCTCTGCAGCCACACATCTCCTCTGTTCTGTGCACATGGAGCATGGGCTTGGTGTCAGGGCTCTGGGGGTGTGGGCTGTGTTCTCAGGGCGTTGCTGCTGCTGGCGGGATGCTCAGGCTGGTTCTTTGCTTTGTTACAGAAATTGAAGCCAAGAAAGCGTGTGACTGGCTCCGGGCAGCGGGGTTCCCCCAGTATGCCCAGCTGTACGAAGGTGAGAGCTGCCTCCTGCCACTGACCCTGCTCTCTACCTGCTCTGAGCCTCTTTCTCATCCAGATTCCAAGAGGGGCTGCAGGGACAGCGCCCACAGCTCCAGGGAGAGGAGGGGACAGAGGGGATTGTTCACTGATTATATGATTGTTACACTTTGAGTGCTTGGCCACGGCCTGGAGAACCAGCCAGTTAACTTCCCTGCATTCCTGAACTTTTCCCCTTCAGGCAGGGCTCTGAGGAATCCTGGGGCGGCTGCTTTGGCCAAGGGCAGCCAGGCTTTGGAGAGCCATCAGCTCTGAAGTGGTTCAGGGAGTGTTTGCTGTGGGTGGGAGCATAGGGGCAGCCAGTGTAGGTAATGTGGAGAGCGAGCATGTTCTTCTTCCTTCTGTCCCTCCCCACTCCCACAACCCCTGCCCTGCTCCAGCCTGTCCTTCCTGAGCACTCAGCGAGCCCTGCCTGGAGCGGGCACGGGCATTCCCCAGGCAATGTTCCTACTCCCAGTCCTGTGCCAGGCGCCCAGGGCGGTGGCAGGGTGGCTGTGGTGTGGCTCTTGCCCCAGGCTCAGCTGTGTTTGCTTGGCAGCCGTGGAGGGATCCTGGTCCCGGCTGGTGCGAGGAGCGGCGGCTGCAGCCAGCCCCGGCTGGACAATAGCGGGAAGCGGGGCTCCGGCGGCCGCAGCCACGGCCATTGTTCAGCTGGACACTTCCCCCGCCCCCTGCAGCACCAGCTCCCCGGTGATGGCTTTCTGAGCAGCCTGTTTGCTGCCAGTGCCTATTTTGGGGGGCAGGCCCCACGTGCAAGGACAGGCTGGGTTCCTGCCGGGATACCCAGCCCCAGGTGCTGGCCCCAGACAGTGCTCACAGCTGGGCAGCGAGGAGCGGTGCTGGTGCTGCAGTCTGAATCAACCAACCCTTCTCCAGCCTCTGTCCACAGAACTTCCCACATCCTCCAAGTGTTTCCCTCTATTTCCCTTCCCGTGGTGATCACTCCATGGCTTTGTGAACAGATGGATTGAGACCCTTGGGGCTGAAGGTCCAGGTCCCACATGCACGATCCCATGATCCCTGTCTCTGCACAGGGATGAGCAGGGAACTGAATGGAGGCCCTTGGACACCTTATCACCCTCACCTAAGGTACCTGGGAAGAGCCGTGCCCAGGGACCCTGGGCATGCACCACCTCCAGGTCATCTCCAGCCACTCTGGCCTCTCTTCCTCTTCCCATGCCCACTGCTGCCCTTTATCCCTGATAGAGCAGCTGGCTCGGGATCTGCCACTGATGTCACTTCCTTCCCCAGAGTCATCATTCCCTCTTGACATCAGTGCTGTGAAGAAGGACCACAGCTTCCTGGACCAGGATTCCCTCAAATCCCTGTGCAGGTAATGCTCCCTTGCCCCTCCTTACATGGAATCAGCACGGGGATGTGGCACAGACAAGGGCAGCAGCCCAGGCTGAGGGGGTGGTGGGCTCAGGGGGTGCCTGATGGGGTGGTGGGCTTACTAGGGTGCCTGCCTTGCACCTTGGCTGGGCTCAGAGCCCACTTCAGCACTGTCACTCCCTCTGTAATATGAACTCAGTTGTTCAGATCAGGGAACATTGCTGGTGCTGCTGGCATTGTCCCCTTCTTAGTCAGGTGTCCCTCTGACTGTGGACCCAAAGCAGCAGGTGACAGGCACAGCCAAGGCTCTAAGGCAGGAAAATCAAAAGAAGCCAAAGCCATCCCTGTGACCACAGCAGGGCTGGGGCAGGGGCTGGGACCAGGGTAAAGCCACTCTGTTTCTTGCAGGAGGCTGATGACCCTGAACACCTGTGCCTCCATGAAGCTGGATGTTCACTTTCAGCGTAAACAGGTACGTCCTGGATGCTTGAGGCAGGTGAGGGGCTGAGGGGTGCAAGGGATCATGTGCTCGATGGTGGAGCAGTGTCCTGGTGAGCTCTGGGGTTGCCCTGGGCACAGAGTGGCTCCTGGAGGCCTCCACTGACAAAGGGGTCCCAAGCTGGTTTAAGGGGTGACCATGCTGCTCTCCTCCCCACCTGGGGCCATGCTGTTCCCATGCCCTGCTGAGGTGGGGGGATGTGCTGACCCTCCTCGTCTCCAACTGATTGATCATCCCCTTTTCTCAACTGCCACAGAATGAAGACTCTGAAGAGGAAGCCCAGTGTGCCATCAGCAGCCGGTGGGCCTACCAGAGGGACAGCAAAAGGTGGTCACGGGTGGGGTCCGCCGATGTCCTGTCCCAGGGCTCGGAGGCCCTGAGCTGCACCATGCACCCGGTGTCCAGCCGCGAGAGCGTCCTCACGGACCTCAGCACCAACCCCGAGGCCACGTCCCTGAAAGCAGCGGGCAGTGTGGGCAGTGTGGGTGGCACGGGTGGCACGCTGGGCACTGCGGCCGTGCCATCCGAGCCCCCGTCCCCGCTCCGTGCTGCTGCCACCGCCTCCAGCTGCAGCCAGAGTGAGGGCTCTGCGCCGGAGCAGCCCTCGGGCCAGGGAGAGGGCTCTAAGGAGAAGCTGAAGAAGCGACGGTCTCGAAGCTTCCTGAAGCGGATCGAGTCCCTGCGGAGGAAGGACAAGGAGAAACCCAGCCCAGACAGGAGGGTGGCTCTGCACAGCAGCTCCACTCTCCCACCAGGATGGGGCTCTCTGAAGAGTGATGGGGACCTTGCAGCCACCAGGACCAACTCCTCTAAAAGAGGGACACCTGCCCCTTTCCACAGCAAAAAACACTTCTTCTCGGTATCATACAGGACTAACCGCCTGCTCGGCCCGGGGGGCACTAAGGGCAGCTCTGACCCCAAACGCGGTGGAGTCTACCTGGAGGATTACGACACAGACACAGCCACTGCCGCCGGCGGTGCCTGGGCTGCTGCCGAGTGCCAGCGCCGGGCTCGCCATGGCGATTGCCTGGTCTATATCCCCTGTGACCACAAGCCCGGCACCTTCCCCAAATCCCTGTCCATCGAGAGCTTGTGTCCCCTGGCCGGCAGCTCCCTGATCCACTGGAACGCAGGGAGCGCGGCCGTGGGGCTGGGCGGGGGCGGCAGCAGCAGCAGCGTGGAGGGCTCGTTCTCCCCGAGGGGCTTTGCCCGCCGGCGCCGGGGCTCCTGCAGCTCTCTGGGCAGCCGCGTCAGCGTCTACGACAACGTGCCGGACTTCGGCAGCAGCGAGGATTTCTGCAAGGACAGGGAGGTCACTTACGAGAACCTCGACGACATCCTGCAGGACATGTGGGGGCTGCAGCAGAAGGTGGAGCTCTGGTGTAAAGCCGTCTCCCCTAGCCTGGATGGGGAGGAAGGGGGCGAGGAAGAGGAGGATGAGGAGGAGTCGGACTCGGGAGGGGAACCCTCCAACCTGCATTTCGAAGAACAGTCCATGTCGGATGTTGGCACCTCTGCCAGTGACTTTGATAGCACTGGGAACTCCCTCAACGAGGCTGAAGAGATCGAGACACGGGAGCGCCGGGATTCGGGGGTAGGAGCATCCCTCACAAGACCCTGCAGGTATCACAGAATCCCGAGGTGGTTTGGGTGGGAAGGGACCATAGAGACGATCTCGTTCCACCCCCCCGCTATGGGCAGGGACACTTTCCCCTAGACCGTATTGCTCCAAACCCCGTCCGGCCTGGCCGCGAGCACTCCCAGGGACGGGGCTGCTGCAGCAGGGAGGGGTGCACAGCCCGTGGGTCTGGGGAGCAGCTCCCGATCCCGTGCTCGGGGGGTGGATGATCGCCTCTTCGCGGAAAGCAGAAGCGGGCGGAGGGAGGGAAGTGCGTCGGAGCCGCACGGTGCGGGCAGGGGAGCGCAGCGCGGGGCGCTGGTGCGCTCTGGTGGCTGCAGGACAGCGCTGCCACCGCTGCCAGCACTTCAGCACTGTCTGCCTGCACAGAGCCGCGATTAAAAGGTTTTTCATTAACTAATAAAAGGTGTAAACGCAGCGGACACGTGCCTCCCCTGTGCCCGCATTCCCTGGGGCACTCCCCAGGAGAGCTGCGGCTGGTGCCGAGCTCTGTGGCTTTGCTCACCCAGTTCGGCTGGTGCTGGAGAGTGATGTGGCAGTAACCATAAAGGAGTGGAGAGCAGTGGGGGTTTCCTTAGCTAGGAATGTCCTGTGTGTCCCCAGAAAGCTGCGTTGGCACAGCTTCCAGAACTCGCACCGGCCCAGCCTGAACTCGGCCTCGCTGGAGATCAACCGCCAGTCATCGGCCCAGCTCAACCTGCTCCAGAAGTGCTCCCTGCTCCGGCTCACAGCCATCATGGAGAAGTACTCCGTGCCCCACAAGCAGGCCTGGACGTGGTGAGCTGGGGCGAGGGGGACCAGCATGGGGCCCTCAGGCTGCAGCTTGTGCTGTGTCCCCAGCCTGGGGCAGCTTCAGGGTGTGGAGGGGGAAGAGCTAAACCAACGGCTGTCTGCTCTGGCAAGTGTGAGCCAGAGCTGAGCTCCAGGCTCCTGGCATCACCCTGGCTTCCAGGGGGCTCCTGGCGTCATCTGCCACTGTGGGAGCTGCAGGTGTTCATGGGTCATTAAAAGTGCTGCAGCAACATAAGAGAGTGGGACAGTGGTTTCTTTTCATAGCCAAGTATCAAAATTATTTTAGCTTAATAAAAAGTGCTGCCATTCCTGCTGGGAAGCTGCCTTGCTTGTATTCCAAATACTGCAGAAGCATGTGTGTATCTGTCTGTTGCCAGGGTCTCTGTGAGGGGGGTGCTGAGGGCACTGATCATTGCACTGATGTCTCTGTGTCCCACTCTGCAGGACTGTCCCCAAGTTCATGAAGCGGAGTAAAGTCCCTGACTACAGGGACAAGATGGTTTTTGGGGTGCCACCCATCGTCAACGTGCAGCGGACGGGGCAGCCCCTGCCCCAGAGCATCCAGCAGGCCATGCGCTACTTGCGCAGCCAGTGCCTGGACCAGGTGAGGCTGTGGCTGCTGGGCAGCAGCACTGGGATTTGGGGACAAAAAAAGCTTTAGGGGTCCTCTTGTTCACCTCTTGTGGTGTGTGCTGAAGTGGGAGGGTGGGATTGTCCGTGGGAACCCAGCAGCATCCCCGTGGCTGTCCCTCACTCAGTGTCTCCTCTGGGTTCAGGGATGATCCCTTTGGGGAGGGAGTCCTTGCCTGTCCCACAGGTGCCCACCCAGGTGCCCGCTCACCCCCTGCTTGCTCTGGTAGGTTGGCATTTTCCGCAAGTCCGGGGTGAAGTCCAGGATCCAGGCGCTCCGGCACATGAACGAGACCAGCCCCGACAACGTCGACTACTCGGGGCAGTCGGCGTACGACGTGGCCGACCTGCTGAAGCAGTACTTCCGCGACCTGCCCGAGCCCATCTTCACCAGCAAGCTCACAGACACCTTCCTGCAGATCTACCAGTGTAAGGGCCGGGCTGGGGGCAGCGCAGGGTCTTTGGGGAGGAGGGGTCCCTCTCTTTGGATGGAGGGGATGGGTGGTGGCCGTGGGGACGCCCCTCTGACGCTGCCCCGTGCCCGCAGTCGTGTCCAAGGAGCAGCGGCTGCAGGCGGTGCAGGCCGCCATCATCCTCATGCCGGATGAGAACCGGGAGGTGCTGCAGACCCTGCTCTACTTCCTGAGCGACATCGCCTCGGCTGAGGAGAACCAGATGACAGCTGGGAACCTGGCTGTGTGCCTGGCCCCCTCCATCTTCCACCTCAACGTGTCCAAGAAGGAAAGCACATCGCCCAGGTAAGGGCTGGCTGAGCCCCAGCTCCCCAGTGCTCCTTCCCTGCCTGCTGTGGGAGGGGGCCAGCAGGGAATGTTGAGACATGGGTGGGCTGTTGGCTCTGCTCTGTGACACAAATGAGGGGGTCTAGAGGTGCCCACTGGTGCCAGCACTACCTGATCCCCCACAGGGCCATACACAAGAGGGGCACCATGGGGAAGCCGGACCAGAAGGACCTCAATGAGAACATGGCCGCCACACAGGGGCTCTCCCACATGATCAGCGACTGCAAGAAGCTCTTCCAGGTGGGTGGCAATGGTGTCCCAGCCCAGCACTGCCTGTGGGAGGTGTGACCTTGCTAGCAGCTGCTGGTTCTGGGGCAAGCTGAGGGCATCCTTCCCTCAGTGGGACAGCGGCCACCAGCCATTCACCCTGGAGCCAAGCCCAGCTATGTCCTGGGGCAGGAGGTGGTGCAGGCAGGCTGTATGTCCATCCTCCCCACTCCCTGGGGAATGAGTTACGGTTCTCTGTGTGTCCAGGACCACTCACAAAGTCCCCACAGGATTTCTCTGCCTCACTGAACATCTGTGTGCTTTTGGCTTGCAGGTCTCCCATGACATCTTGCTGCAGCTGAGCAGCTCCTATATGGCTGCAGATGCTTATCCCCACCCCCTGGCTGACTTGGTGTGCCAGGGGGAGAGCAAGGATTTACACTCCTACTTTGAGCAGAGTGTCCAGAAACTGCTCAAAGAGTCATCAGAGAAATTCAAGGGATGGCTGAGCACGCCGGGGCCCCTGAACACAGAGCTGTCCTGCAAAAAGGTAAATGCCACCGTGTGGAGGGACTTGAGAACATGCAGGGAAATGTGTATGGGGTGACCTCTCCAGCAGCCAGAGCAGGTTCCACCCCACCCCTCACTAGCCAGCAGGTGGGACTGTGCTGCTCTATGGCAGTGGGAGCCATCAGTGAAGCTGCTCAGGGGTTGGCACTGGGGGTCCTGTGGGACAGTCTGTGTGACCTTCACCTCATCCCCTCAGGTTGGGGACGGGCACCCTCTGCGCCTGTGGAAGGTCTCCACGGACGTCGAGGCCCCTCCTGCCACGGTGCTGCACCGGGTGCTGCGGGAGCGTCACCTGTGGGACGAGGACCTGCTGCAGAGCAGGGTGGTGGAGGCGCTGGACAAGGACATGGAGCTGTACCACTACGTGACGGACAGCATGGCCCCGCACCCGCGCAGGGACTGCATGGTGCTCCGGTGAGGGCGGCCAGGACCCGCAGGGGGTGTGGGCTCAGTTGGGCACATCCCCTCTGCTCCAGCCCCATCTCCTGCTCCTTTCCTGGGCTGTGTGGGGCCCCCGCTATCGTTGGTTGAGGGACTACATATAAATTATGAATGGGATGGGACTGTTGAATAATGCATCTTGAGTTGTTTATTTTCTAGCATCAGTCTTATTATATGGTTATGATAATGGGAAGATGTTAGTAGTTCACATCCTAGGCAGTAGATAAAGAACTTAATGTTACAACTTACTTTACAAGTTTTTTGACTAATCACACAAAGTAAAAGTATATTGACAGTAGGTTTATCTAACTACTATAAGTATACGTACTTTTGGTTAAAATAATANAGTAGATAAAGAACTTAATGTTACAACTTACTTTACAAGTTTTTTGACTAATCACACAAAGTAAAAGTATATTGACAGTAGGTTTATCTAACTACTATAAGTATACGTACTTTTGGTTAAAATAATACTCGCTTATTTCGAATACAATACTTGTTTGTAAGTCTTAAGAAACAATGTACAGAGCTCTATTATTAAACTTAGAACTTCTTAATATCTCACTAGATATACTTTTCTGTAACTTAGGGAGTTCTTTTACTCAGTAAGTGTTAATACACAGACCATTGTTCTATTTGTCCTTACTTTTTACTTCTTGTATAATTTTTCTGTTGATAAATCCTATAGTTNTTTATCTAACTACTATAAGTATACGTACTTTTGGTTAAAATAATACTCGCTTATTTCGAATACAATACTTGTTTGTAAGTCTTAAGAAACAATGTACAGAGCTCTATTATTAAACTTAGAACTTCTTAATATCTCACTAGATATACTTTTCTGTAACTTAGGGAGTTCTTTTACTCAGTAAGTGTTAATACACAGACCATTGTTCTATTTGTCCTTACTTTTTACTTCTTGTATAATTTTTCTGTTGATAAATCCTATAGTTACTGCTTAGCTCTAATCGTAGTTCTGCTGTCTCTGAGGCCTGCCTTTTGAAACTCGCCCAAAACCCCTCTGATTTTAAGGACTCCCACACCCACTGTCTGATCCCGCTGTGGCCCCGTGCTGGGCACGCAGTGACCGCTGCTCTGTCGCAGGCGCTGGCGCACGGACCTGCCGCGGGGAGCCTGCCTGCTCAGCTCCCTCTCGGTGGAGCACGACAAGGTGCCAGCAGAGGGAGGTGTCAAGGCCATCGTGCTGACGTCCCAGTACCTCATCGAGCCCGGCACCATGGGCCGCTCGCGGGTGACGCACATCTGCAGGGCTGACCTCAGGTAAGGGGACCCTGCGGGGAGGGGATGGAGCAGCAGGATGTGCTGCTCCATGGTACTGCCAGGGTCTCTCCTGCCCACTCACCCCCTCCTGCCTCTTCCCTTCTCCAGGGGTCGGTCTCCCGAGTGGTATAACAGAGTCTTTGGCCACCTCTGTGCCATGGAGCTGGCGAGGATCCGAGACTCTTTCCCAGCCCTGAGTCCCACCGGCCCTGAGACGAAGATTTGAGGCACCAGGAAGATGCTCTGTCCTTTCAGACATGGACTTGCCATTGGATCCGGACTGGGGCTCTCAGCAGGAAGCACGGTGTAGTGCAGTGCCTGTGGAGGGGGAGACAGAGGCACATATTTTTAAACATCCTTTCACCCCGGGCTGGGCAGTCCCGTGCCACGGCCCAGGTGCTGCGGGGCAGGGTGGCTGCAGAGGGGAAGCCGTGGTGTCCCGCAGGAGAGGGAAAGAGTGGCCATGGGGTGACCCCTGAATGCAGCCTGTGGCAGGAGCTGGGGCCCCCACACTAGCCAGGAGCAACAGCAGGGGTGAAGGAGCGCGGAGTGAGGCAGGAGGAGCGAGCGGGGAAAATGGGGCCGTGTCCGCAGGTCGCAGTGCGGGGTTGGGAAGTGGAGGGTGGGCAGTGAGCAGAGGGGATTGTGAGTGTGGTGTCACCCGGTGGGGACAGCCAGGGAGTCACTGTGTGGTAGTGGAAGAGGCTGCTGTTCTGGGAGGAGGGGGCTGTCTATAGATACATAGGTGCCAGCCCCTGTCGAGGGGCAGATGGAACCTGTTGCAGCATTGGTGCTGAATTCATGGAAGAAGCAGCCCTGTACTCCTGTGCCTTGCTCTTCCTTGGCTAAAAGCCCTCTCTCTGCAGTGGGTGTCACTGAGAGGAGGGGTGGATGGATCACGCTCCAAGCCAAAGCCATCCTCAACCAGCCAACCCGTTATCTGCATGGGGCAGGACACTGCTGGAGCCCTGGAGCAGCTGCACCTGGGTGGGAAGGGGCAATGCCTGGAAAGAGGCATCGAGGTGGGGAGAGAATCCCCAGACCAGCTTCCCCTTTGTGCTGCCCTCAGTGTTGAGGGCCATACCCAGAGAGGGAGGAGGGATGGCAGGAGGGGCAGCTGATTGGGATTCACCCCTCTTTGGGCAGCTACACATGGCCCATGCCCACCTACTCCCTGCAGAGACATCCATTCCCCTTTCCACCCCTTCCTTCTCTTCATGAAGGAACTGTTCACTGGAGCTGTCAGCAGCCAGGAGATGACCTGGTTTCTCCATTCAGGCAGGGACCCAAATTCCCAGACGTCGTTCCAACAGGAAGGCAACACGACCCATGAGCTAGGGACCCCCAGTGTCAGTTTGGCCATAACTGTCTGTCTTTTGGTAAAAAGAAAAGCACANTATATATATATAAAAATATAACTAACATGTGGGGGAGTGAATTTTCTCCTGATATTTTTTTAAAGTGTTTCTTTTTTTTTCTATCTATAAATACTTGTACAGGTGGAATATTAATATATAACTCTGGTGGCAGAGCTCAGCACCAGGTGATGCTCACTTAGAGCTGGGTATTTTGTATTTAAGGGACTTTTCTTTTGTATCATATGAAAGTGCAGCAGTTGTTTGACTTGGATTGGGGCTGCTCTTCCCATCCATGCAATTAATAAAGTACTAACAAGATCTGCTGGCTGATGAGGAAACATCTGTGTTCAGGGCTTCTCCAGCACGGAGTAGCCCAGTGCTGAGCAATGTGTGGCCTTGGGGCAGCCCCTGCCTGGGTGAAGAGACTCAAACCCAGCGTTTTCCACATCCAGCTGTGCTCCAGGGCCTTGCCAGGGTTTGGGGCTCTCCTGGCATTGCCACCTGCAGCAGGGAGAGCACCTTGAGGAGGAAGATGAGCATCCAGCATCAGTGATGCCGATGAAGAAGAGCCACATCGTGCTGTTGAATTCCCTGGAGCAGACACCTCTGGCCGCTGTTCTGGGAGTAGTGATGGGAATGGGGTGGAACATGCTGGAGTAGATGAAGATGATGGTGATGAAGGCTGGAAGATTAAAGCCTGGAGAGGAAGAAATCCCTCTCTGAGCTTGGCTAAAGTGTGGGATTGGCAGCAGCAGGACTGCTCTGGCTTGTAGCACTAACGGGCAGAGATATCGGGGCAGCCCTGGCTCATCCCAAATCCACCCATGGCCAGGGCTCCAGCACTGGGATGGAGAGGGTACCCTCCCCATCCTGGGATGGAGGCCGAGCTGGCTTCTCATCTTGCAGGGTCCCAGCAGAATGGCAGCACTCCACAGACCCACCCAGGCATCCCATTTGATGGAGGGGTGTGAGCTCTCAGGGACCCCCACTCCCACAGGGAACCTTGTCCTGCCTCACAAGGGGGAGGACAAGTTCCTATTCCCGGGTCCCAAGTCCCCAGGGGATTGAATGAAGAGGTTCCCCACCTCCCTGCACGATGCTGTGCTGGGTGCAAACACTAAGTAACACCCCAAAGCCTCTGCAAAGCTGGCTGGAGCCATCCCAGGGCTTTTGGGCTCACCCCAGCCACGCTCCCAAATCCGCCTCAGCACTGTCAGCTGATCAGTCCAAGAGTGTTTTCCTCCAACCCCTGCTTTGCAGACACTAACATTGAAAATCAATTTCTTACTGAAATCCTCCAAGTTTCATTAACAAAGATTTATGTTTTCTCCCTGCACGTTATTACAGATTAATCTTTCCAAACCTTACAGAAGCCAATCCCTACAACATAATAAACCCCTGCACTGGGAAATGATAGCAGAGCAGCAATGCCAGGCTCAGTTTGGCTTAATTAGAGATAAAAGGAGAGGAAATCATTCCTTATTAGCCAGTCAGGTAGAAGCTGTACTGTATTTAGAGTGCAAACAGCCCAATTACAGGGAGGAACATGCACAGTTGTCTTTCATTACAGGTACTTGAAAATGTGCATCTGGGGAAAATTAATGATGATTTTCTCCTTTCAAAGAGAAGCTGCAGCCATCCCAGCTGGCTGGCTGGGCCATCCCTGGCACAGGAGTGATGCTTCTCTAGCCTGACCATTTGCCCATCCCTGAGACCCTTGGGCTGTTCCCTCAGCCCTGGCAGAAGGACCTTTAAAGGCATTGCTCAACCACAGCTCTCAGGGCACAGGTAGCACCTGGTGGTGGAGTCTACTTGCCCTGCCCCCCACCTACCCAGCATCTACCTTCCCCTCCACCCCCACCCACCCTTCTCAAATTCACCTCACTCTGTACCACACCTGTGCCAGGACAGGGCCCCCCTGGCTCTGCAACTTCTCTGTCTTCATGAGCAGAATGTTCCCCTTGCCCTAAATCAGCCCCAGCCAGGAAACACCCTCTTGTCCCAGGGGATTTAAGCAGTTTCTTCATGCTGAGGGGGCTTCCAGTGGGCTGGAATAACTTTCTCAGGGGTTAGGGGTGAACTGGTTTCTCTTCCTGCACTCATATTGGGCTTTTTAACCCCAGGTAGTAGCTCAGCACCACTCACTCCCACCACCCCCCATGTGGGGATGGAAATGGGAAAGAAAAGGGAAACTTTGTGCGTTGAGATAAGAACAGCTTAGCAATTAATACAAAAAAATTATAATGCTAATGAAGAGAGAGAAATAAAACCAGGAGAAACAAGTGATGCCCAGTTCAATCACCCAGACTCTGCTGTCACAGCATCTTTACAGTCTGGTTGTATTTCTCAGCATGAGCTTTGTTAGTGGTCCAAGAATTTCCCACCCTTTGGCAGCAGTCCTGGTCCAGCTCCTGGGATTGCATCTCCTCCCAAGCCTGGGATGATGTAGGGCTGTTGGACACCTCCCCACACGGGTTCAGCCTCTGGGTGCAGCCCAGCAAATATTACAATACAGAGCCTGAGGGGCTCGGGGAAGGCTTGTGCAACCTCATGGCATAGATTTATATCCCAGGATTTCAAAGGTGTGACCTCCATGGCAGAGCTCTGCAGTCATGTCCCAGGCAGCCCCTGCTCCAGCACAGCAATGCAGGCCCCTTCCCACTGGGATAACTTTGTGTTTGAGCAAACCAAGCCAGCTTTTCTTTTTGCTCTGTTTGCCACTGGGATGAGCCCTCAGTTCTCACTCAGGCCTGGCCTCACTGGAGCTTTTTCCCCGTCTCTGGATGAAGACCACGCGGGGCAGTCAAACAAACAGGCACTCTGATTTCAGCATTCCTGCAGAACAGACATTGTCTGCTCATGGACAAGATGGGAATTCAGGCATCCTCCCTGCCTGAATCCTCCACTAACAGAGATTTGGGACAAAACCATTCATTTTTACATAAAAGAAAGGGCTGTGAACCCGTGCAGTGCTCCTGGCCCTGCCAGCACTGCAGTGGCACCCTGACAGACACGGCTCCTCTTGGGATCACACACCCAGCTTGGAGAAGGGCTCCATGTGTCCTGTGGGATGGTGAGTGGTCCCAGCAGGAATCCCAAGGGATCAGCCCACTTCAGAACACGTATTATCCATCTGCAGCTGCCAGCCCAAGGCACCTCATTGGGCTCTGCATTCCTTTTCTGTCCTGTCCTCAGATGCAGGAGATCCTTCAGGCAGAAAAGAGATGGAAGTGAGCAAATGGGAGATAACATTGCTTTAACTGGGACTTTGAAAGTTAGAAAAGGAACACAGGCAGAGTCATGCTGGAAACAGATTGCACAAATCTGACCACATCCTGTAGGTAAGTGAAGTCAGACAGTCCCTGTGGCAAGAGGAAGAGCCAGGTGCTGAAGGAAGTGGGAGACCAAGTCTTTCTTAGAAGCAGGGATGGTTTAGTGGCACAGCTACAAAACAGGATGGAAGGACATTTGGGCAAGGTGCTCAGAGCTCCAGCTCTCCTTTTAATGACAGTCACTGTGCCAGTCCCATGGTTTTTAACTGGAATGACGACACCCTGCAGATCCATCGCTGTGGTTGCAGAGGTCAGGAGGGGATCCCATCCTCCCCCAGCTGGTCCATCCTCAGGGCACGTGGCTGGAGCAGCATCGAGGCACTCCCAGGACACGTCCATGGTAACAGCAGACGTGATCCTGCTCCCGAGTGCCGATCATTCTTATGACATCCTGTTTCTGCTGGGGGCTATGAGAGGCTTTCTAGGGCAGGAACATGTCACATCACCTGCTGAAGCTGTGTGCTGTGGGACAGCTGGCAGGCGAGCGGCTCCTGCTGCCTGCTCTGCTCTCCCTGTTCCCTCAGTGCTTCTAGAAAAGGCAGTTCCACCCTGGGTGCTCTCCCAAAGGTGCTGCTGCCTCTGCAGCCCAGCCAGGAGCTGGTGGCATTTTATGTTTCTTCCCAAACTATGCAGGGTTTTTACTGTCTCTCATCAAACTCCTGTTTGTCACCTGGTGTGAGTTTATCACATTTGTTATTTTATCAAGATAACAAAAACCTCACCAACCAAACAAACCCCACCCCAACAGTGTCACAATCTCTGGTTCCAGCTGAGATCTCTCCATAAAGCACAGCCCCTCCCTGGAAAACCTGCTTTTCCCAGAAACTTCCCCAGCATCCCAGCCCCAACTCCAGATGTAGAAGCAGCGTTTGCAGTAATAATCAAACCTATAGCAAACATCATTAGTAACAGCTTGCCAATGAGCAGAAATAATTACAGGTAATTGCTCTATGGACAGCCAAGCAGGGAACACCATTTTCTCTATGTTAAACAGGGAAACACAAGTAGGGAAAGAGAAGCACCAAAGGGCAAAAAGTTGTTGAAGGCTACAAAAAGAGGAGAGACACCTGCTCTGACCCTACACCACCTCCTGCTTGGCTGGCCTTGTGCAGGGGCCTGAACCCACAGCTCCAGGAGCATTCCCGAGGCTGGGATCTGGAGGCACAAGGATGTATTTGCCTTGCCACCGTGCTCCCGGTGTCCTGTTCCCAGCAGGACATGGCACCCCGGTGCTCCCCTGTCCCTTGGCTGGGACTCGGTCATCCACACCCGGCTGCTGTGGAGCACCTCGGGAGAGTCACAATGAACTGGTGGCAGTTTAGGGCGCCGCGGGGAGCGGATTATGCAAATGAGGACATCCGCTTTAATGGCATTCCAAGATTTTTAGTCAAATTTAATTACCTTCCTTCTTCCCCCTCTCTGTGCCTGTCCCTGATCAAATTAAAACAAACAACCCCCAGCAGAGTGTTTGTGACAGGAGTCGTGTTGGAGACTAATTAAAACCTGACGATTGTCACCGCGACGAGCCTGGCAGCCGCCCGTGGCAGGCGGCGGGGGGACAGGGCAGGCGGCACGGGGACAGGGACAGGGCAGGTGGCACTGGATGCTCCCCATGGCAGCTCATTATCCGATCCCGTGTCACGTCTCCTGCC
>VXBC01000588.1:968970-1020553 GCA_013399945.1 Ploceus nigricollis | reverse complement strand
ACACGGGCTCTCAATTACTTCTGCGATAATTTAATGGACTAATTAATAACCCCATGCGGCACCTTCTCCGGGGTGCTGCGGGGGCGGGCGGGGTGGGCTCTGTGCGGGAGTTGCCGTCTGCCATGGAGCTGCGGAGGGGACAGCTGGGCTCAGCGCCCTGTCACACGGCTGTCCCCTTCAGAGAGACGTTCCTGGGCACACGGGGGCTCAGGCTGGTCCTGGCAGCTCCCCCCAGCACAGCTCAGCTCCTTCCACCCCAGCCCAGCGTGGGTTCTGTGTTCCTGCCCTGCTCCCCCTTGCCGGAAAAGCTCCAGGTTTCACCTTGGTGTGGAGAAACCCCCGCTGTGCTCTCCTGAGGATTTTGCCTTTTCTCTGTGGTTTCCAGCGCCCGTGTGTGCTCAATCCCACTGAGACCCAGTCGGCTGCTCTGGCTCCTGTTCCCCTGGCGACACGGGTCCAGCCGGGGTGGGGAGGATGGATGGAAGTTTGCAGGCATTACTTGAGCAGTGGGAGGGAACAATCTCCCTGTCATGAACCAGCTGTGACCCAACCCCTCGCAGCCTCTTGTTATGGCATCGATGAAGTCACTAAATGATCCCTTGTTCATATTCCCGTAAATCAATAGGTCCTGGCGCTGTAACACACTGGCTGGTTCCAGTATTTCAGTTGGGATAGTCCTCAAGGGGAGCTGGGCTCGTTAATTAAATCCATCTAATCAATCTGGCCTGGAAGGGCACCGGTTATTTATTCATCAGAGGCTGCACCGTGCAGCCCAGGCAGTCTGGAAGGCAGTAAATAAACATGGAAATGAAAAGCTGAGGCAGCAGAGTTTGCCTGGGCCTGGGAGACTTCAGAGCTGGGTCAGATAAAATGGGATCACATGTTTAATTTAACAAAATCCAATAAAAAGTGCACCTGGATCGAACAAAATCCCCGGGATGGGGGAGCCGCCAGGGCTGACGCGGGATGAGCCCCTGGGGGTCAGGGTGTGCTCAGGCCCTGCCCTCCCTGGAGAGCCCACCCGTGTCCACCACACCAGGGAGACCTCGGGCAGAGGGCAGCACCAGGCTCAGGCCGGGTGTTCCCAAAGCAGCTCCCCATGGATTGTCCCAGGAACTCACAGCACGGTGGGGCTGGCGTGTTCCTGGAAGTTAATTACAAAGAGAGCCTTCCAGGAACGGGGGGAGAGGAAAATTTGAGCTGATGAATGAGAAAACGAAGGAGGGTGATGTGTCACTTTTCAGCTCATGGTTTGCAGAATTGTTCCCTGCTCTAGTGTGAAATGCTGAGGGAGCTGAGCTGCTGGAGAGGATGAGCTCCCTCCCGTCCCTCCCAAGCCTGGTTTTGCCATTGTTGGAAGCCAGAGTCATTTCAATGCTGTTGTGAATGCAAAGGCCTGCAAATCAGTGCTGAATAAAATATCACTGCTCTGAGTGGGGCATGTCTGAACCCTTGGTTTGTTGAGATTGCTGTCTCTTGCAGCTTGAAGAGCTGAAATATCCCTTCTTCTGGCTTGGTTTTCATGCACAAGAACCTGGATTAACCTCCACAGTGTTGGAATTGCCCAAGAGCATTCCCAGAACAAAGGCAGAGGGTTCCTGAGGAGTCAGGGCAGGAACCCTCTGTCCAGCAGCCTCTGGGAGTTTTCACCAGCCCTGGAATGATGCTCCTGCTGCAGGCCGTGCCTGAGGGACTCGTGGGCTGATGGCACAGTTAAATACTGGGGGTGGGAGTGGGAATGTGGGTCAGGGACCCACAGGGAGGACAGGAGGAAGAAGAGGCAAAGAGACTTTCTTGCACCTCTGCAGGGGCTGAGGAAGAGACATCTGGAGTGGCTGGATGGGGAAGATGAGGGAAACCTGCCAGAACACAAGCATGGGAAGAAGGGCTGGGGAAGAGTGTGGCAGAGACACTGCAGAGCAGAGACCAGTACTGGCTGGACCACGGCTGGGGTTTGAGGCTGAGCCCCCCATGCACAGGAATGTTCAGAGCTGGGGTTTGCTCCCAGCTGCTTTCCACACCCTTGGGTGACTCTCAGAGGGAGGTGGCTCCCCTGAGACACTGAGGGCAGAGGTGGGAGGAGGCCTTGGCAGTCCTGTGGGTGGTCTAAGCCAGAGTCTGCAGGGAAAAAGGTGATTCAAGTATGGGTGGGTGCTGAGGCTGTCAGGGCGCAGGGAGGGGCACAGGATTAGCCTGTAAATCATAATTAATGAATATGCAAAGGGAGGAGAAGGGTTTGTCCCACTGCAGCTCCCTTTCAATGTGAGAACTCTGATTTGGATGTCACCCCACCACGGAGTCATTTTCCCAAAGCCCCAGACACCTGTAACCTGGAAAACTTCTGCAAAGGGATGCTCTGCTCACATTTTGTGAGTGCACTGCCAGCAAGGAACAAGAACCCTTTGGGAACAGCTGCTGTGGAGGGTGACAACTCGAGAGAGCAGGAGGGTGCGCTCAACCTCCTGCTCCCTGGGATGCGTTGGGCTGGCAGAGCCTGCAGCCCTCCCTCCCTCCCGGTTCATCCGGCACAGCAGCATCACCCACAGCCCGGCCGTGGGCAGGGTGGGGACAGGTCCCTGCAGGGCCAGGGCAGAGCTCTGGGATCCCCGAGGGGGCCTTTGCTGGGGGGAGCAGAGACCAGACCTTCCTGAGCCCCCCACCCCCTCGCCAGCTCCTGCATCCCCCTGGGCTGGGTTGGTTCCTGTGGTACCTGTGGCTTTCCCCTTCTGCTTTCCTGGGACCTTGTGGTGGAGCTCTAATGACAGGAACACAAACTGTAAAGTGGTTTCAGTCATGAAGAAAGAAGCAGGGTTTGCATCCAGGTTTGGTCTAATCCACTGTTTTTCCAAGCTGGTTTCTCCCCCTGCGTTCCAGACTCCTGGTGATTCCCCACAACCTCATTACTTCTGAGTTAACACAGTGCACTTGGCTGCTGGAAGATGTTTTATTAATTCTGGACTCATTCCCAAGATGTGTCCTATCTAGAGACAAAGTGCTTTTATCATGTGTCCCAAGATTCTGGCCAACCCCTTTGGTCTCTAAGCTTGCCTGGGGTGAGGAGGAGAGCACGAAGAACAGTAAGTACAAACTTCCAGACAGTTTTTCCTCTGAGGATCAGAAAGCCTTCACCTGCCTGAAGGGTGCCCTGGGCAGGGGATGGGGAGGAGACAGTTCATCAGTGTCCCTGTAACAGCACAGGAGCTGTGTCCTGCTACTGGGACGAACAGAGCACATTCCCCAACGCAGCGTGTTCCCGAAATCCCTGAATGGAAAATCCATAGGCCTGGAAATGAGTGCATTTGTTCTCTCTCTGTCTCCATTGTTAGCTGGAGGAACAGCTAACAGAGTGTGTCTTCTCTGGGGGCTGCAGCGGGAAGACAGATGGTGAGAGTGACTCCAGCTGTCAGTCCCTGGAGATGTGTGGAGGAATCAGTGTTTGACATCTGATTTAGCTCTGCTCCCTCCTCAAGTCACCACCGTCCCCAGCTCCGAAAGACGTGTGTGTTTCTGAGATGGTTAAATTAAACCTCAGCCAACCGAGGGGCACTGCTCAGCTCCTCAGAAATGTCAGCTGGCAGCTCGTCACCAGGAGCCAATGGATCTGGGTTCAGTCCCTGCAATCTGGGTGTTTGCCTCCTTCCCCTTGCAGGGCAGAGTTACACTGGCCTGGGGGAGGATTGGCAGCCAAACCAAGCAGGCAGAAACGGCCATGAACAGCTTCTGGGAGAGGGGGAGCTTTGGGGAGCATCCCCTTTCCAGGGCTGGCTCCAGAGTGGGGACAAGCCAAAGGAAGCCCTGCTTAGGGGACAGGCTGTGTTACCTGGGCAGGGGATACCTGAGAAGCAGAAACACTGGAGAGGAGGAGGAGGAGGAGGAGGAGGAAGAGGAAGAGTCAGACATTCCAGGAGAATCCCCATCTGTATGGAGAGGGAGTATGGTCCAGGGCTGTAACACGTCCCAGATGAGGCAGGAAGGGCTCAGCAGAGCATGAGTCACTGCAGGGGAGGGGAGAGCAGCTCTCTGATAAGAGGTGAAGCAACTCCTTGTGGCTGTTTAATTTTCATTCACTGACTCTGCCAGCAGAGCCTTGCACAACGCTCGGTGACCCCAGCACTCAACCCCCTTCCTTGGCTGCTCCACAGCCCTTGTGTCCCTCCTGGGCACGTGGCAGTGAGGTTCTGGTGCCCACAGAGGATGTGGGGCAGGGAGACATGAGAGCTGCCTGTAGGGTCAGTCCAGATGGGGCTGCCTCTGGAGGCTCCAAGAGGTTCCGTTTCCAGCACAGATAGGACCCATCCCATCCCCATTGGCACGAGAAGCTTAAGGGACACCTTCCACTACCCCAGGTTGGTCCAAGCCCTGTCCAACCTGGCCGTGGACACTTCCAGGGATGGGGCAGCCACAGTTTCCCTGGGCAACCTATGCCAGGGCCTCCCCACCCTCTGAGTACTCTCAGTCTTCTCTCTCAAGTAAATCTCCCCCAGTGTTTGAGCATTTCCCTCCCATCCTTCCCATCGTTCTTCCCTCCCGGTGACCCTCGTCTGTCTCAAACTGCTGCGGGTCCGTCCGTGTGTCCGGGCACGGTTCCCCGGTGGATGGGTGTCCCTCTGTGAGTGTGGGTGCGGGTCCATCCATGGGTCCGTCCGTGGGTGCGGGTCCGTCCGTGGGTGCGGGTCCGTCCGTGGGTGCGGGTCCGTCCGTGGGTGCGGGTCCGTCCGTGGGTGCGGGTCCGTCCGTGGGTGCGGGTCCGTCCGTGGGTGCGGGTCCGTCCGTGGGTGCGGGTCCGTCCGTGGGTGCGGGTCCGTCCGTGGGTGCGGGTCCGTCCGTGGGTGCGGGTCCGTCCGTGGGTGCGGGTCCGTCCGTGGGTGCGGGTCCGTGCCCGGAGCCGCCGCGCGGGGGCAGGCGGAGACCGCGGCAGGAGCGTGGGACCGGGCTATCCCCGCTATGGGAATATCTCCTGGATGGAGGCGAAGCCTGGAGCAGGGGGAGCCCCGCGGGCTGCGCCGTCCTCAGTGGGGTCCGCAAGCTCTCCTGGGAGCGGTGGGACAACGAGCTCTGAATCCGAACCCATACAGGGCTAAAGGGAACGAATCCACCGGGAATGGGCTCCCGACTGCAGGGGCGAAGGGGTGAATTGCAGGGTGACAGGGCAGGAGAGGCACAGGCAGAGGATGGCCCCACGAGGTGTGAGGGCACGAGTGAGTGCAGAGAGGGACCTGCACTGGGAGCAAGTCCCCAAACTGCTCCCGGACTCTCTGAGCTGGGACTCTGTTTGTGTCTGTCCTGGAGCCAGAGCCAGGCCGTGGGGGTGGATGTCCACACCTGCAGGTCCCACAGGAAACACATCCAGAGTCACTCCCGTGGGAGCTGCCTGGGGCCAGCCCCTGCTCCTGCCAAGAGCATCCTCTTCTGTGGCTGCTTTCTCCCATCCGGGGTTTGTTCCCAGCCCCCTCCCTCCCTGTGGTGTGTCCCACTGGAGACACCTGTGTGACAGCGGGATCCTTGTGCCAGGGCATGGGGCTGGCACAGGCCCCACCTGCCACCACCATCCCTGCCTGGGCTGCCGTGGTTGCCAGGGCAATGGATATGATGTGATAAACAGAGGGAAATGGGGATGACGCCAGCAGGGAAAGGGCAGAATGGATTTTATTTCACGTTTATTGAAGCGCAAATTGCCATAAGAACCAACTTCCTCGGGAGCAAACAAGGGAAGCTGAGACCCTCTGGGCTGCATGGCCTCTCTCTGGGCTCTGAAACAGCCTTTCAGCCAACATCCCTGACCTGCTGCTTGAGCTGAGCTGCGGGTTTTCCATGGAATTGTCCATTTCCATTTGGATCTCAGGGTGTTTGGGAAGGATCTGCCGCAGGCTGGGATGGCCACAGCAGGGTGCTGTGCAGGGAGCTGCTCCCTTCTGCCTGATGCACCACTGGAGCAGCATGGGGAAGGAGATGGTGACCCTGAAGGCACAGGAGAGCTCTGCTGCCTCTGACCATGCTGGGAGGGGGCTCCAGCAGAGGTTATGACGGGTCTAACGGCAGATAAGGAATAAAAAATCCCAGATTTTGCATCTACATTTGTGCAAGCTCTGGTGATTGATGTACTTCCATCTTTTTCTCACACCTTCCTGGGCTGCAAGATGTAGAGTTAGAGAGACAAGGAAGAAGCTGAGGGGCCGGAGCATGTCCAGGGAAGGGGACAAAGCTGGGGAACGGTCGGGAGGAGTGGCTGAGGGAGCTGGGAGAGGCTCAGAGAAAAGGAGGCTCAGGGGGACCTTCATATTCTGTACAGCTCCCTGACAGGAGGGCGCAGCCAGGTTGGGATCGGGCTCTGCTCCCAGGGAACAGGGACAGGATGAGAGGAAACGGCCTCAAGCTGTGCCAGGGGAGGTTCAGTTGGATATTAGGGATAATTTCTTCCCCAGAAAGGTGGTGAGGCACTGAGAGAGGCTCCTTAGGGCAGTGGTAGAGTCTCATCCCTGGAGGGATTTAACAGATGTCCTCTGGAAGAGTTACAGCAAAGGAGTTTAGGGGAGATCAAGTGCCTCGGAGATGAATTTCCATCTGTAGGTAACAGTACCCCCTGGGGCTGGTGCTCTCCGTGCATCCCTGTGTGTCCCCAGCACAGCCCCCAGCACACAGATGGCTCCTGGCTGGAGCAGGGATGAGCCAGCAGTGGTAACGTTATCCTTGCTGCAGATGGAATTGCATTTACTGATATTCAGACCCAGGAGGGCCCATGTACAACTCTCTGGTCTGATCTGCAGGGAGGGGAGGGCTGCTCTGAGAGGGAAGGCCAGGGGAAAATGAGCCAAGGAATGCTGATCTGTACAAAGCCTTCCCAGGTACCCCACTCCACGCAGCTCCTGCTGTCCTGCTTCCAGGCCATCCCACTGTGGGTGAAATGGAGAAGCCCTTGAGGAATTTTAAAGTGTCTACAGGAAATACCTGAAACTCTGTGCAGCAGGAAATGGAAGTGGAGGATGTTGAGTGGCCATGAGGGCCAGGACACTGGCCCAGAGCATCCTCAGTCTGCTGTGGCTGGGGATGTGGAGGGAAAGGGATTATCCACAGCTGGTGAAACAAAGGAAAAAGGTTTCCTTTAAGAGAAGGGGAAAGATTCTCTGCACTTACAGAATCCCTGGTTGGATAATCCCCTGTGGAGAGGGGAAATGTGCTGCTGGTGCCAATGGGGATCATTTATGAGTGAAGTTATTGGTGATTTATGTTTTCACTCAGCTGGATGAGAGCAGAAGTCCGTGGAGAAATGGAGGCAGAGGCCAGGAGATTTGGCTGGGCATCTCTTCCCCATGCCCCACTTTGTAAGGCTCTATTCCCAACTCAGCTGCTCTCCCCCTGATCCCTGTTCCTGCCATCCCAATGGATGGATGAGCTTGGAAGTGGCTCCAGCCTGCCCAGGACATGTCCCACAGGCACTACCAGAATCCTGTCTCCAGACACGTCCAGCTCTTCTGGCCACCAGACCCACTTGAGACACTCTGGGGAGAACAGACAGGGGTGCCTTGGGAGGAGGAGGAGGAGGAAGAGGAAGGGGAGGAGGAGGAGGAGGAGGGCAGCAGGGTGAGGACACACATCTGCTGCTGGGAGCCTGTTGGGAACTGAGCACCCCCTCACCCTCTGCTCTCCTCATCAGTGACGAACACGTGCACCAAGGGCCACCGCAATGAAATATATATTTATAACAATCATCATTATTATTCTTTCATCAATTTTCTCTCCCGTGGATGGAGCCTGGCAGGGACTTCAGAGCAGGCAGAACTGCTAAAGCAGAAAGTAATGGTGCCCCCAGGACGAATAAACGGAGCACTTCAAACCAGCAGATGCTGCGGAAAGCCCCAGCGCAGGAAATATCTGCGGAATGAATCGGGAGCTTTATGGAGCTGAAGGGCTGAAGGGCTGTAGGAAAGTTCACCAGCCCAGGAGGGGAAGGAAATAGGGAGGACCAGGAGCTGGCACCTCCCAGTGTGGGGCTGGCACCTCAGGGTGTGGGTACTGGTGTGGGATGGAATCCCTTGACTGTTTATGGTCTGACGTCAGCCCTGATAGCAAAGACAAGCAGTTCCCTGCTCATGGGTGCCCCAAATCACCTGTGCAGGAACCAGGAGTTCAGTGAAACACCAGGAAAAGCTGAGGAGTCCCAGATGGGCACAGGCTCAACCCTGAGGAAGGAGGGGGAGGGCTCTGACAGGTACAGGAGCTGAGGAGCAGTAACTGCAGCAGCATCCTCGGGACAATGGGAGGCCCCTGCTCCTGCCCCTCCTCACACTCTGCAGCTCCACTGATACCCACACTCCCAGCTCTGGCTTGGGGAGCCCTGGGCAGGGCCTCAGGAAATTGGACCCAAAGGACAGATGGCATCACTGACTGTGCACAGCCACTGCCACCACTGCTGCCCAGAGCCAGGAAAAAAATCAATAAATTAAGAAAAACAAGGTTTCTGTCCTGAAAAGCCTTCAGACTCAGGCAATCCAGCAACAGCTGGGACAAAGGCATTCCTGCATGTGCTGCTGAGGTTTGGCACGTGTCTCCTAGTTCCAGGTTGTTTTTTTTTTTATGGTACATCATAAAATAATGTTCTATATTCTATATATTTTTATGGGCATCAGGAGAGCAGTAGAGGGCAGGGACGGCAGGAGGCTGGCCAGGAGGAGGGAGTCTGGGGGAAAGAGTCTCCAGAGGAGCACCAAGGTGGGCAAGTACCCTGGAAGCAGGGTCTGGGCGGGGGCAGAGGTAGGGGAGCAGCACCTGGAGGAGGGATGGGTCAGGTTCAGCACGGCCAGAGCAGAGCAGGGGGAGGGAGGGGTGGCTGGAGAGGGGGCACAGCCCTGGTCAGCTTTGCCCAGTGGGATGTGAGAGGAAATCCTGTGCAGTGGGCTGGGATGAGGCTGTCCCCTCCTGCAGCAAGAGCTGAGACATCGAGGGACTCATCCATATACTGGGTGCTGCGTTGTTCACAGCCAGAAAAGCACAGAGGGATGGAAAGCTCTGACAAATTGCCCTCAGCCCAGCCCCCAGGTCCCTCTGAGATGGCCACAGGTGGGACTGCTGCTGCCCGGCTCCGGCAGGGAGGATGCACAGCACGGAGGAGGTGGCACCATGGCACAGAGGAGGTGGCACCATGGCACAGAGGAAGTGGCACCATGGCACAAAGGAGATGGCACCATGGCATCAGGGTGATGGCACCACAGACAAACCCTTGGCTTTAGCCTGAGGGCACAGGAGACTGACCTTTCCCAGCCAGCCACCCCTTGGTGGCTGAGGGAACATGAACCAGTGACAGCAAGACCTGAAATCGGGCTTTCAGGAAGTAAAATGTTTCTGGGAGTCGAAGAGCAAAGGGCTTTGGTGAGACAATTAAATGTCACACCAGATCTTCCCCACTTCTCTCTGGTGTCCCCAGGCCATTTAAGCAGTGGCCGTGTCCTGGGCCTGCCCTGTCCCCACAGCCCCACAGCCACACGGGTGCTGTGGCATTCACGCTGTGGGACGGGCAGGGCCCGCTGCGGAGCCAGTGCCCAGCTGGCACCCAGCCCTTGGCTGCACCGTGGGCCCCATTAGATGCTTAATTTTTAAGATGTTCACTAACTTTACGGGCTCTTTCCTGGCCGAGAGTGGAAACCTGCCTGTGGTCCCCGGTGGCGTCTGCGGGCCGTGCTGCCGGAGCGAGGCGTGCCGGGGCCTGTGCCGCTGTGGGTGGCAGGGCCGTGGCCCGGAGCCGCCCGTCCGTGCCAGGCGTGTTCCTGCAGCCCCTCCCGGGCCATCCCCGCCCTTCCCGGGCCATCCCCCCCCGTCCGTGCCAGGCGTGTTCCTGCAGCCCCTCCCGGGCCATCCCCCCCCGTCCGTGCCAGGCGTGTTCCTGCAGCCCCTCCCGGGCCATCCCCACGGCAGCCCAGGTGATTCTTTCTCTTTGCTCCCTGCCCCTGGGGTGGCTCCAAGCCTTTGATTCCAGAGGCTTGTCAGGACACTTCAGCTGCTCCAGAAGATGCATGTAAACACAGCGATTAAAAAACGTGGTTCCAGGCCCTGTGCTGAGGCTAAAAATGGCACTGAGGTAGCCCAGAGAGAGAGGGGGGTGCCACAATAACTGTTCTATTTTTTTAAGCCCCCAGGAGCTTACACCAGTGGGGATGGGGGCACAGCCAGGGATGTGGGATGGCCTGGGGACCACTCACCCCCAGAAGACAGCAGGGAGGAGAATGTGTGGCTGTAGGGTCCAGGGAAGATTCTCTGACTGTTCAGGGAGGAAGGAAGGAGCAATTTTTAGATAAAGTGACTGGACTGCACTGACAACCACATTGCTTATTAGTGGGAAGTTGGAGGATTTCAGAGAGAAAGTGTTATGAAGGTCATTTATTCTGTTCAGCTCTGCAGAGCAGCCAGGGCCTCACCATTCCTGGCCAGAGATGGAACAGCTCGTGGATGTTCTCCCAGTAAAATACAGCTGGGCAAGGAAGGTCACTTCTTTCCTCCCTCCTTTACCATTTCACACCTTTCTCTCACCCCATCAGAGCTGCCTTTTGCTGTGTTACACATTGACAGGTGCTAAAGTTCAGCCCCAACCAGAGGGGTCTTGGCAGGGAGGGGAAAGTGGTTTTGGTTGTGGAGCTGAGCAGAGTCCAGTGTGGAACCTCTGCACAGCATCAGCCACAGGGATGCTCTGGTGGGTGGTCCCTTGGTGCTCTTGCAGCAGAGGGTCCCACTGACAGTGCTCAGCAAGGCTCTCATTAATGCACTCCTTGCTCTGGATTTGGGGTGATCAGATCTTCAGAGCCTGCTCTGGCCCCTCCTCACCCTCAGTCCTCCCCTCCAGCACCATCTCCCTGGGGCTGTATTTATCCAGCTTTGAGGAGGAGTAGGAATGGGAGCAGGAGTGGTGCTGGAGCAGGACCTGTGGCTGGAGCAGGAGTGGTGGCTCTCACTGTGCCAGGCACACGAGCTCTCTCCAAGCCAGCTGGAGGAGAAAGAGCTCTTCCTCGGAGCACTCAGGGTATCCCTCTCCGTTCCCCAAACAGACAGGCTGTGGCCAGCAGTTAATATCCCTCTGGCGCGGTGCCCTGCCCAGGCAGGGTGGCAGGCTCTTCTTTTAATAACTAATTTATCTTTCCTTATTGCAGGAATGATGACAGTTTTCATTATTAAGCTGCTAGGTAATAGTGTAGCCTTTGGTGGGGGCTGACTCATCATCCCCTCTTTGCTGACAGTCGGATTCAATTCCCCAGGAGGGCTGTGACAGGAGCAGGACGAGCAGTGCCCGTCACTGCTGCAGCTCTGGGGCTGGCAGGGCGGGCACAGCCACTGGGCACACACACCAGGCACATGTCCTGTGAGGCTTGGGCTCCCCAGTGATGCTCCCTGTCCCCCAGTGCTGTCCCCCTCTCTGCTGTCCTGTTGTCCCTGTGCTCTGGAGAGGCTCCTGCCCTGAGGAGCTGGTGTGTCCCTCGCCGTGGTGGTGCCACAACAGGGACATTGGGGACATTGAGCACAGGGCGAAGGGAAGCACAGGCAGTGCCACAACCCCAGCTCAGCCCCAGCCCCAGCGCCCATGCAGGGGTGGCAGGGACATGGAGAGAGCTCTCCAGCTCCTGCCTTGCCCTGAAAGCAGTGTCCTCCTCCCCAGCCCGAGGATTTGGAAACCACCAGCCCACAGTGGTTGTGTGTGGGCACCGTGGAGCTGGAGGGAAGCCATGGAACAGCTGGAGAGGCTCTCCCTGCCCTGCTCAGCCTGGTGCTCCTCTGGACAAGGGGAGCTCCCTGGGGATGGTGACACGGGGGGCTGGTGACACTTGGCATTGTGGCCACGCCAATGGAACGAGGGCAGAGCAGAAGGGACACGTGAGACCCAGCCATGTGCCTGTGCCAGGGATGCAGCACTGCCACCATCACTGGACTGTGCTGGCGGTGGCAGCAGTGATATATGAAATCAATTAAACATGACCCATTTTTAATTAGATGTACAAACACGCCTAAAGTTAAATGAGGGCTCTTTAGAAAGAAAGAATGCAGTGTGGTACCACGTTAAATGAGAAACTCATGTAGTGGGAGCTTCCCAGATTTACACGTGGAGCTGCCTTTGCAAAGCAGCCCTTCTCCTGCTGCTGGGCAGAGGCAGGTTCCCACAGTAGGGATGTCTGGCTGTGGGGATAAGGACCCACAGTGCCACTGGTGGGGCTGGCAGCTGGGAGGGGGCCTTATCCTGCACCTCCAGAAGCCTTAAAGCCACTGGATGGTTCCCAGTGTGTGCCCAGCTCCTGTGCTGGGAGCTCCTGCTGTCCCCTCCTCGCCCCCCAGCTGGACCCCGCTGCTGGGCTTGTCCATCCCTTCCAGATGCACACCTTGAATGCACACCTTGCTGCCCTTCCAGAGGGGAAGAAACCAGGAAAAAAGTGAACCAGTTTCTAATTATGCCTTGTTTGCTTTCATTTAGAGCTAATTCAGCCCACACAAAAGTTACTCACCCTATTAAAAGAAATGCATATTAAAAAAAAAACCCCCACAGATGCCTGATTCATTTTAGACTGTAGAAATTAAGTTGTGGCTATTTCCACCTTTCCCCCTCTGATTACAAACTATTTGCATCTCATAACAAACAATCTTTAATTGGGACCAAAATTACAGGGCTCTTCTCTCTGGCCTGGGTAGTGAAGCAAGTGGCACAGCCTCGAACACTTCCAGGGAACTTCCACAGCTTCTCTGGGCACCCTGTGCCAAGGCCTCACCACACAGGGGAGAATTCCCACCTGACCCTTCTCCTTATGTCTTGGGGTGGAAGGAAGCCATTCTGTCCTGTCCCTCCATCCCTTGTCCCAAGTCCTCTCCAGCTCTCTTAAGCCCCTGTAGGCACTGGAAGGGGCTCTGAGGTCTTCCTGGAGCCTTCTCTTCTCCAGGTGAACACCCCCAGCTCTCCCAGCCTGAGCTCTTTGCTGGGGCTCTGCCTGTGCTGGGGACACTGTGGATGTCCCCTTAGCCATGCTGCCAGAGGCTGTGTGAGTCATGGACAGGTGTGGCTGCTTCCTCCTCTCTCCTGTGTTTTGGCATCCTGTGGGCATTTTGACAGAATGGTTGTGAATTAAAATGATTTGCCAAGAATTTCGCTTATCCCAGCTCCCTGCTGTGCGTGTGGCTGGTGCAAGCCCTGGGCACTCAGTGCCCTGAGGCACTGGGCACTGCCCTGCTCCCACCCCCAGCAACTCCAGCGTCTGGTTCCTGGGGGATATCAGCCAACGTTCCCCTGGAATAACACTCCAGAAATGTTTACAAGATACATACAGAAAATAAATACGCAAAAAGAGGATTTACTAAAAATAATAAAGCTGAGAAGCTGTGGAACTCCTCGCCTGCCCTGCTGGCATTGCACAGTGCCCAGGGGGCTGCCCATGGAGTGGGATGGGGCAGCCCTGCAGAGGTTTGGGAGAAGAATGGGGCTGTTTGCTTTTCCCATCCTCATGTGTCACGTTTGGAGCCGGGCATGGAGCTGGGAACAGCCGTTCTCCCCGGGGTCAGGCTGCTGATGGTCCCACCCTGCCCGGATCCCCCTCCCACCTCCCTGTGCCCCCCAGGATGCTGCGCTCAGAGCGGAGCGTGAGGCAGCTCGGAAGTGCTGTGCCAGAGGAGGAAAAAGCAGCCTATTAATTAACAGCAAATGTACAGTTAATGGGGCTTTTTCCCTTCCTAAACAATTCATCAAAATGATTTCATCGAAATTTAGCTGATGGGGCGCGAAACGCAGCTGCTCTGTCCTGCTCTGCGCTTTTTCTGTCCTGGCAG
The DNA here is from genome assembly GCA_013399945.1 of Ploceus nigricollis. Classification (NCBI taxonomy): domain Eukaryota; kingdom Metazoa; phylum Chordata; class Aves; order Passeriformes; family Ploceidae; genus Ploceus; species Ploceus nigricollis. Next base: position 1,006,771 of record VXBC01000588.1, on the reverse strand, counting down.
GAGCAGAACGCTGAGAGTGCAGCCGCGGGTTTGGGATCCACGGTGCTGCAGGATGGGGGCTCTGGGAGTGACTCAGTGCCTCTGCCACTGCCAGAAGTCAGAAGATAAAGGGGCTGTAAGTGAAGGAGTCCCACTGCACCAAGCTGACAGAGCGCTCACCCCTCTCTTTACACATTTAGTCCTTGACTGCCTCAAGTTCATTTCAATATGGAGCAGAAATTCCTGTTGGGCCAGTCTGGAGACTGCAGTAGAGCCAGGCAAGGGAGGAAGGCCAGCCTGGCTCTTGGGCATGCTGTCCTGGATATGTCCTGCTGTTATTCAGTACACCTGGATAACAGACTGAGCCCAGGAATGGCCTAGCTTCACAAAGTACTTCAAAAAACAATAAGGTTGTTAAATTTTTAGTGTTTTTTTAAAGATTGCTCTTATATAGGAGGAGGGAAACCAGCTGTTTACAGCTTTAAAGGCTTGGGTTTTCCCTTAGAAGTCGCAGTGCTTTTGGAATTTAAAGGTATAGAGAAAATCTAGAAAACTGCAATATTTGGAAGCACTGCCTCCACCTGGACTGAGGGCAGGCACTGTGCCCTGAGCAGCACTGCACCCAGAGTGGGATGAGATGGAATGGGATGGAACAGAATGAAGTAGAGTAGAGTGGAATAAAATAGAATAGAATAAGAATTAGAATAGAATAAGAATAAGAATAAGAATAAGAATAAGAATAAGAATAAGAGACTAAGACTAAGACTAAGACTAGAATAAGATAGAATATTCTATTTTCAGCTGGAAGGGACTGACAAAATGAATCAGTTTCAACCACCTGATACTTTCAGAAATCACCAGAAGCTGAAGCACATTAAGGGCACTGTCCAAATGCCTCTGACACCCTGACAGGCTTGGGACACTGACCCTCTCCCTGAAAAGCCTGTTCTGGAGATGTGGGGTGGGAGCTGCAGCGATGGACAAACAGGATCCAGCTGCCAGAGGAGCAAATCCTGGAGCCTCACAACTTTCCCATCCAGCCATGAAACAATCTGCTGATTTTATTGAAACCAGACCGCCGGCTCCATCTCGCAGCCGCTGCTGCAGCGGGTTCGGCACGTCCAGCGGCCCCCGGGAGCTGCCCGCGCTGCGAGGGGAGCAGCGAGGGGGACACAGCAGACGCCGCCTGGCCACGTTCCCACCAAAGCCTTGCCCACACTCACAACGTGGACACGTTTTTAGGAAGGTGGATCAGGCACTGCCAGGATCTGGAGGGGCTCCTTGGAGCCCTCATGGTTGCCCATGCAGTCCCAGCCCACGTCCCCTGTGGAAGCCCAGGTTCATCCTAAAGGTTACAAGTGAAACTGTTCCACAATGAGTTCATGAGTGAAACCATCCAGACCTGGGATCCCTTATCTTTGTGTGGTGGCAAAGGGAAATTGTAGCACTGGAGCATCCCTTGACTGAGAGCAGAAGGATAAAATTTGGATTTCTCCTGGAAATGCTGCAAAGCCTGGAGATTCTATGCTGGTGGAAATCAGTGAGCCAAGCAGAGACAGGAGAGGTTCACACAGGGGCTCAATGATGTCAGCAGCTGGCAAGTGCTGCCACCCACTTGGTGCTAGGGCTGGAAAGTCTGAACAAAACCCAGAGGATTTGTTCTTGGTTCACAAACCTGGATTTGGGACTGAGCCTTGAGGAGCTCAGGGAGGGTTCTGGATGTCCAGGTGGCTCTGATGGGGTCCCCAAGGGAGCTCATCTGCCCCCAGGGATGGAGGGAGGTGGGCAATAGGATAAAACCCTCCAGCCATGGCAGACTGCCTTTTAACAGATTGGGAGATACAGATTGGGAGGATAGCAGTCGGACTGAGTCATTGCTGGGGCATGCTGGGGGTCCCACACCATTCTCAAGGGTCCCAGTGTGGATGCCATGGAGGGGCTGATGGAAGGGCTTCATTTGCATCTGCAGTTCCTGGACAGGGAAGGTGTCAGCATTCATGTTGCTAAGGAACTCCAGCAAGGTCCAACCTACCCAAAACCACCAGCACTTGGAAATCAGAGGTGCCATCCCACCTGGCACTGTCCCTCTGCCCCTGCTGGGACAGTGACAGGCTTGGGGGGTGAGGGAGGGTGGCTGGTGCAGGACCCCAGCCTGCTCCCTGCCTTCCCTCCCTGGGAAAGCATCCCTGCTCTCCAGGCAGGGAGACAGTGGGTGCAGCCACCCAGATGTGCTTAGAGACCCCCCAGATACAATTAGAGACCCCCTTGATGTGCTTAGAAACACCCCAGGTGTGCTCACAGACCCCAGAGCTGCTCATGGACCCCCAGATTTGCCCACAAACTCCAGATCTCCTCACAGAGCCCAGATTTGCTCGTGAGCCCCCAGGTTTTCTCCCTTGGGTTCATTTATCTCTCACCAGCAGCATCAGGGCAGAGAGAGGGCCCCCCTCCCATGGGACACAGGGATCACCTTTGTCTGTGCAAGGAATTCACCCAGGCATGCTGCAATAACACTCTTCCTGGGATGACTTAATCCTGGCAGCCCCTTTCCAGGCAGGAAAATATCCTGAATGTTTTAACAAGGCAGAGAGTTATCCAGCTCCTCACCTCCCCTCTCGGCTCAGAGAAACCATTCCCAAATTTCCACAGGGATGTAAGCAAGGCAATAACTAGGGATGATGGGCTTCTCTCTAGGACCACTTGGCTGCAGTCTGCTAAAGAGATATTTTGGGCACTTTTTTTCTCTGAAGCCTGAGGTTTTTTTGAAACAGAGCAAATTAACAAACCCCGGAGCTGGCTGATTTCAGCTGAGTGTTTTGATGAATAATGTGCCATAATGGGCCCAAACAAGCTGGGGAGTTTATCTCGTCTCACTGCACATCCCACTCCGTGTCGCATCCGCTCGCTCCCAGCCCTCCTGCCCCGGCACTGATTGGAGAGTCTGTTCTCCTCCATCATCTGCTCTGGCTGCTCCAAAATGGAATATTTGGAGGATTCTAGAGAGAATGGGGGGTTTTGTCTGCCAGAAAGCCCTTCTGCCGAGAGGTGTCTGCAGGAAACTGAGCACAGTCAACTTGCAAAGTTGGGAAATTTGCTCAAAATGCAAATCCTGTCCCTCTGGCTTGGATCCCAGCACAGCGCAGGTCATGGAGGTGAGGAGCAAACATGGCCCCAGGTATTCACAGCTTCCCAAACCAAACACCTGAGCTGGTTTGGGAACAGATCCATCATTTCCATTTCCGTACATATTTATTACACTCAGCTCTCCTCAGCACTGGGTAAAAAACAAGTGCAAATTGAGCCATTGATTGATTGATTGATCATTGTGTGCATTTACCAATTGGTTTCCATTTGTTTGTCTGAGAAATACCCACAAGCTTTAAAAGCCACATTCTCACTGATGTCTAGAAAAGAGAATTACAAAAAGAGATGAGGGAAGCCTGCAGATCAGTTTGTGGGACCGGTTCCCACTCATGAGCTAGGATGCTAAGAGCTCCTGAGGCATCATCCTGAAGATGCTCTGGGTAGGATCACAGGACCACAGAATTATTTAGGCTGGAAAAGGCCTCCAAGATCATTGAGCTGGTGGTGCCATGTGTTCCTATTTATAAATCAATTAGATCTCAAATGCACTGGTGGCTGTTGTGGGCTCCCTGGCTGGTGGGATCTGCTGCTTGGAGACGATGCAGTTCTGACCCTCAGCATCACAGGGAGGGGCTGGACATGGGAACAGGCTCCCCAGGGACATGGTCATGGCCCCAAGAGTTCACAAAGCATTTGGACAATGTTCTCAGGCACATGGAAGGATTTTGGGGCTGTCGTGTGCAGGGCCAGGAGTTGGACTTGGTGATCCTTGTGGGTCCTGAGTGATTTGCCCACAGGTGGGACCAAGGGGTCACTCACAGCTCAAGCGGTGGCTGAGGGGTGAGGAGCTCTTCATCTCCATCCAGTTCTGAGCCACAGCTGTTCCTTTCTCTAATCCATGAGGAAAATGTCCTCATGGATTAGAGAATCAGCAGAATGCTGCTGCTCCTGAGGACATCAAGAGCAGCAGCATTCCTGAGGGAGCATGAGGGGTTTATGTTGGGCCAGCACAAAGGCTGTTCTGCAGCACTGGGATGTTTAACCTTGGCCAGGGGGAATGGTTGTGCTATTGTACTGCACAAAATTAATTGTGCTAACCCCAGGAGACCTGACCAATGGTGGGCAGCTCCCAGCAAATTCCCAGATTTACACAGTCCCTCTCCTGTCCCAAATAACTGCATCCATCAGGGATTGGCATCTTTCCCCCTGCAGCTTCCCCCAGGGCAGAGACCTACACCCTTGCCCTGGTGGGTGCCCAGGTGGGCAGCTCTGCCAGCTGAGCAGGCAGCTGGCCCTGGTGAGCAGGAGCTGGCAGGGATGTGCTGTGCTGGAGCCTTGCTCCCCTCTCCTGCCTCATTCACCACATTTCCTGTTGTGGGACAAATCTGCTTTTTGTGTAAATCTGTCAGCAGCAAGAAGTCAGTGAGTTTCCCTAAGTGAGTTTTTCGTGTATTTTTAATAAAGGTCACTCTGTGTTTACTGGCAAAGACGATCGATATCGGCTCATAATTCATGAAGGATCCCACTGGTCTGTAACGACCTGCGGTCAGAGCACAGGGAGAGCCTTGTCCACAGCCTCTCCCAGCCCCCAGAGGGTCCAGCTGTCTTCTGCCCCTGCCCAGCCTGAGGGTCACTCCCCTTGGAGCCGTTCCCTCCTTGTGTCCTGAGGTGGGGCTGGCAGGAGCCCCCAGCCCAAGCTGTCCTGGCCGGGCACTGCTGCTCACCCTTTCCCTGCTGCAGCCTGAGGGAGAACCACCCTTTTCCATCCATGCCCTCACCCCCAGGCTGCTCCCAGGCTGCTCCCAGAGCTGAGGGGTGAGCTCTGATGGGGCTGATGGGGCACAGCCAGCAATGAGACTCCCAAGGTGCCTGTGGATGGCACCTCATCAGGGTGACACCACATGCTGAGCCCCTGGCAGTGGCTGTCCCTCACTCTGACCCCATGACATCCCCCCCGTGCCCAGTGCCAGCTGTGGCAGTGGCTGCAGGGAATCTTGGGCTGGCTGTGATGAGGGAGAGCGGGAGGAGAGAGGGAACAAGAGACTAATGCCTTAACAAATTTGATTTCAGAGCAAACAAGCTGGCTGCTGTTGTGCAGCACTGGTAACCTGGTTTTGTGTTGCTGGCTGCACTGGGAAGCGTGGCTATTTTTAGGCTATTTTTAGGCTCTTAATGCCAGTGGAAGAAAAGAAAAAGAAGGAAAAAAAAAAAAAGGAAGCAAGTGTAAGCCCTGCGGTAAATAACTGGGCCTGGGTGGAATTGGGGTGAGCTCTGAAGGCACGTCTGGAGCTGCTCTTCCCAGCGAGCCCCATCTGAGGTCCCAGCAGGGGTGTCCAAGCACACCAGGCTTCAGGGTGGGGTCTCTTCCCAGAAGGGGGACTGGGACATGCCTCAGGCCGGATGGGGACATTGGAGGGCTCCAGTCCAGGAGGGTCAGCAGAGACTCAGGCCCAGGGATGGCCCAGAGGCTTGTCCTGCTGCAGGGTCACCACATCCTGCCCATCCTCTGCTGCTCTCCCAGTCCTGATCCTCATATTCCGTGGGTGGAGCCATCCATCCCCCCTGCTCTGCCTGCAGCTCCCTGCCCACTCCCCAGTCACTGTTAATGCCTTTAGCTGGGGTCTGCTCCGAGCAGCTACTGAGTTCATTGCCCTGAACTTTGGAATCAGAAAGGGAGAGAGATTTTAGATAGGTGTTCAGGTTTTTGTTTGCACGGGATGGTGCAGGGATAAACCATCCTGAGGATGTCAAAGCTCTAAGGACTGGTGGGAGCTCAGACCATGGAGTGAGCAGGAGCTGGCTGGAGTTACTGTCTGTGGGAAGGAGCTCGGCTGGTGAACTCGAACATCAGTTTGGGATGATCAGCTCACTTCCCCTTCACAAAGCAAATCCCTGGGAAGTTTGCAGTGGGGAGACAAATTAATAGCCCAGAACTTTGTGTTGGGCCAAGCATGTGGCTGTGTCTGAAGAAGAAGCCAGGCTTGTGAGCAGCACTTGAGGATGGGCTTCCCAAGGAGCCCTCAGCTCAGCTGGAAACTCTTGGGGATGGATTTTGGGTCTTCATGAGCCCTGTGGCCAGCTGGAGCTGCAGCATGGCTGGACATGTGTGTCCCTTGCTGAGACAGGGGCTGCTCTTGGCCCCTCAGGACCCTACAGGTTATTTCTATCCCTCTGGCTTTTATTCCAGTTGTTTTTTGGCAGAATGTACCTCAGTATGAGCCTGGGAAAAGCTGCTCGTACATGGCCTTGGGCTCAGGTGGACTCCCACTCGCAGGAGTTAGGGAGCAAAGTCAAGCAGGCACTGCAGAAACAGACAATTTCTGATCAAATATTCAGCCTGAGCTGCCTCTGAACTTGCTGCTAATCCCTCCTTGGCCATGGCTGGGATTGCATTTCCCAAATACCAATGCAAGGATGTATTTGCACAGCACAAACCTGATCTGTATCGACATTTTCCCCTTTACACTTTGGTCCCATTTCCCAGATCTCAAGGTGTGAGAAGCTCAGCCTATGAAGGGTTTGTCACCTGGTCTGTGGGTCCCTGCCAGTGGCCAGGGGGCTCCCAGCCTTCCAGCTCCTCAGTGGGACCCTCGCCCTCCCCAGTCTCCTCCTCCAAGTGAGAGAGTTTTACAACAGCACAGCCAGCACTTTTACAGTTCTGTTTCATGCTGATTGTTCCACTCCTCTCAGCCCAGGTCCATGGGCTGGGAGCCACCAGCTGCTTTCAGTGACATCAGTGACAAAGCCACTTCAGTCCTCTCTGCCCTGCTCCTGCTTGTGCATCCCAAACGTGCTTTCACTAATTTGGAGGGGAAAATAACAACCATTAAAACGGTTTCTTTATCAATTTGTCTCTTCTGCCCTTCTGCTGTTGCTCCATCCCATTCCTTTGCTCTGTGAAGAGCCCCTCTCCCCAGCTCCTCTTCCCACGGTGGAGCCACAGGGGACACAGAATTGTCCTGGCCTCCAAGCGCTGTCACCAAAACCGGTGGCAGGAGGGGTGGGCAGCCTCACACGACAGGGACAGGACCCTCTGGGGAGCTTTGCCAAGTGTTGACACCGGCAGGAACATCCTGGAAGGATGGGATGGAAGGATGGCAATGCAAGAGAAAGGATGGACAGCTGTGGTCTGAGATTGGAAACTGCCCAAGCTGGGAAGAGGCAAATCCCCAACCCAGGGTTTTCCACAGTGCTTGGAGACACCCCAGGGCTGGTGCTGCTGGGACTTGTCCCTGTTCCTGAGGACACTCCTGCATCTGTTCCCTGGAGAGGGAGGCAGCTCTGGTGAGGACACTCACCCAGGAGACTGCGTTACAGAACAATAACAGTAACAACAGGAATAATACAACTGGGCTTCCCTGATCTGCAGAGAATGACCCGGGGTGAGTTAATGAAATGTGTGCCTCAGCAAGTCCCGTCCCACAGCCGGACTCATCCATCACCTCGTGCACTGGGATTGCCCCTTTCGACAGCTGCAGCTTATTTTTAATTATTGATACTATCTCATAACGTCTCAGTAAATGTGTGGAAGTGAGTTTTGTGGGAACACTGAGGTCCCTGTACAAATGCTGGCAAGCCTTTGTGGGGAGCAGGGGCTCAGGAGTGTGCAGAGAAGGGAAAGCAGTGCCTGACCCCCCAGGACCCCAGCACCGGGGACCCCTGTGACAGGGCTGGGCTGAATCGAGAGGCAGCTGCCCTTATTTCCCGCTGCAGTATCGAGCAGGTCTTTCATGACCAAACTGCTCTCCCACCAGGCACAAATTGCCTTTGTCCCCGCTCCAGCCTGCTCTCCTCACCCTCCTCCTGTCCGTGCCGTGCCCAGGGTGCCCCCGACCCGCCGCATCCCTCTCTCCCTCCCCGCTTCCCCAGCCAGAGGTATTTTGCAAACACAAATGCATTAACAAGCTGGCGAGAGCCCCCATGCATATTTCATGTTTAACATGCCCTCGTTTCCTCCCGGTTAATGGATCTCTCCCATTATGCCTCCGCCTGTCTGAGCAGGATACCTTTTCAGTGGAACATAAAAGCTGCTCCCCGGTGAGGTGGAGAGGAAATCACTCAGCTCTGGGATTCAACCGCCCGAGAAGCAGAACGTCCAGTGCCTGCCCTCGTGTGCTTGGAATATTGGGCTTCCCTTACCAGCTCCTATTTCCCTCTCTCAGCCCATTTCCCCTCCTTTTTTTTTTCCCTTTCTCACTGAATTTTGCTGGCCTGGGTGTCCCTAACACCTTTTGCTCTTGGAGCTTCCCAGGCTGGGATGCTTCAGGCAGAGCAGAGGGACTCGGTCAGAGCTGCTGCTGGAAAAACTCGGGCTTAGGGAATAAAAAAACCAAAAAGGAATTGATCCAAGTTTAATGAAATGTTACATTTTACTCTCAGGGAAACATTTGGTTTGTTCTGAAGTGCTGTTTTTTAAAAAGTAGGATTGAAGGGTGTTTTTAAAAAGTGAGGGGTTTTGGAGAGCAAAATCAACACATTCCATTGTCAAAATGTCAAAGGGAGGTTCTTAATCTGGGAAAAAGAAAATTTAATTTCAAGATCTCAGTGTGACTGAAATGAAGGTGAAAAGAGCAGAATTGGAGTAGCTGCCCAAGGAAACTTGTACACAACAGGATGATTTCCTATTGTGGAGGCTCCAATGGCAGCTCTGGTGCTGTGGGACCCCTGCTCCCAGGGGAGTCCTTGGCTCTGCCCTGGCCCAGTGCTCTGTCCCACAGCCCAGGATGGGAGCAGCCCTCCTGCACCGCGGGGCTGGCAGGGCAATCAGCTCTTTGGTTTGGTACAATTAGAAATTCCATGGAGCAGGAATGAAAACAAAGCCTGGGCCAAGAGCTGCTCCTCCCAAGACGCCCTCACAGGGCTCTGGCTCCAATCAGGTGCTGGGGTGGTGGGTGTTGATAGACCCCAATAAGGTGTCCACATGGCAGGAGGGCCATGGACACCCTGTGCCACCACTGCCACCACTGGGGACCACACCAGGGCCCCCTGGCTCATCCACAACATCCCAGCACCAGGATCTGGCAGTGCTGCAGATCCCGAGGGCACGGCTGTGCTGGGAGCCCAGCTCCAGCTCTGGGAGCAGCTGTGCTGGGGATGAGATCATGTTCTCCCATTTCACTGGCACTGAGGGATTCTCATCCTTGGATGCCAATGGTGTTCCCCATTCCCAGCCTCATTCCTGGCATCACCCATTCCCAGCCCAGAATAAGCTACTTTTCTGTATGAGGTGATCTGGAGCAGTGGGAGGGTTGTGCCCAAAACTTTGGGTACTGGGGAGGGAAGGGCGTCCCCTGTCTCACTCCATTGCCAGTCACCTCCTGACTCCTCAGCCAGACTTGAGGTCCCCTCTGTGCCCCCTCTCCTCCTCCCTGCTTCCCTCCATGCCTGCTCCCCGCCTCCAGACCCTTTTTCCTTTTCCATGCAGGATTTTAATCTAATTTTCTCAATGCAAATCTTAACAGGGAAAAGCCTTGAAATCGAATCTCCAGAAGTCTCCTTTCACAGTTCAGAGATCTGATTAAATTGCAAGCTTGGTTAATATTTGGTGCGACAGGGCGGGGGGAGCGAGGGGTGGGAGGAGAGAGGAGCGGAGTGAGTGGATCTGTTGGAGGGGCTGGGGCCTTTTCAAATAATCTGTTTACCCCTGCAGCTAAGGAGCCCATTAGCAAGTGTTCTCCGTTCTAATTTCCCGTCGTGCAGTGTCCCGCAGACCTCACTGTGTTTATTTGGAGAAGCAGAACAAAATTGTTTGTATAATTAGATCTGCTACAAGGGCTGCCCTTGAAGGGTCCCCAGCAGGAAGCTTTCGATTGCAAAGGGCCCCCGCTGCCATGGACCCCCAGCCCCAGCCCCCAGCACGGCCAACAACAACATCATCCCACTGGGATGGGCTCTGGGGGGCCCAGATGTGTTCCCTGCCCGTGGACACGCAGCCCTGCACGGGACTTTTCCCAAGGGATGAAGCAAAGGGCTGCTCTGGCTGCCCACTCCAATCCCTGCCAGGACAGGGACAGCCCCATGGAATGGCCACAGCTGCCCATCTCCAGAGAGCTGGCTGCTCCTGCATCCCACCAGCGTGGCCTCAGTCCAAAGCTGGGATGTTTTCCAGCTGTGTCAGTGTGGGGAACCTTCCTCCTTCCCCAGTCGCTGCCCCATGGCTGGGAATTCTGACAGAGCTGCCCTGCTCCCCCCAAACATCACAGAGCCAGGGACGCTCTCACTGCCAGCTCTGACTGGAATCTCCAGGAGGTGTTCCCAGCAGTGCAGGGATGGCTGACAGATCCCTCCTGTTCCTCCTGTCATCCCACCACAAGCTTGGAAGTGGTTATTTTGGTAGGAGAAGCAGTGAGCAGTGATAGGTAAATCAGATCTGGCAGAGGCAGCCCTGCAGAGCCCTTGGAGCTACTGACATTCCTTTATTTCAAGAGTGTTTTACTGAAAAATAATTTTTTTTGGCTGTTGACAAAAATTTCAGTGGGTTTTTTGTTAAATGAAAGTGCTTGAAAAACCATATTTTCAGAAAAAGTTTGGCATTAAAAAAATTATTAGGAAAAAAAGTGGTCCTTAAAGATCCTGTCACTGAAAAAAATAGAAAATTTTCCCCAAGAAACAAAGACTTAAGTGATAAAAATAAACCATCTTTTTTCTCTGTGGAGTAGAAACTTCCCATCTCTTTAACTCTGACAGGGACACACAGCAGAAGGGCTCTGAGGCACATGTAGCCATGGGGACACTCTGCCTGTGTTTGCTGTTTAACCACCTCATCCCAGCTCTCCTGACTCCAAATACTTCCCAAATAAGCCCAACGAACAACTCGGGGCTCAGTGTGGATGATTAATTGTGGTGCCATCCCCCCTCAGACGTTCCAGCTGTGTCATTTCCACTGTGAGCATCCCCATCTCGGGGTGTTCACCACATCCCACCTTGCTGCCCTGCCCTGGGGCAGCTGGAAGGGCTGGAGCTGCTGGGACCCCCGGAGCACTGAGCACCTCCAGGGCTCCTCTCCTGTTGTGGCTCTTCCTCCCTTGAGGTGGGTGGGAGGCAGAGACCACATGAGCAACTTAATGGAGCAGAACTTGGCTTTAATCTGTTCCCATAAACGTTTATGATCCCCTAATTATTAACATTTAATGCTGTATTAATTCATTGATGGGCTTTCATTTTTGATTTTAATGGCTCAGCAATTCCTGCTCTCCCTCCTTTGCTCTTTTGTTCTTGATGGGAGGAAGAGGAGGCAGCAGGACACAGTGGAGTGTGATGGGCGTGATGGCATTGCCTCCTCTGCTCCTTCTACTCCAGGAACGGGCTTCCAGGGATCCACAGCCACTCTTCTCCACATCAGGGAGGAGGGCTGGGAGCAAGGAGAGACCTCTGAGCCACGGCAAGGGTCTCCCTGCCTGGGACCTGCCTTGCTGAGGGGGCAAAGTAGCACTAGAAATGCTGTTAAGCTTTGGGCCAAGCTGGAGACACACTGGGAATTACAGAGAGATAATCTCGGAGGTAAACCCCTGGGAGGGAGAGCACACATGGTTTAAAATGCTGTTTATTTGAAGTGTCCTGCTGAAGTGCTCCCTGCGCTGCCCAGCTCGCACACGTCCCCCGCGCCCCCACCCCTGCTCCGCCGGCTGAGCTGTTTATTTAAGTGTCCTGAAAACTTTATCTGGAAATCAGTTCCCTTCTCTTCCCCTTGTCCGCCTTTCCACTTTCTTTTCCTCCCATTCATCACTTTGAAAAATGACCCGTTTTCTCTCCCTGGCTGGTGCCTCCCCGCGCTGCCCGGCCGGCAGCTCCGACAGCCCGGGCTGCCCGCTAATTAATGGGCTCCTCCGGGCAGTCACAACTACATCCCAGGGAGCCGGGGCTGACAGATGGTCCTGCTCACACCAGGACACGCCACAATCCCTGGGACATCGCTGTGGTGCCGGCAGTGCGGGCTGGGGTGGCAGAGGGACTGCCCTGTGCTGCCCACCCTGTGGGAGCACAGCAGGGGAGGAGGGATGGGCTCGCAGAAGAATCTGCTGTGGGTTTCTCCCACCTTGGGCTGCTCTCACTGAGGGTTCTTTCATCTGGCCATTGCTCCAGCTTCCCACATTGTGAGAATTCGCCGGGAAAAAAATAAGAAATCAATTAACTAAACCAAACCCTGAAACAATTATTTGTCCACTTCCCAACCTCATTTGGGAAGCATAAACCCCCACACACTTACTGCGGGCTGACGTGCGAAGGCACATGCTGACTGTGTTTTCATGACTAATTTCATCTGCACCGAGAAGCCCCCTCCCCTTCACCCTTTTGCACCTCCATCTGTTCCCCACACTCCAAGCTGCGACAGCAAAAACATGGAAAAACAGCGGGAAAGAGGAAGGAAAGATGGGAAAAGGCAGCAGGCTGTCCCTGCACCCAGCACTGCCTTCCAGGCAGGTTTTCCAGGAGCTGATCAGAACATTCCACGTGGGTCTGTGCTCACACCCTGGTGCTGGGGGAGGATGGAGGTCAGGGAGCCCCATCAGCCCTCAATGTCCAGTTACCTCACCCCTTTTCTCTGTGGCTGATCCCACCCCTGTTCCCCCATGAAGAGCCCAGGTATTAATTTCCAGAAGCAGAACAAGCACCCTCTGGCCCAGTGCTCCCTGCACTCCCTGTGCTGATCCTGAGAGCCATCCCACTTCTCCACTGGACTTCTCCTCCAGGCACTCATGACTGGGGCATCAGCTGTAGCTGTATCCTGTGGCCTGGAGCTGGGGACGGTGGGTACATGGACATTTCATTCCCACAGTCAGGCTCCTAAATTTATCAAGTCATGGAGACCAAAGGAATGATTTTCCAAAGCTGTGGGGAGGGTGCAGAGCTGGAATAGTGGAGTTTTGGCTGCTGAGCACCTGCAGGGGATGGGGACAGAAGAGTACCCAAGACTGGGGCTGGAACAGGGGTCAGGGATCATGGATAGTGGCTGGGAACAGGAGTCAGGGACTGGGGTGAGGTGGGGAACAGCCCCTGTGGCACAGCAGCACGTGGGTGTGGGCACTGTCATGCTCATGTCTCCAGGGCAAGGTGAGTTCCCCTCTCCCTCCTGCCTCCACTCTGGCAGCCTCCTATCCATCAGCATTCCCTCCTGGAACATGGGCTCCTGCTGCTGCTGCTGTTCCTGGCACCTGCAGCAAACAGAGAGGCAGCCCTTTGGGCTCAGGGGCAGCACCAGATCTGCCAGAGGTACCCTGTGTTTGCACAGGGCTTCCTCTCCCTTGATCACTCTTGGGTTTTTAACTCTGCTCTTCCTGCAGTTTTTCTTTATGTCAGCAATTAATCTATTGTCCCTCATGAGGAAACATGAATTGCCCTGGGAAGAAAGTAAATGGGTTGTGTCACACGTGAACGGGGCAGGACCATGTGTGGGATGTGAGGGGCTGGGGGCAGGGAGGGTCCCCACGGATCCCCACAAGCACAGACACTGCCTGTGGGATGGATGTGTGTGGAGGTTATGACTGGGGACAGAGATGCTGCAGGTTTTTAGGGATGCAGGACCCTGCATGGTCACACACCTTAAAGTGCCATTGGTTTTAGAGCTATTTGTTAAATGGCCCCTACAGATAGAAAGGTTTTAGGGTCTGCTGTCAGCCTCTCTCACTCCCAACTCTGTATTCCTTGGGATGCCCTGGTTCTCCAGCTCTGACCTGCCTCCAGCTCCTCTCCCCACCCTGTCACAGAGGGAGGGAGTGGAACAAGGGAAGCAGGGGCTGGCTGGGCTGGTGCTGGGCTCCACTGGCAGCCCCACAGCCCCCAAGGCTGTGTGAGCAGATGCAGCTCCTTCAGCCCTCACTGCAAAACGCTGATCCCAGCTTTGATACAAGGCAGCATTAATGGGGAGTTTATTTGTGAGTCTTCTCCTGGCAGCAGCAGCAGCAACTACAGCAACAACAGCAACCGTGTCTCTGCAAGGAGCTGAAAAGCTGCCAGGCAGATTCTCGAGTGAAAAGATGGCAATAAAAGGGCCCTGGCCATAGCACAGCCCCTGCCTCCCCACGCAGCTGCAGCCAGTCCTGGTGTTCTGGGCTTGTCTCTGCAGAGCTCTGGGCCCATTTCTTGCATCCTGAGCCCACCAGCTCTCAGTGGTGTTTCCAAGCAGCGGAGGTGGGAAGGATGGCAGATTCCTGCAGTGCTGCTGCAGCACGTGCCTGGGAGCAGGATCCGACGTGCAGGAGAGCCAGGGGGAATGGAGCAGCCTGGAGAGAGCCCCCTCCACAGGGCTGAGGCTTTTCCTGGGTGAATGGAAAGCTCTGCCTTGGCTGTATTGCCAGAGCACGCATGCTTTCAGCTGCCTGCACACTGCTTCCATCCAACGGTGGGAATCATCAAATCCCAGAAAAATCTGGGCTAGAAGGGACCTTAAAGCTCATCTTCTTCCACACCCCTGCCACGGTGACACTTGCTCAAGCCCTGTCCAACCTGGCTTTGAATACTTCCAGAGGTGGGGCAGCCACGGCTTTTCTAAGCAACCTGTGCCAGGCTCTCACCACCCTCACAGGGAAGGATTTTTTCCCAATATCCCATCTAAACCTGCCTCTTTCAGTTGCAGATTGTTCTCTGGGAGCAGCTACCCATTGCACTGCCTCAGCATCAAGAGGCTCAGAGGTCCCTTCCCATACATCTGGGCTGTTTCCAGGGAGATCCCCCGGTTAGGATTCCCTAATAAAAATGTGGTGATCCCATAAAGGACAGAGGCGATCCCGGCTCCAGTGAAATCCCTCATGGCCATGAACCTGGCAAACAGCATTTGGAGCTCTGCAGCAAAAACAAAACAGACCCAGACGGCACATATTTTCCTTCTTTTGAAAGGGAAAACACAAAGTTAAAGGATTTGAACACCCCCCACCCCCCCTCCGTTTTTTGGTGTTTTTTTTTAAGGGGAATTAAAGCAAAAATTCACATCTGGAATGACAGCTCCTAACCCTACTCTGTACCCCCAAATTAATCAGGGCTCATAATGGAAATGCTGACAGACTCATAATTCCAACCTTTCAAACACAGATCTGGTGTTAAACTGCCCCTGCAGCCCTCCGAGGAGGGGACTCGAGTGACACGGGGGGAGCATCATGGGGCTGATGTTGGGGGCTGCTCCTCTGCCTGGCTGGGGACTCTGCTCCTCTGCAGGGCACTGAGCCCACAGCACGGGGTGCACGGGCACCCCCCTTCCCAGCTCTTCCCGGCGCTGCAGCATCCCTGTTCCAGGTGCGGACAGCAGGCACAGCTTGTCCCCTGGTCCCCAGGCTGTGCCCGCCCGCTGTCCCCGGGACAGCCTGGCACTCTGTCCTGCTGCACTGGCAGCCTGTGCCTGGGCTTTTGGCCCTCCCCGAGGGCTCAGCTCACACTGGCTGTGCTAAACCCGGCGTGTTCTTCCCTGCAGAGCTGCTGCTCCCTCCTGATTGTCTAAACTTCGGGAGCATTAAGGTACAAGCTGTAAAAATAGAGCCCGACGCCAGGAGCCCCTCGCACAGGGCTCCGAGGCTGATGTCGCCCTCCCGGGGCTCAGGTTTCACGTCCCCCCCCCAGAAGAGCATCTCGAGCGTTTGTGACAGTGGCTCTAAGGTGATGGTGGCTCTAGGGTGACAGTGGCTCTGGAGTGATGGGCATTTGGAGTATCCAGATCCCGGCTGGAGGGAAGGGCTGAGGGGACACGTGGGTGCCTAGCTGGGGACAGGCACAGGGCTTGCCTGGGGCTCCGATCCTGGGCAAGGCAATGGGGGGCAACAGCACCCCCCATCTCAGCTCTGGGGTGGATAAAACACCCCCAGCCTCCAGCAGATGGACCTGGAGACTGGATGGATGCACAGCTCTCACACACCCCTCGATAATTCAGGCTTTGCCAAAGGGTCCCTGTCACCACAGCCAGCCCTGTCCCAGCCCTGGCCGTGGCTGTGGTGTCCCCAGGGTGCTGGGGAAGGGAGCAGCCCCCGGGCTGCCGGGAGAGCGGTGGGGCGGGCGCGAGGGGCTGGGAGTGGAAACCTCCATTGTTTTCCCACCTGTCCGAGTTACAAAGGGCCAAATGGATTTTCATGAAATGTTATTAAAAAATGAAAAGGGTTTGGCTTCCGGGCCGAGGTCCCGAGTGCCAAATCCGCCCCAGGCAGAGTTTTATGACTAAGTCTGTAATAAAAGCCTTTGAAAGGGGGGCTTAAAACTGGAGTCTCCACAGACCCTCTCCACTCAAGGGCAGCACATGGGGGTTTGCAATGTGTTCATATCCTGCTCGGCCTCTTCTGAAGGCTTTTTTCTGTGACAGGGACAGTATTACTGCTCTGCTGTCAGTGTCCTGCTGGAGATGGCTCCCAGGCAGGCAGGGACCTGTCCTCTGGCAGAGTTTGGCTGGGGGGAGCATCAAGGGACCGGGGAGAGAGGAGATGTAGCTCCAGACACATCCTAGGACAGAGCAGCTCCCAAAAAGCCCCGTGCTGGGTGCATGGCAAGGAGCCTGTGGGGGGTACCCCAGGCCAGCACCCCCCGGGACAGGGGTACCCTGCATTGTCACCCCATGCTCCAGTTGATGTTTTGGTCTCCAGAGGGTGGAAAAGGCATTTCTGAGGGTTTGTCTGAGGGCTGGAAGGCTGTGAGCACCCGATGGCTTGGGAAGGTCCTTGGGAAGTGAGCTCAAACAGGTCCAGGGGGGTGATAACAGGATGTTATCACACACTGAGCGTGGCACACGTGCTTCCTGCAAACGTGTTCCGGCTGCCCGGAATTCTGGGTGCAAACCTCAGCTTCACATAATTTGTAAATAATGTTCTCATTTCTTTGCTAGCTCTAATTAGGACAAAGAGGGGAGAAATGAAGTATTTAGGCTGACTCCCAGGGAAACCGCATAGAGTAGAGCAGCTCCATAGGCTGCAGAGCAGTATCCTAAGGGGAGTGCTGGAAACCTTGAGCTGTTTAAATTTAGGCTGGGGAAGCCCTGGAGGTTAATGCAGGGCCTGCATTGGCCCGGGGAGAGGAGGTGAGAGATAAAAAGGCTCCTTTCATTGCTCTCCACGGCACTGCAGTGAAGGGCAGGCTGCAGATCTCCCTTTCCTGCCATCCATCGCCCCTCGGGCTGGAATCTCGGGCTCGGCTCTTTTGTGATCAGGGTTTCAATTGGTGTTTAACACCATCAGTGCAGCAGAGCAGTGAGACATCACTTCAGTGCTGCAAAGCCCCAGCTGCAGCTAAAGCTGTGTCACTTGATTGCTTTGCTGCCACCGTGGCCGTGTTTGCTGTCACTCACAGGCTGAGCAGGCTCTGAGTGGCAGCCAGGGATGGGAGGGTGAGGGGGTGTTGTTGGAAGTTAATGACCATGGGGGGTGACAGGAGCTGGGCTTGGATGGAGCTGATGCCTGTGGAGCTGCTGGCAGCCAAAGGACAGGTTGGGGTGGGCTCCTGGGTGACGTCTGGTCAAGATCAGGGCTGTGCAGAGATCCCAGGGGGCTCCCTGTGGTCATGGCTGGGCTCAGCTGCGTCACAGTTCACCAGATAAACCTCGTGGATTTTGGCTCCTACATGATGTCTAACAAATGAACACTCCAGCTTCTCGTGCCTCCTCCTCTGCCTGCAGAATAATCAGATACTGGGTGGCAGAAGCAGCTATGGAGGTACAAAACCTCTGTGCCCCACAGAAAATGGGCTCTGAGAGGGGAAACAGCTGAGCCAGGGTGGGCAGGCCCTGGCACAGGGTGCCCAGAGAAGCTGTGGCTGCCCCATGCCTGGAAGTGTCCCAGGCAAGGTTGGATGGGGCTTGGAGCCACCTGGGGTATCTGTCACTGTCAGGGTGATGGCTCTGGGATGGCGCTGTGAAGTTGGTGACACCGACGGGGCTGGATGGGGTCAGGGTGGCCAGTGCCAGCTGGGCACCCCCACAGCTCTGGCACCGTGCTGAGGGACAGGGGGTGCTTCCAAAGGAGGGGTGGGCAATTCCCCCCAGCACCCCTGAGCAGGGCAGCAGGGGGGGCACATGGGGTGGGCAGTGCTGCTCCGTGAGCCCCAGGAGAAGGGAAGCGGGTGTTTGGGATTGTTTGCTGCACAAGGGAATGAGCTGAAGACAATGTCAAGCTCTGTAAATATTTATCAGACGAATGGGAGCGGGGTTTGAAACGTTAGACAGCTGAGAAATGGCTGTTTTAATAATTCTCCTGATAAATGAAAACCTAGGGTAGGGGGACAGGGAGCAGGTCATGGGGGAGGGGAGTTGTTTAGAGATTTGGGGCTTGGGAAGCCATCCCGGGCTGAGATGGGGCCATGGGCCTTCCCCTTGGGGATGAGGAGCTGGGACAGCCCTGCAGGACCTGGTCTCTGCTGCCTCTCACACCACAGCCTGTCTAGGGCTGGTTTAGGGGTGACACAGGAGAGGCACACAGGGATGCATAAGGGAAAAAAAACACAAATCTCATTTTTTCACACCTAAAATTCCTGCTGCAGTGGAGCACGGGGGGAATGTGCAAGCAGGGCATCCAGCTCTCCCTGTTCTCCCAGTTAAGCATCTAAAGCTCAGTGCAGAAGGAATGCAGGAGCAGGGTAGCTCCAGCCTTGGAATTCTCCCTCTGCATCCCCTGGAGCTGTGCCTGGGCCAGGACCCAGGTGTGGCTCAGATCCTGGCAGGGACACCTGAAATCCCAGGGCAGGGGCTGGCAGGTGAGCAGGGAGCTCAGCTCCACGGGCTTTGCTTTCAAATGCGTGTGCAAGCTGGGAGCCTGCACGGGGAGCTGATTAATTGCTGGCCATCTTGGAAGGGCTGTATTTTTTTTTAAATAGTGTTATTTTAAACAAAACTTTGCTGTTCCCCTTTAAAGGAGACATCTGGGCTCAACGTGGCAGGCAGGGGAGAGGCTGGAGAGTGGGGATGGGTGCAGGGAGAGGTATGTTCAGGGAAAACACCGTCCCTGCATGGGATCCGTGGGGCAGCTCGCCCTGTGCCAGGCGGGGGCCAGGGCCAGGACATGCCCACCCTCCTGGCAGTGCCAGGGGCCTCCGTGGGACAGGGGATCTGTGGCCAAGGATCCCTGATTTAATGCAGGGAGGGGAGATTTAGCTTCATAGTGACTTCCAGGAGGGAACACCTTGGAGATAAATCCCATGAGAGTGCTCAGGAAGAGCCGTGCTCCGGATCCACCAGGAAGATTCCTGCTGCTGCCAGGCATGAGACAGGAGACAAATGTGGGGGAGATAAACCTCCCCCCTCCACTCCTAAAGCATCTCCAGACTCCCTGGGGCTGGGTAGGATTATCCCACCGGGGCAGGCTGTCCTGTTAATGTCCTTTATGGGATGTGCCTCTGGCTGTGGGCACTGGGGGACATTGGGGTGTTTGGGGTGCAGGGAGCTCTGGTTTGGCTTTTTATCCCCTGTAAATTCTTGGGCTCTTCTACTCCCTGGGCTTTGGGGCAAGCTGGAGCACAGCTGAGACAGAGGAATAAAGCAAAGCTTTTGTATTTATTTGTCTTTTAATGCTCTGCCATATTCACCTTTCAGGAAATTTCCGTCTGCTCCACGAGCTCCTCGCCCGGCTCCGCACAGCGGCTCCACATGGTTTCGTTTTCCTCGCAGCACCAATAAATCTGTGAGTGAAAGCGGCTGCTGGAGGGCTCTGCTCCACGGCAGAGCCTCCCTCACCCACGCAGGATGTCCGTGTCAGCAGCTTGCAAATCCTGCTCCAGCCCGGCGGGGAGCGGGATGGGGGCCGGGATGGGGCTGCCTTCCCGCCGGGATGCCGCAGGGGCAGAGGGCTCCTGGCAGGGCAGAAACTCCTCCAGTGGAGCTGTTCACAGCTGGATGGCTCTGCCCAGAGCCCACCTGCAGTCACTGAGAGCCGGGGACAGGGTGATGTCCCTTTGGGTGCTGCAGGACAGGCAGGCACCCGCGCCTGGCACGGCACCCAGAAGGTTTTTTGGGAGCTCCAGCTGATTGCCCAATGTTGTTCCATCAGCTGCAAAGCCTCCAGAGCCACTTTCTCCCCAAACAGGGTCCTGGGAAGCAGAAATCATTGCCAGGTTCTCCTCACTTCAGCCAACTTCTCAGCTCCCACTGTGAGAAACGTGTGTTTTTAGTTAATGAAAGCCGAGATTAACTCATGACCCCGGAGTCTGGGAGATGGCACTTTAATAAAACTGATAAATAGCAGCTTTCTGATAAAAATCACTTCTTAAAATGCAACACGATTGTTTTCCCTCCCTCCCCGTGGCCCCCCAGGCTCAGGCGTAGCTTGGGAGGGCCCGAGGGCACAGAGAGGGTGTGAAACAAGAAGGTTGTGGGTTTGTTCTCCGGCAGAAATTGCCTGTCGTTTGCTCCAGGGCTGGCAGGTGCTCCCAGCCGAGGCTCCGGCTCTCAAACGGGCTCCCTGCACTAGAGGCAAACACTGTTATCCTTTATTCCTGCAGATCCTGTTGATATCTCATGAAAATGATTTTGGCTGCACTCATGGTTCAGGCTGGGAGCTCTGACATCCCAGGGCAAAGCCTGTTCTTTGCCAGCAGAGCCTGGAAGTGTTCGGGTTGCCAAACCCCCTCCTCCCCAGCCTCCAGCAAAGGTGGTGCAGGCTTTGCTGGGCTGGAAAATTGCATTTTCCCACTCAAATCCCAGCCAGGGCTTGGCTGGAAGATGGGGGTCTGGACTGTCCTGTCCCCCCTCCTGGTGACAGGGGTGTCATTTGCAGAGTCCCACCAGCTCTGTGGGTGTGTGGTGCTGGGAATGGCCTCAAGCTGAGCCAGGGGAGGTTTAGTTGGATATTAGGAGCACATCCTTCATGGAAAGAGTGGTCCAGCCCTGGCACAGGCTGCCCAGGGCAGTGGTGGAGTCCCCATCCCTGGAGGGATTTAGCAGACACGTGGGTGTGGCACTTGGGGACACGGGTCAGTGGTGGCTTTGGCAGCCTGGGGAACAGTTGGACTCCATGGGCTTTTCCAACCTTTTGTAAACAATTCTGGGATTTTACAATGCTGTGGCTCTCCCGTCTGAGCAGGGCACAGATCAAGCCCAGTGCCCAGTGATACCCTGCTCCAACTGCCTTCATCCTCTCCTCCTCCTCTTCCTCCTCCTCCTCCCCCTCCCAGCTGCCTGGTGCTTTCTTCCCAAGCAATGCTCTTCTCCCTGGCTCCCCCGACTGTCCCCATTTCCAAATCCATCCTGAGTTACAGCTGAACTGGGATGCTCAGGGAGGGCTGACTCTGCAATCCAGCCCCTGGTGTTACCTTTCCCTTTGCTCCAGGGTTTGATCCATCTTGGATAACCAGAGAGCTCTTCTGGGGAAAGCAGCTATTTTTATTTCAGTTCTTACACCAACCCGAGCACATTTCTGCAGGCACAAAACAAATTCCACGTGGAAGAGAATTAATGTGGCCCCAGAGCTGTGCTGGGAACGATACACACACAGCAGAGGAATGAGGCCAGAGCCCTGAAGATGCCTGGCAGTAAGAAAATGTTCACTGACAAGAAAAGCTGTCATTAGTGGTTTATGAAGGTGTTTGTCCTGCCTTGTGGCAGGAGAGAGAAGGGAGAAGTGGGATTTGGGGGGGCTGTTTTAGCCATCCCCCACCACAGCAGGTCACAGCCACCTCCATCCAGAGGAGCCCAAACGTCACTCATGGTCCCCTTTGCCCCTGAGCTCCGTCCCCCGGTGCTGCTGGCAGGGAGGGGGGCACAAACAGGATGTTTGTTCCTGGGGATGATGATCCCACTGTCCTCATCCCCATCGCTGTGCCTGCGGGAAGATCAGCAGCTGATTGGGGAAGTCATTTTCTAACAGCACAAATCAATATTTATTATAATGAAAAAGAGAGATTGATATCAGGAAGGGTGATAATAATAAAACCCCCATGTCTAAAGTTATTACTTGTATGTACAGGCAAGGATGAAAAGACCATCCCCAAACAGAGGCTTTGTTGGTTTCTTTTCCTTTGTAGAAACAGATTCTCTGATATTCTCCCTCAGATGCTCCCAGGCACCCTGCTGAGGTTTTGATGTTCGGCTTGCATCCAGAATATTGAGCATGAAATCCAAACATTCCTTCTGGTGGCAGCTGAGGGGGACACAGTGAGGGATAATGGAGGAGCCTCTACCATTCCCTGGGGGAGAGGAAGACCAAAGGGGCCAGGGAGTCCCAGAGCTGGGGGGCTGCAGGAAGGGCACAGCCCAACCAGACCCACATTTTGAACTGTTTTGATGTTGTTTTTTTGTATTAGGGCTACAAACATCATGCCCAGGGCTCTGCCACCTGAGCTTTGCTGCCCTCTTCACTGGGCAGGACTGTGTCCTGTGGTGGCAGCGGGAACCCACCAGTGAGAGGATGGTCAGAGAGAGGTCTCACTAATATGTGCACCACAGACAACCTCACCTGGCCAGGAGGTTGTGTGGTCACTTCCCAGACCCACCTGGAGCTCTCCTGAACCTGGATCAGGTGAGGCCAGAGGATGCTGCCAGAGAATGGTTTGGGAGAGTGGTTCCTAGCCTGTGGAAAGAACCTCCCCAAAATTTCAGAGATCATCCCAAACCTCAGCACCTTTCCACCAGTGGTGGCTTCTCCACCTCCATCCTCAGAACACACACGGTTAAAGCAGAAGAAACGAGGCAGATTCCAGGATGGTGTTGTAGAAATGGGACTCAGAAGATGCTCAGACACGAGCAAGCCTGTTCCTGTGCCAGCTCCCCGAGTCCTGCTCCCCAAATTCCTGCCCTTTGGCCCAGCTGGCAGTGAGGAAGAGCAGGGAGCAGGCAGCAATGAGCTGTCTCCTTAGCCAGGCGAGCTTCCTGAGTAATCAATAAAATAAATAAAAAATTCAATCAATCAATAAAAATAAATAAAATCAGTTTTGTGTTCTTTAAATCACCATTCCCTCTCTGGAAAAGCAGCCATTAAATAATTGATTCTTCTGGGTGCTGCCTGCTCTCTCCTGTCCCTGCCATGTGTGCACTCCCCTGGCCATCTCCAGCCTCTCCAGCAGCACTTTGGAGAACAAACAGCATTTCAGCATCAGGAACCTCACTAATCAGGTCTGGGATTCGGGTCTGACACCTGGAATGTGATCCTGGGTACTTTGGGGTGATCCAGTTGCCCTCATCACCCCCCTTCCCCTCCTGCACTCCTGCTCTGGGCTCCCTCACCCCAGGTCCTGGCAGGGGGTTCCCACTGTCCCCCCCCATCCCAGCTTCCCATTTCCCAAAGCTGACACCCCTAACTGTTCCTTCCTTTGCATAGCTCACCCCTGTTCAATTTTCCCTTCTGAAATGCTCTAAAGCTCCGAGGTTTGCTCCTTCAAAGGACTCAAAGCTTTCCTCTCTTTCTCAGAGATTAATTATAGCTTCAAACACCTGCAGTAACTTCCTTCAATTACCAGGATTCTGCTCAGGAACTTCTCAAGGATTAAAACTTCTTCTGCCTTTCACTTGACAAAATCTTGCTCTGAGCCAGGCCCAGGCCCCACTGGCAGTTACAGCTGAAAGAGCCATAAATTTGGGTTAATCTGACTAAAACCCTGCAGTGTGCAGTGAGGGGCTGCTTTCCAGGCTCCCAAGGATCCTGCCTATGGAAGAGTTACTTTCCTACAATCTTGGAGTGGATCTGAAAGCCAAATCCTTCATTCCTGCTCACACATCACCACTTAAGTGCCCAGTTTTGCTCTTCATCCCATCAGTGGTGGCTGCCCGGGGCCAGGCAGGGCTGTGGCAGGAGGGAAAGGGGTCAGGGGTGGGGGCTGAGCTGGGGATGTGGCTGCTGGAGCTGGAAGGGGCAGATGCCCACAGCAGCATCCAGGCACTGGCTCCTGCAGAGGTTCTTCAGAGGGCAGCTGGAATTCATGGCTGTGCCACCAGAGGATGGACAACTCTGCTGCACGAGGAACCTCCAGTGTTCTGTGGGGTGGAGGAGGGAGGAAAAGGCAGGGGGAACAAATGGAAAAGGAGACAGAGAAGAGGTGGGAAAGGGGTGAAGAGGAGATGGAAAAGGGTGTGGAGAAGAGAAAAAAGGGGATGGAGGGGAGATGGGAAAGGGGGTGACAGTTCACTGAAGGTGACAGGGGGCATACTTCACCCTGGGTTATCACTCTGCCCCCTCTCTGCTGCCTGTGGGAGGATGGGACAGCCCAAGGCACATCCTCACTGGAACCCACTCCCCACTTGGGAGGCTTCTCCTTTTCCCAAGGGCAAATCTGAAGGGCCCAACATTTTTCCTCCCCATCCAGGCACTGAAGGAGACCCAGAATAATTTCACTGATATTTGGAGACGGTGAGATGACAACACTGACTGACAAACTGCTTGTTTCTCTGTGTCTCTCTTTAATTTCTGCAGTTAATGCAGCATTCCACAGACCTTCCCCAGCAGAGGAAGCACAGAGGGATCTGGGGGGGCTGTCTGGGCTCCATGGCCCAGCACAGGGTGTGTGCTGTGAACATGGACCCCCAAGGTCTTTGCAGTGAAGGGAGGATGAAATTTATATCATCCCAGTGAACTGATCCTCTTATCTGCATTGTCTGCTCAGCATCTAATGAACTAATGAAATATGCAACAATTCAGCTCTAGAACAGACCTCGCTTTTAAATTAGCACTAATTAGAGATAATTATCTTGGCTGGTTTGATGTTTCTGTGTAATGAGCTCGGGTTTTCTTTTGTTAGGAATTGGTGTGGTCAAATATACGAAGCGACACGCTGGATTTCCTCAAGTGCCTCCTCATTCCTGACTTGCTTCAACATCTCGAGGGCTCCCTCCCCTCCTGATGCCATTCCACTGAGCTGCTTTGCTGCTGCCCCTCCTCGATGGTGGGAGGGGATGGAAGGGAAGAGCCAGGAAAAGGCGCTGCAATGCCTGCAGCTCCCGCCCTCCGTGCCCTGTTCTTGCTCCCACAAAAGGTCTGGGGAAGGGGTAGGACAGACACACAGCTCCTGCTGGCACTTGGCACCAGTAAGTTGTGGCACAGAGGGTCAAAATTTTTTCCTTTCCTGGCCCCAGCCCTGTCCTTGTGCCTTTCCCAAGCAGGAGGACGTGGCACAGCCTGGGGACAGCCCAGACACAAGGAGTGGCTGCATGGGGCTGGGCTGGGTCTGGGGTTAAAGCACCAGCCTGTAAACAGCAATGTGCCATGAATCCCTCGTTTCTCAAGGGAATTTTAACAGCCTGGCTGGTGACAAGCTGCCAGGGCAAAATGCTGGAAAGGGTGATAAAATCACAGGTCCCTCTATCCCAGAGCAAGGCACCCACTCCTTGTGCTCCAGAACAGGGGAGCTGCAGGGCTGGGGGAGCTGTGAGGGTCATGGGGCAGGACAGGCTGGCATTGTGGGGCCCTGAGGGACACGTGAGGACAGCCCAGCACCGTGGGGCCACCCAGCCAGCCCCGGGCTCCTGCCCCCAGCCTGGCCAATCATTCTGTCAGTGCTTTCATGGACTGAAACGGGGAAGAGTGAAAGGCACTGGTTGTGCTGCGTTCGTGGGGAGCAGAAGGAAGTCCTAAAATCACTCCCTACCAATGGAATAGTAGTGTAGGATTTTAGGATAGTCCTAAAATCACTCCCTACCAATGTCTGTCCCCAGGCCCCCTCTCCCCACAGCATGGCCAGGACTCAGACAAGGCTCAGTTTCCCTGCACATCTCACTGTGATTTGAGCAGCAAACACCACAGGCCCTCGTGGGGTTTGAGCAGAGGGACGAGGCACAGTCCCCTGGCACTGGGGCCGTGGTGCCTGACAGCCAAGGGAATCCCAGCTGAATGATCCTCAACCAGTCCTCCCTGGAGAGGCTTTAGGAACCATGGGGTGCTGGCTGTAGCTCACAAGAGGAGGGTCCCTGGGGAGCTGGGGCAGTCACTGAGGTGTTCCAGCCCTCTCTGGCAGTGCTTGGCCCTGCTCCCCCTCACTGCCATGTCCATAGGGAGGGCTGGGGGCACATCCCCCCCAGCCT
The DNA here is from genome assembly GCA_013399945.1 of Ploceus nigricollis. Taxonomy (NCBI): domain Eukaryota; kingdom Metazoa; phylum Chordata; class Aves; order Passeriformes; family Ploceidae; genus Ploceus; species Ploceus nigricollis. Next base: position 980,811 of record VXBC01000588.1, on the reverse strand, counting down.
GGGGCAGGCCCAGGGGTGCAATGGGGAATGGGGGCCTGGCAAGAGCTCAGAAGCAGCAGTGGGACAGCCCTGGGGGACAGTGGGCTCAGGAAGGGTGGAGGAGGGGGCTTGAGAATGGAGATCTGCTCACTGCCTTTCATCCCACCAGCACCACACCACCTCTATTAACAGCCATTTCCCATTTATTTCCATTTATTTCCCTTTCCATTTGTTATGATTAACACTTGGAGGTTGTGCTGGATCAAATATTGGCTTCTGCAGAACATTTTTATGAACACCCATATCTGGATCTATAGATCAGCTTGCACACGGCCGTGGAGGTTCTTCTGCACAGACACTTCCCAGACTTTCCTTCTCTCCCAGCATGGGCCTGGAGCAGAACCAGTGCTGGGGGAAGCACTGAGCCAAGGGGTTTCTGTGCCACAGAAGGGAGCCAGCAGAGCTCCCAATAATTTACATCCACTGGCCCTTCTCCTGTCTCAGCCCGGGCTCCCTGAGGCACAGGAAGGGCTCATGAATCCTTAAAGCTGACAGGGACTGTTGGGCTTCCCTGGATGCCACAGAACCCAAGATGCCACCGTGGGCAGTGCCAGGTGCCCTGGGGCTACAGGAAAATGCTCTGAGCTGCCTTTCCATGGAGCCACTCATGGGTGGGAGCAGGTGGCTTGGAGCTGCCTTTCCATGGAGCCACTCATGGGTGGGAGCAGGTGGCTCGGAGCTGCCTTTCCATGGAGCCACTCCCAGCAGGAGCAGGTGGCTCTGGGCCCTCCAGAGCTGGTTGAGGGGCTCTGGGAGGCATCGAGGCTCTGCAGAGCAGCTCTGCAGGTGCTCATAAAGAGAGGAGGGTTTGGCAGCATCTTACACCACAGAGACTGGGTGGGGGTGGCTGCAGGGCCCCCTGGATGGGCCCCTCTGCACAGGGAGTGCACAGTGAGGCTCACTGCCATCAGACCTGAACCTCGCTGGTATTACTCAACCAGACCACAGCGAGACAGACGTGGGAGCACAGCAGCCCTGAGGCACCTTCCAGGCAGTACAAGCGCTCACAGGAGGAGCAGGACCCCGCGGGGCAGAGCAGGGAGGAGCAGAACGCCTGCGGCTGCTGCAGCCTGCCCACAAACCCAGCAACTCCCCGGCCCTTTCCCTCTCTCCGCAGAGCCAGGCTGGGAACAGCCTGAGCTGCTCCTCCTGGGCAGGAGGAACCGTAAGAGCTGAGCAGATCAGGGGGATTCGGGCAGCAAACAGCAAGGATGGTGAGAGCATCCCCCACAGCAGCCTTGGAGCCGGGCACCTTCTGCCACCACGGTTGTGTCGCTACAGGCGACACTCCTGCTCATGTCACCGCCTCTGCCTGGCTGGAGGGAGGGACAAAGGTGCAGGGAAAGTGAGAACTGCACGGATCTCCTGGGAGCGGTTAGGATCGTCTGTCATTGTTAGTTCTAAAGTTATCCCGAGAAGAGCTTGTTCCCATCGGGAGCAAACTCCTGCTGTCTCTGCGATCTCTGGCTACAGAGACAAGGATTTTACTTTTCCAAATGACAAATAAAGCTGCATTTATGGGCTGGTATTTGCCTCTGATGCCATTCCAGCTGTGAGCAACACGAGGGGATGTCACTGTTTAATAAGAAATGACACAGAGTCGTCAGAAGGCTGAGTGGCATAATGCCCATCTTTATTCCAAACTGTTTTTCATACCCAGATCGATACAGGTGGACCTGATTGGGCACTTCATTAACACATTTCGCCTGATTGGCTAATTAACAACACGCCCATTTGTAAACAATCTTCTGAGAATAACAAGAAAACAGATATTAGAAAAACACCACCTGCAGGTTGTTTATAATAATTGGTTATTATTGTTTATCTCCAGCTCCCTAAAGTCTCCCAGGCCGATTCTGGGAAAACTTATCGAGCTTGCTCGCTCTCTGACCAGGCTGTCACATCCACGGGGTGATTTAAGGCACTGAGTCCCCACCATCACACGAGGCGCTGCCTTTTGTCCCCTCTCCACCTGGGGCACCGGCGCTGCCCGGCCCTGACGGGCACAGGAGCTGCAGGAGCCGCTCCACGGCTCTCCCCTTCTCAGGGAACGAGTGTCACTCTCACGAGTGTCACCAGCCCCGCAAGCCGCAGTGGCTGTCCGGGCCAGCCCGGCTGTCTCGCACCGCCGGCAGCCCGAGGGCTGTGTCACACATCTCCTCTCTTGTCACTTCTGCATGCTGTCCCTCCCCTCGGTGGCCTTGGCTGTGCTGGCCGGGCTTGTCCCTTAGTGTGGCAGTCCTTGGCAAGAAGCGAGAGGAGGAAACGGCCCTTCCGTGGCCTTAGGGGACCTGCAGGGATTTGCCCGCTGGCTCCGTGTGTGACAGCCGGTGACAGGAGCTGAACGTGGCACGTCGCTTTCATCACGTGTCTGTGGGCCCCACCTCCAGGCTGGCAAAGCAGTAACAGATGCTGAGCAGCCAAAATCCATCCCACAGCTTCAGTGATGGAAAATGAAGAGCAAACGAAGGGATGTGTCTTTCCTTTTCATCCAGAGTCACTTGGGTTGGAAAAGGCCTTTGTGCTTGTCGAGTCCAGACTAACCCAGCTCCTGTTCACCATCTCTTGGTGCTTCTTCCACAAGGGGAGATTTCCAGAGGTTTCAGTATGGCCAGAAAAGTCCTTCCTGCCCACCTGCCCCAGCAGCTCCTTCTCCAAGCAGGACCATCCCACCTGGCACTGGATGCTCACCCTGCTCTGCAGGAGCTGGGATTGGGGACCCCAGCCCACACCCAGGAGGAGGAATTGGTTGCTCTCCTGTTTTTAGTAACCAGCCTTAGCTCACCGTGTTCACCACAGTGCTCCTTCCCACGTCCACCTTCCCTGAGAGCTTGGCCTGTTTTCTCCCAGCCACGGGGGGATTTGGTTTGGTGGAGGGAGAGGGACCTTGGACAGAAACCTTCCCTGGGCCAGGCATCCAGGAGCATCACCTCCCTCAGCAGCCCACAGTGCTGCCATCCAGCAGGGCAGCAGGGATGGAAGTGGGGATGGCACTGGGGCTGACACGTCCCAGCAGCGTGGACATCCACCTCTGGCACAGCCACGGGGGTGGAATGGGCTGCAGGACATCAGACACTGAGATTCATTAACTTTGGGAGCACTGCAGGGGCTTCCCTTTCCAGATTAGCTCCTGCACACCTCCAGCCCATGATCCTGGAGTCAATCCAGCCCCTGGGTGCTCCATAACACCCAGCACCAACAGAGCAGTGGCACCAGAGCACCCAGGGAGGTGTGACAGCACTGAGGACCTGCTCCCTGCCTCCCACCTGCCTGGCTCCCCACAACAGGCAGGAGGAGGATGCTCTCCCCCCTCAGGAAATATTCCCCCCAAGCAGCTGGAAGGGCTGAAGCAGAGGCAGCCCACAGCCAGCTGTCCCCAGGATGATGTCAGGCAGGGTTTGCACACAGCTGGTGGAGGATCCCCAAGGTGTGACCTCCCTGGACAGCTGGAGCAGCCGATGTTCAAAGTAATGGGCAAAATGCCACCACTGCCTCCTGCACCCCAGAGCCAGCCTGCCACCTCTGGGCACTCATGCACGAGGAGGAGCACTGAGAGGGGGGTGTCTCACAACCATTTACAGCATCCAAACACATGAATTTCCCTGGCCAGGCCCCCCTGGCTGGCTGGGAGCTGGGGCTCCCTTCTGAGCCCACCCCACAGCACCATCAGGCTGTGGCAGGGCTCAGGCTGCAGCTCCCAAACCACAGGGAAGTCTGAAGTGAGGAGAAGGAGGCAGGAGCAGAACAGGGCACTGGTTTGCAGCAGAACATCCCTCCCCAGCCCAGAATGGGGCTATTTCCAGCCCCACTCCCAGCTCTGGCAGTGGAGCCACCGCCTCTGGGAAGGTGGCAGGTGCTCTGTACCTTCACCCTCTGAAAGCTTTGCTGGCAAAAGGCTTTTCCCCTCAAAAACCTCTGTCTTGCCTTTTATTCCTGTGGGTTTGGGATCCCTCTCCCTGCTGTAATGGCAGCTCCAAGCTCCTCTCCCTGCCCTGTCCCAGCCTTGGTGAGGGAGAGCAGCTGCAGACTGACCTCGTGAAAAGCCTCTCCCCCTGCTCTCACAGCTCCACTGCTCTGGTGGAGCAGTGGTTTCTCCACAAATTCATTTCTCACATGTTGGTGGTGCCGAGGCACCCCTGAAAGGGGAATTGCTGCAGCTGTGGAGGGGCAGAAGCTCTGTGCAGCCAGTGCAGCCCTCTGGGAATGAACCTCCCAACGCTGCTGCTGCAGGAGACTGAGCACCCCCAAGGAGGCTCCTTCACCTGCCCTCCCTCAGATCACACCAGAGATCAGCTTGGAAATGGGAGAATTACCCCACTTTTTATTGCTTTTTCCCCTTTGATCCCCTACCCAAGCACCCTGGAGCCAGCTCAGGCTGCAGAGTCAGATCCGTGCCCGCTGGCCCCGTGGGTTGGGAGCCAGGCCCACGAGAAGAGGAAGAAAGCAAGAGAAGAAGGTGCTGGAATATCATAAGAGGACAATGTGATTTCATTATCCTGACCTAGAGGTGCCTCCTTTTAAGAGAAAAGCATCAAATTAAGGTCTTTTAAACAACAGCAGAGAGGAGACACAGCAAGTGAGCTCCTCTTCCCGCCTTCACAACATCTGTCTCACATCGTCCTGCTAATTTCAAGTTACTCCAAACTCCTTTAATTCCCTGCCAGGGCTTTCAAAATATTTTTTTTTTTTAAAACCACAGGCTAGCCAGCTCCACAGCCTCGAATTGAACATGCAAGGGAGCAATGAGAAGAGGAATTTAAAAAAAGAAAGGTCAGGCTGTGTTCACAAGGCACACAAGCTGCTGCCCAGCAGGAAGGGGGGAGGGGGGACAGCCCCCTTGGTGATGTGCTGGTCCAGCCTGCCCAGACCCTGGGGATCCAGGAGATAGGAGTCCACAGGAACCAGTGGAGAACAGCCAATCTCCTCTGCTTTTCCTGCAAAGCACCTGCTGGGCACGAGGCAGGAGAGGGGAGGTGGTGTGACACAGCTCTGTGACAGAGATGCTCCAGTCCTGCCTAGGCTGGCTCAGCCTGACCAGACCATCCCCATTCCAGCCTTCCCCCTCCCCAGCAACCCCAGCATCCATCTGGGGCTCCCTTTTCCCAGAAACCCACTTTGCACCCACTCACACATAAGCAGTCCCAGCTGGTCCCAGGCATGTCTCAGCAGGAGGTTTTAATCTCCTAATTGGCACATCCCGGTGGAAAAGCATTTAGGAAGATCTTGGTGCTCTTGGGAGGTCCTGCTCCCATGGAAGTGTTGTGCTGGGGTGTCCTGTGCCCAGCAGGTTGGGCTGGCTCCCCTGTGACAGGGGGAAGCAGGACACGTGGGGGATGGGCATGAGGGCTTTGAGGGGCAGCACAGTGCACAGCAGGGAGGAAGGAATTCTGGCTTTATCCACGGGTAGCACAAAGCTGCAGCAATGCTGAGGGGACAGAGATCAGGTGTGTCTGGTGCAGTTTGGATCCAGAACCTCTCCAGGTCTCCTGGTCCATCATGGTGCTTGGGAAGCCAGAGATAAAACAGGAACAGGATCAAATTTCTGCAGCAAATGCACCTGAAAAAGCACTCCCAAAGTCCCTACACTCTCATCTGCTTGGGAGCAGAAGCAAAGATGAAAAGACAGGGAATGCAGAGCTCCTGTGAATCCATGTCCTGGAGCAGTTTCCCTGGTTTGTGCCTGTGGAAGATCTGCCTGGAGAGCCAAGGCTGTGCTTTCTGCTTCTGGACAGGAATGGATCGAATAAAAGCACGACCAGAAAACTGGGCTGGAACAACCAATTCTCTGCAGAGCCCTTTCTCATCCTGCACATCGTGCTCTGAACATGGAGCCCTCGGGAGAGTCCCCCTGGCAGCAGCAGCAGCAGCTCAGGGCCCTGCAGGGAGGGAATTTCCTCCCTTCCCATCCAGTCCCGGCCTGGAGCTGGGAGCAGGGGCTTAAATAAATATGTGCCTATGTAAATAAACAGGAGTGTGGAGCTGAGAGGCAGGTTAATGGCTGGGGAAGCCGGGCTTGACCTTGCTGACATTTCAAATTAGTTCTGCTGCGCTGGGCTGGGCCTTTGAGGGGATTTGTGCTAGGGCTGGACGTGGAGAGAAATGTTAAAATTCATCATGTGAAGAGGTTCTTTGGAGCTTCCTTCCTCCTGGGGGGAGACCTCTGCCTCCTCTGGCACCCTGGAATGAGTGTCCAAGCCTGGGAGGTGCTGGGGCAGGTGGGCAGTGCAGGCTGGGCTCTCAGCCTGGAGTGCCTGCAGGGATGTGGGTGATCTCTCAGGTGTTGGTGTGCTGCACCCACACCTGTAGGATGTATCACGATGCACCTGTGTGTGTGCAAGACCCACACGTTCATGAGCACACAGAGATAAAATTCATTAGAAGTGGGCAGGGAATGGATGATTAGTGCTGAATACATGCACTGAAAGGCAAGTAGATGGCAGCAGGGAATACATTCCAGGAACAAAAAGGGGTCATCTGCACGGGGCTGGCTCGCCCCTCTCGTGGCTGTGTGTTATGATACAGGTTTTAATTCTCTCCATTCTTGCTGTCCCTCCTGCCAGGCTGCAGCTCTGATTGTGGGGCAGCCCTCAACCCTCACGTGGGATGTGTGTTAATTCCTCACTGAACTGATACAATAATTTTTAAAGTGGAAAGAAACCCAGTTTCCTGCTCCCCCTGGGGACTGGCTGAAATGTTCCTGTGGAAATGGAACTTTGGGCAGGCTGTCTGCAGGGACTGTCAGCCCAGCTGGGTGCTGGCAGTGCCAGGGACATGAAGCCCAGCAGGGAATGCTCTGTGTGCCTGGCTGTGGCTGCTGGCTCTGCCTGGCACAGCCCCTCAGAGCTGACCCTGGTGGGTGCCTGCCACACTAAGGAGGAGAGGTGACTGTGGGGCCCTGTGAGCACCATCCCCAGGCAAACAAACTTATTTCCAACAGCCCCGGGCTGCCCGGTGCTGGATATTGATCCCCTTCAGCCCTTCCCATCCTCCAGCCTCGGTACATTTGTTTTCCACCCTCACTAAGAGGTTCTTGCCAGGGCCTGGGGAGCGGAGGAGCAATGGAGAGCTCTGGCTGTCCAGCACCATCCTGACCTGTAGCCTCCCCTGCAGCAGTGACTGTGCTGCCAGTGTTGGACAGGGATGGGGTCCCCTCTCTGCCACTGCCTGGCCCAGCCTGGGGCTGCTGGGGCTCCTGGGGATGGGTGGCAGCTGTTTCCAGTCCTGTCCAGCTGCCTCAGTGGCTCTGCAGGGCAGAGAACCCACAGCCCAGGGATGGCTCTGGCCCTCCAGCTCAGCTCTCAGTGCCACAAAGGATGGAGGAGTTGGTGCCCATTGTGAGGAGGATCCAGCCCATCCCACCTGCAAGGATCACTCGGGGACATTGTCCCCACTCTGGGCAGGACCTGCATGACCTGCTGCCAATGCTCGTCCCCGCTCTGGTGGCAGTGCTGACACACTGTGCCAGAGAGTGGAAGGGGAGAGACAAAGCTCTTTGCTCCCTTCCATGGGAGGAAAACTCTATTTTGAGTGGCTGTGTAGGAAGATGCTACAGGAGTTGGGGGTGTGTGGGGGATTGGGCTCCCGAAGATTTCAGACTGGGAAGACGCATTTGGATCAGTTTGGCTGGCGGAGTGACTCAGCTCCTGCCAGCCCTGCGAGACCTTTGCACTCTTCCTAAACAGGGATTATTTCATCCTCTCAGAATGGCTTAAACGCTAATAAAAGGCATTAAAAATTAATTTTCCACGCTGTCTGTTGGTGTTTCTCCCAGCCCTGGATCACACTCAACAAGCAGAACTGATAAGCAAACCCAGACCGTGTTCTCTGCGCCGATGCCCCCGCACAGACACTCCCCCCCTCCACCCCCAGCACATCACGAGGGGCGAACGTGCAATTATTAACCTTCCTTCTTTTCCCTTTCCTTCAAAAAATTAAAAAAAGGAAAGCTGTTGCTGGCAGCTTGGAGATTTGCTACGGGTGTCAGGCCTGCTCCTCTCTCTCCTTGTGTCAAATCCCATATGCAAAGGAGATTTGTACACAGGCACAAGGCTTCGCTGTGTGTGACATCCCCTGCCCCCCGACAGGCACCATCCCTCTCCCAGTGCTGGGAGGGAGGATCCTGAGGGGAGAGGGGGAAGGAAAAACAGGGAACAGAATCACAGAATGGTTTGGGTTGGAAGTGACCTTACAGGCCATCTCATCCCTGCCCCTCCATGGGCAGGGACACCCTTCACTGGAGCAGGGCGCTCAGAATGTTTTGGGGTGTCAGCAGTGGGGGATCAGGCAGGATCTGTGCTCCAGCCTGGGCTGTGTGGGGTGTCACTGGGGCTCATGGCAACTTCTCCTTTGGGCCAGGAACTCTCCAGAAAGGACATTTACATCCCTCCTGCTGGCTGGGGGGGTCTTGACTGGTGCCTGTATCATGCAGGTGGCCGCTGTCAGGGGACATTGGAGCTTTGGTGCTTAAAGGTGAAAATGTGGGATGTGCACATGGGTGTTGAGCAGGATCCCTCCCAAAACAGGGATGAACAAGCCCTGGCCAGCAGATGGGATCCCATCAGACAAGGCACAGTGGAGGGATGCTTGGCAGAGGGACCATCAAAACACAGGGAGCCATGAGAGGACCTCAAAGGACAACGCCTGGCACTGCCCCACTGCACAGGCAGAGACACCCCTGAGCTGGGCACTGGGGCAGAGCCTGCCCATGGTGCCAGCAGGACTCCCATCCCTGCAGAGACCAGGACACCAGTCCGGGAAAGCCACCAGTGCCCCATTCCCAGCCAGCACCGCTGCCCCTGCCTTCCTTGCCTTGGATCCACCCAATTACAGCTAATTAGCTTTTCTGCCATAAAACCCTAAGGAGACAATGGAGAAAAGCCTCCTGCCTTTGACAGTAATGAAGTTAAATAGATATTTATTTATCCTTTTATTAGACAAACCAATTATAATTTTACGCTTGAAATAGCTAATTTTTAAAAGTGATGTCGAAGCATATGTATATACTGGGGTAATATATGGCCAGCCCTGGCCTGTAACAATCCTGCCTCATTACCAGCACGGCTGACGTGGTATTTAAATATCCTCTAATGCACCCATTCATAAAATGATAATTAAAAATACGCTGAAATGCAGCTATTAGGACAGAGATCCTGGTTATTTATAGGCTCTGATTTTAGTTTTGAATGATAAAATCCTGAGTAATTGCTCGGAGTGGTGAAGTGTTGCTTCCCTGGCACCCTGACCTGCCACGGCTGGGAAAGCAGAGGCTGCTGATTCCCAGCCAGCTGTCAGTCTGTCCGGGATCACGGGATGAACAGGCTGAGCCTCCCGGTGCCCTGCAGGAGAGAGGAGCCCAAAACATCACCAGAGCACAGGGAGAAGAGTCCGCGTGCTCCTCCTGCTGCAGGATGAGCCGTGTCCATCTGGCACTTCCAGAGCCCTGGTGTCCAACAATGGGATGGGCAGAAAAGCTGCTGCTGGTTGCAGAGCAAGCACTGGGAGTGAGAATCCCAGAGAAAGCACCTGGGAATGTTGGTTCCAGAGAAAACAGCGGCACTGAGGCTCCCAGAGCAAACACCTGGGAATGAGGCTCTGGAGCAGGCTCTGGTTTCCCCACCTCTCCCTGCCATCTGGACGTGGAGTCGGGTGGCTGGAGACCACCTGACTGCTCAGCCAAACACCAGAGAGCAGAGATCATAGAGGGACTCTTAAAAAATTAATTTCCCTGGCTATAAAGCCCCGGTGAGTGCTGCTGAGTGCTGGGCTCAGCTGGCCCGGGTGGCTCCGGGCAGGATCTCTCCCTGCAGCCTTCAGAGCCATCTGGCCCAGCCTGAGTTCTTCAGCCTGGCCTGGGTCCTGTGCTGCTGATCCTGCTCTGTCCTCTGGCTCTTCATCCACTTCCCTCTTCCCACAGGAACAGGGCCTCCTGCACTCTTTTCTAAAGGCAGCAGGAATGACTTGGGAAATGAGAAATTTGCTTTAAGATGTGATTTCAGCCGTCTCACACCTAGGTGGGATTTTCAGCTAATTTCCCTGAATATTCCTAGTTGGAGATTTCTTGCCTCAGGGCTAAAGGGTCAGTACAAGCCACCAGAAGTGGAAGCTTCCCACCCTGTAGCCCAGGTCTGGGGTACATCACTGGTGCCATTCCTTGGTACCATTCCCAGGATACCAGACACCCTTTTCCAGCCCATCCTCTCTGTGTTGTGAATGGAGCTCTGCAAGGTGATGGCTGAGTTTTTGGGAGGACAAATTCCTCACAAATCCTCATAGTTAAACACGTTCTTTTCTAAAGAAAAGAGGCTTTCCAAGGACAGCCAGCTGCCAGCAGATGGACACAGCAGGGCAGGGCAGCTGCTGGAGCTGGGGGTGCTGCAGGAGCCTGGAGCTGTGGGCAGGAGACCCACGGAGCTCACTCCGGGTGCTGCTGCCTCACCAGCCCTGGGCAGGCTCCTCACCATCCCTGTGGCAGCTCCGTGGCTCCTGGGGCTGTGGGATGCCGCTCCATGCAGCCATGGGATGTTGTTTTCCGTCTCCCATCTGCTCCCTGCTGCTGCCATCTGGCTCTTTCCCAGCCTGGACACTTCTTCCTCACACCTTTGCATCTCCAGTGGCTCCACAACTCCGGTGAACGTGGAGCCCTGGCTGCTGCTGCCATTTCCCACCATTGGTGCTCCAGAATCATCTCTGTGCTCCAGCTGGGACAGTGCCTGTCCTCCACGGGGACAGGTGCTGGTTTCCACCCTCCTTGCTGCCTCCATGGGGAATGCCCAGCGGGTTTGCTGCACCTCCTGCTTTCAGTTTTACTCCATGTTACTTCATCTTCCTAAACTGAGCTCTTCTGGGTCGTTCTCTGGGGAGCCTTTAGGAGCCAGAACAAGAGCAAGGCCCCTGGCATGGCAGGGCTGGGAGGGGACGGGTGTCACTGTGCCACCACCTGGCTCTGCCAGCTCAGCCTGGTCCTGCACAGCCACGGTGCTGAGGACGGGCAGGTCTGTGTGTGACAGATGTGAGCCCAATGTGTGACAGATGTGCTGCAGCATCTGGGCACGAGGAGGGAAAGGGCTTCCAGGGCTGGGAGCAGCCAGGGTGTGGAGCAGAGCGACTCTGGAGCCAAATCTCAGTTGCCACAACACAATGATGAGGAGTGGACCAGAACGCCTTAAATCCTCTTCTAAACGCACCCAGGCACGTGCTCTGCCTTCATCCTGCCGGGAGCAAAACCGCCTGCAGAAGGCTCCAGGACACCCCATCCTTGCTTCTTCACAGAGATCCCGGAGATCAGGGGCTCCCCCAGTGCCCCCTCAGCCCCCATCGCTGCTGGCAGAGGGCTCGGATGCCTTTGCTGCCTCCCGCGGGGTGCGGGTCTGTGCCATGACCCCGGGTCTGCCACTCCTGCAGCCCCCGCTGCTGGAGCAGCCCCGGTGCCACCGTGGTGGCTGCAGCACATTTTGGGGGCACCGCAGGCTGGGGGTTTGCTCGCTGGTTTGCTGCGTTCTGCGGGGACACTGTGGGGACACTGAGGGGCCGCATTGTCCGGGTGCCCCCTTGCCAGCCCCCGGCCGGGCTGCGCTCCCGCGGGGTCCCCTCGCTGCAGACACTGGGTGGCACTCGCACGCCTTGGCACGGAGCTGCCAGCAGGATTTTTCCGGAGGAAGGCACAGAGATTGAGGGGTGGGGAGGAGGATTTACCGCCCTCCCCCTCCCCCGGCCAGCCCGCGGCTCCGGGGGGCCCTGGGGTCCGTGGGCGCTGCGCACCCCGCGGCTCTGCCCTGTTGGGGTCCCCTCGGCGGCGGCTCCCCT
>VXBC01000588.1:917369-968819 GCA_013399945.1 Ploceus nigricollis | reverse complement strand
CAGTCCCCACTCAGCACCGTCCCGTGTGCTGCTGGAATCTCCAGCTGCCAGATCCCACCCCCAGCCCCGCACCGGCCCCCGCACCCGGGGAACTGGGTGGGAATTACAACACATCATTTATTAAAGGGTTGCTGTCAAGGTTGACAAGCCCCCAAATTAAGTAGCTTAAAAATTCCATTAGCTGAGGTCTTTCTGGTGCCATGTCCTATCTCACTTTTGTTTATCAACCTTCACGGCTCTGAATATCTGGTAGCTGCTCAGCTGTGTCCGTATGGTGGAGAGACCGGGGGAGGATGGGGGAGCCGGGGGAGGGAAAAGTTCACCGCCCGCAGCACGTCCGAGGAGCTGTGAACGCGCCGGGAGCTGCTCGCACCAGCCCGGGGGCACGAGGGGCTCAGGGTCACACGGATTCAGCACTCCAGGAGCGCGAGAGGAGAATCCCCCAGTGGGAGGGCAGCAAGGGAATGGGTTGGATGGAATTCTGGGCTCTGAGATGCTGCAGATGGTGGCGAGTCCCTGCCAGGGTAAGGGGTCCTGTGCCCTCCGCTCCCAGCCTGGAGCTGCTGCTCCTTTGGCGATGTGAGAAGGGAAAAATTCTGCATTTGGGTCAAGACAGGTGCAGGGGTGGGCTGAGCAAGGGGACATGGATCCCTCGTGTCACTGCATGCAATGCCCGGGCAGCAGCTAAGGAAGATGCACAGCTCCTCCTGGCACCACCACTCCATCTGTGCCATGTGGCAGGACCTTGGAGACACAGGGAATGGGGACAGAGAGCCTGCACAGGCATCTCTGCAGCACAGCAGCATCCCCAGCTCAGGAGAGGGCATTTGCACAGCTGGAATGTCACATTCCTTTAAAATAAACGCCAAGACAAGAAAAGTCAGAGAAGCTCTGGCAGGGCTGCGCGTGTGGCCAGCGAGAGGTGACAGAGTCTGGCGTGTGTCACTTCCAGTTACCGACGTCCCCTGTGGGCCCAGCAACGTGTCCTCAGCCATCCCATCTCCCAGAGCTGCAGGGCTGGGGAGCAGAGTGTGTGACAGAGGCCATGGGGACAGGCCACACCGGCACTGCCAGTTCGCTGACACTGTCACCAGCCAGGGGCTCTGGACACGGCTCTGGGCATGACTCTGGCACAGCTCTGGGCACAGCTCTGGGCACAGCTCTGGGCACAGCTCTGGCACAGCTCTGGACATGGCTCTGGGCACAGCGTTGGGCACAGCTCTGGCACAGCTCTGGGCACAGCTCTGGGCACGGCTCTAGGCACAGCTTTGGGCACAGCTCTGGGCACAGCTCTGGGCATTGCTCTGGGCACGGCTCTGGGCACGGCTCTGGGCACGGCTCTGGACGTGGCTCTGGGCACAGCTCTCACAGTGCACAAGGGAAGGAGGTGCTGCTGGCACCTGTCTGTGTGGTACCACCCATTCCTTCACCCCATGTGCTGTGGGAAAGCTGCTCCCAGGCTCCAAACTGCCATGTTACTTTTGTCAGGGAAATTTCCTGGGAATGCCAGGAGATGCATCCATGTATCAGTGCCACCTGCTCTGGAAATTCAGCACAGGGTGATGGCTCCTCACTCACCCTGGCCTGAGCCACCCAGAGCCAGGAGGGGAGATGCATGCCAGATGTGGCTGCTGGAGACAGCTTTGCTTCCCCACCCCAGCTCAGGTGTGCCCCCCTCCTGTCCTGTGGTGGTCCCTAACACTTGCACAGCGTCAGGAAAAGGAAGATTTTGTGTCTGTAAGTCTGTCAGTCCTTGTTTTTCATTGTCCCCCTGCACAAAACCAAAGAGAATGGCAGGTATCATGAGAATCAACCACACTTCAGGAGCCATCCCCAAAACTCCATCTATTTTTAAGCACTGAGTGTTAATCACTCCATGACCTGGACCAGGGTGTCCCTCACCACCCCCTGCCCTCCTGATGGGCTCTCTCACTATGGGGTTGGCTGGTAGTTAAAGAGCAGTACTGAGGCCTGCTGTCCCCATCAGTGCCCTGTCCTGAGTGCCCCGTGGGATCAGAGCACCAGCACGCACCAACCCGGGGAGGTGGGAAACACCCACATGCCCGAACCCGCCCTGTCAGAGGGAGGGGAGTGTGTGTGTGCCGGGCCAGGCACCCTCCCTGCGCCCTCCTGGCTCCAGGAGCAATTACTGGGTGTGAGGGGAACAAGAAATCTGCGTGAAAAATCTAGGAAAAGCAAACTGCTCCATTCCACCAGGAAGGAACCCGGCTATTTTTAAGTTCAGGGACGATGCACGCAGCCAGATAAAATATTCAGACTTGTACAAAAGAAAACAGGAGGAGACTGAAAACATCCCAGCTCTGTCTGTCCCTTGCAGCCTTCTCCCCACCCACTCCCTGGGGCTGCCTGAGCCCCCCTCGCCGTCCCTGTGACACTCACCTGGAGCTGGGAGGATGCAGAGACACGGGCACGGGGATGGGGGGCTGGTCCCACATGGAATGCCAAATGCTAAATACGTGCCAGGGCATCTCAAGGAACGGCTTGTGAAACCCACTGACCCAAATTCTCCCACCCAGAACACGTCCTGGCTGCGCCACAGAGATAATGAGCTGAGGCAGCAGATGAATTGTTGGCAGCCAACCCGCCAGAGAAGCGACGCCGGCGGCCACAGGGACGAGCAGAGAAAGGGCTTGGGTTACCCCCCCAGTTTGTTATCACGGTGAGATAAGAGCACCCCACAGGCCCCCCTGCCCTGGGTGCAGCAGCCCGAGGTGGGGGGGACAGGGCACGGCCCTGGCTCGGGAGCGATGGCTCCTGACAGCGCGGGAGGGACCCCATCGCTGCCACCACACCCAGGCGGGGAGCGGGACCCCACTGCTGACCCCACTGCTGCCCCCACTGCTGACCCCACTGCTGACCCCCACTCCTTCCTGACTCCCACTCCTTCCTGAGCCGCTTCCCACAGGAGCAGCCAGCACCCAGGGGCTCCAGGGCCCTGCCCAGGAGCTCAGGAGGCCGCGCTGCCCAGATCGCCCTGGAAGCGCCAGCGCGGCACATCCCGAGCACCACGGCAGAAGCTCCTCGGGCCTGGAGGGGTTTTCCTCTCCCCTCAGTGTGCAGATCCCATAAATCAGACCCTGAGCTCTGCCTTTTGGGGCACGTTCCACTGCTCACTGCTATTGTTGTTCCCATTCCCCCGCGGAACGGGGTCGAGGACGGTTTTGTGCTCCCTTTGCGCTCTTGGCCCTTCAATGCCAGCACAAGGTGGACAAATCCACAAACCATGGGGACAGGTGAGGACGTTCCTGCCACTGGGAACCCTCATGGGCTCTTTTCCATCTGCCTTGCTGCTGTACAAACCAAACCAGCTCGGTTTAATCTCAGTTGAAGAAAATGGACTTGAAATGTTGGAGTTTTTTTATGCTCAGTTATTGCTCTTTGTCTATTTTTTTTCTTTTAATATAAAAAAAAGTCAAAACCCAGGAAACCAATATTCCTGTTTCTTCCTTAAAATTTGATTGCATTAGAATTGAAATGAAGGATTTTGCTACAAATCTCCTTGTACAAGATGAAAATACCTAAAGAAATGTTTTTGATGATCCAAGAAATACCTTCAGGAGCTGCTCTGCCCCATCACTGGGGCCAGGCACCTGCAGCTCTCCTGGCTGTGCTGGAGAGGCCATGGCCATGCTCTTGTGGGTGCCCTTGCAGAGAGAAACTGCCTCAAATTTCACCCTGGGAGCACTTAGCCATTTGAAATAATTTTTTTTATATAAAGACCATGAGGATTTGCTGCTGGCTCCACGTGTCAAGATGTCCCCAACAGGCTGAGGGGTGTGGGCATCACCTCCTCTGGCCAGGGTCGAAATGGCAAAGTTCCCTCTTGCTTTATTGTATTGAAAAATGGGGATTTTTTTCAGGTTTTAATTATTTACCCCTCACACTAAAGTTACTTCCCTTTGCAGTTCATTTCTCATGACAATTTTAAAACCAACAAACAAAATCACCCAAACCAGGGAGGTGATGCTGAGGGTTTCAGAAAACTCCTCTGGCTCCTGTTTCCCCAAAGAGCATTTCATGGATGAAGGAGTTTAAAGTGTCTGAGGAGCGATTGCCAAAAAATGGATTGGAGGAATAAGGAGCAGCAGTGCAGAGCACTACCAAAAATACCCAGGATTAAAAACAACGTTTAATTTTAGTGTTTGTTTTGTTCTCAGCCCAAAGGCTGCTGGGGGACGTGCACAGAGAGATTGAAAAGGTCAAATTACCCGAGAAGCGCCCGTGTTAAAGGTGATTAAAGTACAGAGAGGTGTGAAGAAAATTATTGTGTCAATTATTAAAAAAAAAAAAAAGGAAAACCACAAGGACTGGTTGATCACCAGCCCCTGCCTGTTGAAAAATGCTCTTTCTGGTGTTCTCTGGGCCCTTCCAGCAGCACCAAGAAGGATGGAACCCCTCACTCCAGCCAGCCTGGTAGAGATGATCATTCCTGATGAATAATAATAGTGAGTATTTCATTTATTGGGTTAACTGCCTGTATCCTATTCCATTTGTGAAGAACAAAGCAGCCTGGGATCCACATACACACAGGGGTGGAAGAAAAGGATGAAACCACCTTGTCTTGGGTTTTTCCCACATTTCCTTCAGCAACAGCCAAACATTTTGATTCACTGGGCCAACGATTGCCTGGTTTGTTTAAATATTTATAGCCACAAGTAGTAAATATTAGTGGCAACCAATGAGCATCCTGCAGCCATGGGAAGTGTGTCCCCACAAGTGCTGGGCTCAGCTGGGATGTGGAATTCGCTGTATTTTGTAGGAGAACGGCAGATAAAGTGCTCACAGATTTTTACAATGATTTGCCATAAACTGTGGTGTCATGACACCATGAAAAAAAAGAAGGATTAACTTGGGGCCGTTGGTAAATATTATCCAGGTGTCACCAGTGTTACCTGTATGGGACTGTTGGTTTTGGTGCAGTGGGCAACGCCACCCCCCTGTCCCTGTCACCTGCAGGACCTGGGCTGTGCCTGCTGGCACAAATCCCTGGCCTTTCCATGAGGCACAGCAGCTTCCTCCTTCCTGTCCCTTCTCCTCAGAGCAGCCTCTTGCCTCTGGGGATGAGCGATATTATTGTTATTTAGCTCAGCAAAGCAGCGGCAGCCGAGGCAGCAGCGCTAATGGAACAGCTCCGGCGCGCTGCCAGCTCCATTCCCGCTCTCCTGAGAATCCCCCCGGGCAGGAGCCGGGCAGGGACTGCGCTCCCGGGCCGTGGCTGCTGCTGCTGCTGTCGTGCTCAGCCCTGTGGCCATGCTCGCATCCCAGCCGAGCAATCAGTGCTCCGTGGCCGGGCATTAAACAGCTTTGGGGACGCTGCCCCTCACCCCGGCGTCTGGCTGTCCCTGCACAGACTGGCACATGTCCTAATGCCACTGAGTCGTGGTGGCATGCCAGATGCACGCTGGATGTGTGCTGGATGTGTGATGGATGTGCATGCTGGACACGTGCTGGATGGGTGTGGGATGGGTGTGGGATGGGTTTGGGATGGGTGTGGGATGGGTGTGGGATGGGTGTGGGATGGGTGTCGATGCCTGTGCACAGGCAGCAGCGCACACATGGGCACAGACAGGGAGTGGCAGTGGTGGCACTGTCCCTGTGCTGCTCCTTAAGGCCTTTTCCTGTCTGATTTTTAGGGATGCCCCTGTGGCAGGGTGCCAGTGTGGGTGCTGAGAGAGGTGCTGAGTGAAATTCTGACGGAGGTGCTGACCCCCTTGCTCAGGGCCAGACTGGTGGGTGCTGTGTCCCTGGGAATATGGGCGCTGTGTCCCCGGGAATGTGGGTGCTGTGTCCCCGGGAATGTGGGCTCTGTGTCCCCGGGAATGTGGGTGCTGTGTCCCTGGGAATGTGGGCGCTGTGTCCCCAGGGATGTGGGTGCTGTGTCCCTGAGAATGTGGGCGCTGNNGAATGTGGGCGCTGTGTCCCTGGGAATGTGGGCGCTGTCTCCCCTGGGAATGTGGGCGCTGTGTCCCTGGGAATGTGGATGCTCTCTCTTTGGAAGTGTGGGCGCTGTGTCTCTGGGAATGTGGGCGCTGTGTCTCTGGGAATGTGGGCTCTGTGTCTCTGGGAACGCTGTCTGGGGCACCGGGAGCAGCGGCTGCCCCTCTCCCTTTGTCTCCTTTCCCCTTGAGGGGGCATTTCACATCCCTATTGACAACGTGTTGGGGACATTTCGACATCGAAGTGACAGTGGCATTTCCATGACCTGAAAGCGGAGCCGGGGAGGTGCGGGCTTTGAAGGCATTCGCTGTCCGGAATCATGAGCTCGACTGTGCCGGGCTGTTAAAGCGCCGTGATGGGAACAGCAAGTGACAAAGTGTTTCTGCAGAGCGCGATCCGGCCTGGCAGGACTCATCTCCCCGAGCCTTTGGAATTTGCAATATTCATTAGGACTTGGGAAAAAATGTGCTTCCCTTGGAACGATGCAAATTGTGAAAGGGACCCGTTCTCACGCGTGTGCCCCCGGGTGCTGCGCACGGGGTGGAGGGGACCAATTATCCCCCTCCCTGCCCGGTCCGGGTGCGTCTGGAAGGGTCAGGGGGAAGGGAAATGTCACGGCTGCTGTGTGGCCCCTGTGCCCTGTCCTCTGCCAAGCCAGGGAAAGGTCCCTGGAGGAGTCCAGGCGTTCGTGGGTCCTGGCAGAGGCTGGTTGGGGGACAGGCACTGTGTGTGTGACAGCAGCTGTGCCATGGCAGCCCCAGGGCTGGGGGTGGCAGGGACCCAGAGCTGTTCCTCCTGTGCCAGGGCTTGGTTGTGGCACTGTGAGGCACCACAGCGTGTCACTCCTTGGGACACCACACCGTTCCAAAGGACACCACACCAACCCACGGGACACCACAGCACCACACAGTTCCACACCAGGAGAGACCACACCAGACCACATGGCATCACACCACGCCACATGGGACCATAGCATGGCACACCATGCCACATGGCACCTGCACAAAGCACAGGGACATTGCTTCTGCAGGGTTTTGTGTCCCCTGATGCCATGTGTCCCCATGCCATCCCCCATGAACAACCACGGGGACCAGTGTCCTGCTCCAGCCCTCCTTCTTTCAAGAAGCTGGTGCTGGGATCTGGGATGTTCCCCACACTCCAGGGCTTCCTTCCCCTCTCCTCCCTGGCTTTGGAGGTACCTCAGCCAATGGTTACTGGGGACTTTGAAGGCAGTGGTGACACCTGAGAGTCCCCAGCAGTGCTGCCAGCAGTGTTTGATGGGGAGGGACGAGCCCAGGGGTGTTTAGATGGCAGCAGTGCCCCTGTCCTGATGCTGCCCCGCTGGCAGAGCCCTGGGCACGGGAGCCCAGCTGGGAGCAGAGAGGGGAGCACGGCCTGGGAGCTCGGGGGCCATCTGGAGCCTCTGGAGATGCTGTATAAACATCCCCAGCCCAGGCCCATCTGTCAGGGCTCAGTGTAAACACCCTGGAGTGGGAGCAGGAGCCCCTTTCCCAGGAGCAGGGCTCTGGGGGATGACAATGCATCCAGACTCTTCCAGGGGACCACGGGTGCTGCCTGCAGGCACCCTGACTCTCCTGAGGGATCCCAGCACTGTGACAGCACGCTGGCTGTGCCTGGGCTGGCCACGGGGAGCTTGGATGTTTGTACAACCATGGAATGGCAGAATCTGGAAGGTTGGAAAAGGCCTCTGAGACCACCGAGTCCAACTGTTCCCCCCAGCACTGCCAAGGCCACATCCACACATTTTTTGAACACTTCCAGGGATGGCTGAGGAGTAGCTGATTAGGACCATTCGGCCTCTTCACCACCCAGCTTCCTCTGCCCCACCAGTTCAGGAATCCTCTGCAATTAAATGCAATTTGGGTTTGCTGGAGAAATGCTCCCTTGCTGCCACTGCTGCAGGAGATGCAGCAGCACCCAACAATGTGCAGGGCTCAGCTCTGCATCCCCTCCTGCTCCTCTCCCACGGGATCTCACAGGAATGAGGGAACGACGAAAGAGAGAAGGGACCACGTTGGGTGGCTGCAGAGTTGGGTGGGCCCCCAGGCCAGTGCCAAGGGCTCTGCAATGCCCGATGTGTGAGTAGAGCCAGCCCAGGGAATTAATGTCTTAAGGACAAAGAGGAGTGTTTTGATCGTGGACTGATAATTTTCTGCTTGACTTACTGCAAGATTTCCAAGTTTCTGTCCTGATTTGACAGAAATAAGCCTGTTGATAAAGGGAACAGTGGGTTTGTGCTGAGCATGAGGCACAGGCACGATCCCTCGTGGGGCCCAGAGCAGGCACAGGCAGCTCCCTGCCTCTGCCTGGAGCCTCCCAAGGGGTGGCCACCAGGGAAAGGGTTAATTTAACCAGTTCTCATGGGGTTTTGGAAAGTTCCCTTTTTCCAGGAGGCTGCCTGACACGCTCTGACAGGGCCCTTTGAGCTGGCACAAAGGCAGTGCTCTGCCCCTGCCCTCTGAGCGCTCCCACCCGCGCCAGCAGCAGCTCAGAGCAGCTATAATCTCACTAGCAGCGCCTTTTACTGCTGTCACTTCGAGCCTCCTGCACCATGTGAGTGCCTCAGATCTCCAGCAACGTAAAAAAGCTAATGAACGAGGAATAAACAAGGGTAGCCAGGCAGAAAGGGAACATCTGAGCCAGCCCGGCTGCTGGGCCGGGCCTGGAGACACCGCGGCCAAAGTGATCCGTAATTAAAAAAGTCTAATCTTCCTTGGTATCCAGAGATAAAGCAGGGGGGAGGGTGTCCGTGGAGGTGACAGTGAGGGGGAATCATGGTGGGAGCAGAAATGGAAGGAGAGGAAGAGGCAAGAGCAGAGAGGAGAAGGGAGGTTGGTTGGAGAGTGCATGAGGCAGAGGGATGGCACAGAGGGAAGGGGTCCTGGGGACCCAGCCCTGTCAGCTTGGCTCCTGTCCCTGCTTCTGAGGGAAAAAGGGCTGGAGGAGCACCCTCCTTGCTGAGCCCAGCTGATCTCTCTGCTGCAAGCCAGAAAACCAGGACCCTGCTGGGAGCCCAGCCCTGCTCCCTCCCCATCCCAGGAAAGTGGGTGTCACCACCCCAGCATGGCCCACCCAGGCTGTGGCTCCTCGTCCTGGGGTCACTGCTGGAGAGGAGCTGCTGGTGGCACAAGGTGCAGTCATTCCTATTTTCCCCCAGCCCATCAGAAAGGGAAGAAATGTTGCTTTTTTCCTGTAAAGATAAAAAAGAGAATGGAAAGCCAAAGCTCATTAAAGTCACGGCTGTGAATCATTTATTCTTCAGAGCCTCCAGGGGCCATGGACCAGTGGGGCTAAGCTGTGGCACTGGGCCAGGCTGTGTCCCTCTGCTGTCCTCAGAATGCCCATTTGTCTGGCAGAGAAGGGACAGCTGAGGCTGTGCTGCACACCAGCCATTGAGCTTCACCCCAAAACAGTGTGAGGAAACCCCAAATCCACCTGGAATACTCAAGAAATGCTGGATTCATGTTACTTAAGATAGCAGCTCCAAGCATTGGCAGTTATCCCATCATTTTCCTTTGTGCCAATATTAAAACTCTTGGCCAGAGCAGCGTGACAGACCGAGTGAAACTCCAGGAGATCTTATGAGGAATGACAACCTCGTACCTTGGGATGGAGTCACAGGTCACCCATTTTTTCCTCCTAATTTCCAGAGTTAAAAAAAAATAATCGCAGCCCTCTTGTTCCCTCTGGTTAAAAGTCATAAGAGCAGTAAATTAACAGCATCAAAGATAGGGAAAAAAACCCAGCCCTACATAAAAGCAAGTGGTCAATTTGGAGCCCTGGGAGGAGAGCTCAGGGCTGATCCAGCAGGGCTCAGTGCCTTAAATGTCTCTGTTGTTCCTTTGAAGAAAATCATTGAAGTCAATGGACTCACTTAAGTGTTGGAAATGAGATGTGTGATTAAGCCCCTTGCTGAAGGGAGGCCTCCAAAGTGAAATTATCTCATAGCCACAGCCGTGAAACAGCCTCAGGAATGGGGAGCATTCTCTGCCCCATTGCGGAGAGCCCTGCTCTGTGTTTTGGGGAGAGCTCTGCCCTCCATCTCCAGCCCCCTGAGACCACAGCCTTTCACTGCCCACATCAGGGAGTCGCCGTCTCTTCTCACCTCTTTCACCATTTCCTCCCTAATTGGCAACTTTTAGAACCAATTTTATTGTCAGCTTCCTTACATCCCACATTATCCTCATCGGGAGCAATTTAAGGATGAATTATCTCACCTGGAAGTGCTGCCCCCCCTGCCTGGCAGCGCTGCACATCTGTCCAACATCTGCCAGGGAGGAACGGGGGGAGTGGGAGAGGTGCCTTGCAGAGGTTGTTTACGGAGGGGTTTAATAAACTGGGCTCGATGCAGGAGCAGGTTCCTGCAAGCTCCGTTATTCAAACCTGGAAACTCTACAGAGCCCCAAACAAAAGGAGGCAAAGAGAATATTGCATTTGGTATTTCTTCTCCAGATTGATTTGTCACTGTCACTATGTCTGTTCCTTCCTTCCCTCTGCATTCCTGTCTCCTGGTAATGCTGTAATATCGTTTATTATAGGACATTATATAAAGCACTCTGTCGCTGCCAGTGTTGTTATTCCTAGACCAGGCTTCTTTATTCAGACCCAATTCTGCAATCAAGGCATCTCCTGCTTTGAGGCAGAGCCCTGCAGAGACACCTGCACTTTGTCCCTAAGGAAGCCTCATGCTTTAAGAGGCCCTAATCTGAGGATTGGTCTGGCCAAGCTGCCGTGTGGGGTCTGTATGTGCCCCAAAAAGGAGCAGGAAATGGCAGTATTTGTGCTGTGAGTGGGTTTTGATGTAGGGTCGGGAATTTGGGTTGGGTTTTTCCTGCTTTCTGTGGTGGCTCTCAGACCTGGCTATGCCACAGCTGTCCCCACAGCCAGGTGGGATGACCCTGGGGTGATGACACTCTGGGGATGCCCCGCTGTGGTGGGAGCAGAGCTGGGAGCTGTGGCTGTGGTGGGTGGAATTGTGGGCACATAAACCTGCGAGATGAGCTTTAAGATCCTGTCTAACCCAAACCATTCTGGGATTCTGTGATTTATTCCTTTTTTTTTACTTGAGCAGCCCAAGCTGATCCTTGTGAATCATTGTGGCATGACTTCCTGGCAAAGTGATGTTTCCCTCGTGTAGCAGGACAATAAAAGCAGAATTACAAATTGTTCTTCTGCTGGAAGCCACACACAGAGCCCTTCTCTGCTGCTCTGGTCCCAAACACTGTCTATGGTTCCCCAGTGCCCCAGCCACGGAATACCATTCCAATGGCTGGTGACTGGAGTGGGGGATGTGCAGGGATGACAGATTTTGGGGGTCTGTTTGAGGTCTGAACACCCCTCTGAAGCCATTGGGGGTGGCAAGTAGCCAGGAGAGCTGATGCTGAGGAAGGACTGGCCAGGCCCACCATAATTCATGGCCACAAAGCAGGGAAGCAGCCAAAGGTATTAGGAGGCTTCCAGGAGGGATTAGGCACCCTCTCTGAAGGCAGGTCCAAAGGGGTGATTAAGCAACTCCAGAAGTACAAACCACAGCCCAGCAGAGTGTGGGAGGACACCCAGGGGATAAAATCACCCTGAACATGACTGATTTCTTGTGCTCTTCCTGGAGAAAGCCCATCTGGCTGGGGCTGGAGCATCCCGAGCTCTGAGGGTGCTTTGGTAGGGGCTGTATTTTTGTCAAACAGCTGAAATATCAGCAAAGGGGCTTTGGTGGGGGCAGGTGGGCTCTGGCAGGGGGTGGGTGAGCTCTGAAAACCTGGCAGTGACTGAGGCAGGCAGGGCAAGCTGTGGAGGGGACAGGACACTGCAGGGAGTGCCTGGGGACACAGCAGCAGCAGCTCTCCCTGCTCACCGGGCCAGGCTCAAACCCAGCACTGGCCGTGGCTGTGGTGGCTCCTGGCCACCACCTGTCCAGGTTCCTTCAGCTTTCCTGATTGGGCACTGGGAGGGCTCTGGTGCTGCTGTGAGACCAGGAGTTAACATTTTCTGGAACCCAGGGAAGGGGGACCAGAGGAAGAAGGTTCTCGAGTGTCAACAAAAAAATTATCTTGTGCAAATAAACAGGAGAGATGGATTATCCCGCGCTGTTTGCGCAGGGAATTGCTGGAATGCTTGCTCACTCCCCGGGGCTGCCGGGGGCCAGGGCTGGTTTTCCACGGGGGGCTGGCTCCAGCCTGTCCCACCATTTCCTTGGGCTCGTGGAGGGATCTGCTCTGGGTCACCTTCCCAGGCTGTGGTGTGGCCACGGGCTGAAGCAGTGCAGGGGGTTCAGCCCCTCGTACCCACGGGCAGCTTCTCCTCCTGTTCTTGGGTGAACCACAGAGCTCAGACCTCCAGCACCCCTGCTTCCCTGACTCCTGCCTTCAGCCTTCCTTAAATCCCTTTTCTAGGAATAGAGGCTCAGATCAGAGTGAGATCTAGCCAGGATGCACAAAGATGTCCAAGAGACAAAGAGCTAAAGCAAAGTGATCCTCACGCTCTCCGAGCAGAGGCTCTCCAAGCACTTCCCAGGCAGTCCATGTCACTGCAGTGACAGGAGAGGGTGGGGGTGACACCCACAGCTTTGCCAGGGGGCACAGCCCAGAGGCCACATCGGACCTGGAGCTCAGGGAGGCCCAGCCTTTGTGCTTGAGGAGTGTTTGGTGATGATGGGAAGCCCGGGTGCTGCAGGAGAGCTGGAGATGTGTGTGACACACGGGGGGATCCCATGCCATGACAGTTCCACACTGATGATCCATGCCATGCCAATCCCATGCCATGATGCCCCTGCCTGCTCTCAGTCATCCCATTTGTGGCTTCACCTTCACCTCTTGTCCTGGCAGAAGGAGCTTCACCCATGCAGTCCCTCCCCAGCCATGAAAACTTCCCCCCAGCACATTTCCCTCCACCCCTCCACAGCCACCTGGTACTGAGCAGGATGGAGAATCTGCCCTGGAGCCAGGGCTGGATTCCAGCCTTGTTTAGGCTCAGGTTGGAGCCTCTGGCCAGACCTGAGCTGTGGCAGGTGGCAGGGGACACATGTCCTCATGTCCATGGCTGGCTGCTGCTGGTGAGCATCTGTGGGACACACAGAGGTTTTAAAGGGTGCAGAGGTGTTTTAAGGGACACAGAGATGTTTTAAGAGGTGCAGAGATGTTTGAAGGGGCATAGGGATGTTTTAAGTGACACAAAGATGTTTTAAGGGGCATAGAGATGTTTTAAGAGGCACAAAGATGTTTCCAAGGGCACAAAGATGTTTTAGGGGTCACAAAGATGTTTTAATGGGTGCAGAGAGCATGGCCAGGCCCTGGCTGACACACGGCTGACACGGCCCAGCACATTTGTGTTGAGGAGGAGTCTGTCTGCAGCAGGGACGAGCAGATCTCCTGGGTCTTCAGCTTTAATATCCTCTGGATTAATATCTAGGAACTCCACATTTATGGGAACCCAATTACACACACACAGACCTGCACATGTGGCAAGTGAGGGGTGACCAAGCCCAGGCCCCTGTTCTGCTGGCAGGACCAGGGAGGCACAGGGCAGGGCCAGGGGGGCACAGGGCAGAGCCGTGGAACTGGAGAGGAGCAGGAAAGCAGCCCTGGCTCATTTGTTTTTTGTGACATCATGGCCTCCTCTGGCTTTTTTCACAGTTTTCCTCTGTTGTATTTAATAGACTTAATGGATCACACAGCACCATAAGAACAACAGACCTTCAATGTTTTTATTAAAGCCATCTACAAAAATCCCTCTGTGCTCGAGCTTTCCTGCGGGGTGACTCTGCTGAGATGCTGTTTCCATTAAGGACAATTGTGGCGAATAAAGAGGGAATGAACAAACAAATGGAAAAAAGGGAAGGGGAGGGAGCAGTGGAGCAGAGAGAGCTGCTGCTGGAAAGAGGGTGATGCTGGCTGTGTCCCCCTGCCCACGCTTGACTGGGGTCCCTGTCAGCCAGCCTGGCACGGTGGGTGGTGCCAGGGCCTCCTGCAGAACCAGACTGGTTTGGGGAGCGCTGATGTTGGAATTGCTGCTCCATCCTCCCAGAGGGGTCATAGGGGGGAGACGCTGTGTTCACACCTGCCAGGTGGGGTTGTTCCCTCTCTCCTTCAGAGCTGTGAGTGCTGGAGGGAAGGAGCTCTCCCTGTGCCATATGTGTGACTGTCACCACCCAGCCACTGCCAGGTTCCTGGGTATCAAACCTTTCTGGCTGCAGAGCTGCCCAGCACCGAGCAGGTTGGTGGGTGCTGTGCTGCCAGAAATAGTGGGAGCCACGGGCTTGGGTTGGCAGGTTGGGACTCCATCCCTCAGCTCATGTGCTGGGGTGGAAAGTGAGCACCACAGAAAGCACCTCCCCAGCCCTGGTGATGCAGCATCCATGTGGGACCTGCTACAGCTTCAGTGTGGGGTGAGGGGACAGCAGCAGGGAATGTCACAGCCACTGAGATGTCACCAAGGACCCTTCTCTGTGCACTGGAGATCTACCAGGCCGGGGAAAAGGGGGTCATGTCCAGCTCTAGGCCCACATTCCTTGATGTGCAGCTGGGCTCTGGAATGGCTGGGAGAGGCTCTGAGCCTGGGCACACCCGGTGATGTTGGACCAGCCTCTTTGTCACCAGCTGGAAGCAGCTGGCTCTGCCCAGCACAGCCCAGCCCAATCCCCTCTGATCCCGAGCTGGTCCCACTGCCTGGTCTGGCAGATGCTCCAAGGCTGAGCAGGGCAGGAGCTGTGGCTGCAGTGGAGTGTGTTGTGTGCTCACCCTCAGCCTGGCAGGGACAACCTCCTCCTCCATGTGCCAAAAGACTCTCAAAAGACTTCTGCTGCTTTGATCCTTTTTCTTTCCCAAAACTGATACCCAGACATTCATTTTGTGGGTGCTCAGAGTTCAAGAAGGTCTGGAAAAGCCCTTCTGTCTCTGCAGAACCCTGGGACTCTTGTCTGGCTGCTGCTGTCAGCAGCCCCTGCCCGCAGTCCCAGCCCGGACATGGTGCTCTCCTGCCACATGCGGTGGGGAAAATGAGGGGCACACCAGAATTCCTTTGAAGGGGAGATGTCAGTCTTTAACTGGAGCTTTGAACCTTCCTCTGAAATCCCAGGGAGCCTGACCCAGCCGATCCTGTCAGTCAGCACACACAACTCCAGCTCTGAAGTTCACTCTTCCGTCTGTGCCACCATCCCAAGGAGCACGATGATGGATGAAGCCTGTCAGTCCTGCAGGTATTTTGGTTGTGAGAGCACCCTGGGCACCCAGGCCCCACCTCAGCACATCAGATGTGTGGCCTCAGGATGGCAGGAAGGGAAGCACACAAAGGGCAGGAAGGGAAGCACACAAACACTGTGGGTGGGTCGATGGTTGATGTGCTGGTTGCTCGGTTACTCTGGGGTTCCTGGAGGCCCTTGGCACGTGAGCCCCTTGGGGACACAGCAGTGCTGAGCAGGAGCAGACATCTCTGTGCCACCCCGGGTGGCTGAGGGGAGGTTTTTGGGGCCCAGCCTGGAAGCACATGCTGCAGGTTGGTGTCTGGGTTTTTATTTTCCCAAGAACTCTCTTTCCATCTCGTTACCCTGTGCTGCTTTGTGCACCCTCAGACACCACAAAGTTCTCCTCCAGGGTTTGACAGACACGGGCAAAGCTCTCTGATTTATGCTACTCTGACACTTGCTCGACTGTAACACCTGGAGAAGCCCATCCTACCTGCCCTGCCAGAGCTGTTCACTCAGCCCTAAATCAACAGGGACGCTTCTTGCCCGCGCCTGCCTCTGGCAGCTCGCAGAGCAGCTCCGTTTGTGCGCGGCCAGCGCTGTTCCCTGTAATGCGCTAAGCTTCCCGACATGATGTTTAGCACATGTTCCCTGCTCTGCCCCCCCGCTCAAAGGCTGCCTTATAGTTTGCAAATGGGATGAAACCACTGTGCGGCCCCGCGCCTTGGCCGAGCTCCCGCCCCGCGCCGCGGCTGCCAGAACCTTTGCCGCACCTTCCAAGTCATTATGTGTAGTCAAAAGCCTGCCAGAAGGGCTGGGAGGATAAAAGAAAGCGGGGAAAAAAATAAAACAGAACCAAAAACCCCCAAATGCACGTGAAGCAGCGGCAGAGTAAGCGAGGCGTGTCCTCCATGGAGCGCTGCCCGCCGCTCACCGTGCGCTGCCTGCTCCAGGTGGGTCTCCTCCTACGTTGGCCTTTTGGGGAACAAAAGCCGTGCTTGCCCGGGGAGGAGAGCTCCGTCCCCCCTGGGTTTGTCTGGGACGGCTGCCACCATCAACAAACCCAGATCAGTGCCGAGAAGCTCGGGGGGATGTGTCGGGGCAGGCGGGGAAGCGCGGAGAAGTGGCTCAGCCCCGCGCAGACACTGGGACCGTATCGTGGGGATCAGGAAACGCCTCCGAGGAGCTGATGAGTGCGGATACAAAGAGCTGTGGTTGTCTGTGTAAACAGGGAACCGCAGCCAGGAGAAAGGATCAAAGCTGGGATATTCATCCAAAGCCGCAGACCTCTACGCCGGGCTGGAGGAAAGCGCCGGTGCTCGCCCCGGGCCGCCAGCGAGGGCACGGGGCAGCTCCCGAGGGGTGGGACACAGGGACGGGTCTCATGGCCATCCCGCCTGCTCTCGTGGTTACAGAGGCGGCAGCGGTGCCTGAGCTGCCCGCGGGCACCGGAGGGACCGAGGCACCTGCGAGCGCCCGCAGGGGGATCGGCCTCTCGCGGGGGGACAAAGGAGGGGACAGCGAAGGGGGACAGGGTGAGGAACAGGACCAGTGGAGAGAGGAGATAACGAGCAGACAGAGCCGCCGATGTAGCCAGTCCTCCGAAACGACTGCTTGGTGTTTTCCCGGCTCCCACCATCAGGAGAGGCTGTGCGCTCACCAGGGAGCTCCGCTCCCGCTCTCACAGCCAAGGGAACGGGATATCTCTGCCCATATTGGCACCTCCCTCTCCTTTTGTTTCTTTTCTCCATCCTCTTCAGCTCTGCCGGCACTGGATGCGGTATTTCGGGAAGCAGCCCTTCGGGAAGCAGTCCCTTGCACTGCGCAGGGAAAGCTTTCCAGCCCGAGCTGTGCCAGGACCAGGAGCGGTGGTGGCTGGCTCTGCCCGTGGCTGGCTCTGCCCGTGGCTGGCACTGCCCGTGGCTGGCTCTGCCCGTGGCTGGCTCTGCCCGTGGCTGGCACTGCCCGTGGTGCGGCTCCTCTGCTCCCAGGAGCTGCTCCCACCGCAGCTGCCGGACGCCAGCGGCCCCAGCCACCCCTCGCTGGAGGTCCTGGACTTCTCCCAGTGACCTGGAGCTGTTTGCCGTGTTCCTGCACAAGACCTAGATTTTAATGCCAGCTGAGCAGCTGTATAAATGTTTTGTGACATTTCGGAGACAGAATGGATCGTGCTGCTCAAACCTCCTCTTTCTGAGCGCATTCAAATAGTACCTTTTCAGTTTCAGGGAACTTTGTTTGCTTTAAAGGCTTTGTGATCATTTCCAGCAGAGGCCTCAGACAGCCAGCCTGCCTCAGTCCTCCATCCCAGGACATCCTGCAGGCCTGCACTCCCTTTTTCTCTGTGGGGTGGCCTCCACCACAGCCACACTCCTCTGCATTCAGAGCTTCCTGGGGGCTTCAAACTCTTCCCAATCCTGGAGCAGCCATTCTAGTTATTAACAGCCCTTTCTGAGCACACAGCCCGCTGCAGCGTGTGCCTGGCCCACGGGCTCTGGGCTACCTGGAAAAGAAAAGTTAAAAGCATTGCTGAATTTGTTAATTGGCACAAACTGCAAAACTCCTCCGTGGAGATTCTGCCATCTTATTTAACGAGACCATTCCCTTGGCCTCGAGGCAGAAGGGAAAGACCCCAGACACCTAATGAGCCTCACAAAGGCCGCCGAGTTAATAGAGCTCAGTGTGTCGACTGGAAAAATTAACTTTAGAATCAAGTTTTCTGCAGTAAAAGAAAATGGTTTGAAGTCTAGAAGTGATCACAGGGGCCCAGTACACCCGTTACACCCAGGGGAACCAGCCACAGTGATACCTGTGTGACAGGGACATACCCCAGAACTGGCACAGGGTGCCCAGAGCAGCTGTGGCTGCCCCTGGATCCCTGCAAGTGTCCAAGGCCAGGTTGGATGGGGCTTGGAGCAGCCTGGGATAGGGGAATGTGTCCCTGCCCATGGCAGGGGTGGGACTGGATGAGCTTTAAGGTCCCTTCCCACCCAAATCATCCTGTGACTCCCTGATTCTCTGATGAGTGCTTTCATCACATCAAAGCCATTGCTGTCACCTCTGGCTCCTCAGCTGGGACAGCAAAGTAAATATTCCAGCATTTAACAGCCCCTTTTGTGTGTTTCAGAGCTTGTGGGGAGAGTACAGGTTCATAATTGTATTTCTGAATATGAGGCTCTGTCTTACATATGGTCTGGGCTAAAAGACAAAAAACTTCCTGCCCTGTCCCTCAAAATAATTTCCAGTTACTGAGAAATCTCACTCCACACTGGCCTCTCCTTGTTTAAGAACAAACAGTGCCTCGATGCTGATAAGGATTTAAACCCAACTAAACAGCAGCTGATTTTTACATGAGAACAACACATTTAGTGCTCTATGTGCTCTCAGAAAAGAGGTCTGAATTGGTCAAAATTTCCTTCCAGATCTGTGCACACACAGGGACTGATTGGCTGGATGATGAGGGTGTTAAAGCCAGCTTTCCCTCCCTCCTGGCAGACACCGGCTTATTCTTTACCCCAAATCCTTACAGTTCATTTTTTAAACCTCTTGAGCAACTTATCTTTCAGTATCTCTCTTTGGAGCCTCCCATTCATCACGGCTAATTGTGGGCTGCCAGCACCCAGAGGGGATTCTGCAGCTCGGGCTGGTGTCATGGTCTGGTGGATGGCATGAGGGGAATGGCTGAGGCTGGGCTGGCATTTATCATCTCTGAGAAGAGTTTGCTTAAAAAAATAAAAAGGCAGAGTCTGGACGGATGAAACTGAGTCAAGGGCCCACACAACAAGTCTGCAAAATCCTATGAGGGGAAGGAAAACCATTCCCTTCTTTTCAGCAGATTGGGAAGCACTGAAATTCCTTGGAGCGGGACACGGCAGGGACAGCAGAAGCTGCAGCTCCTGGCAGTCCCTGGGCTGCCTCATGCTTTCTACAGATTCCCTGAGAGAAGCATTAAGGCCTTTGGTGTTTGGGGACTTTTCTAACCCTCCACTTCATTAGAGAAAGGGGACAAGGTTTTACATCCTCTTCCCAACACCCTTTCACTGAACGCCGGCCTTTTGGCAGGAAGAAATTATCTTCAGCTAAGTTTTGTTTGGAAGGAAGAAATAAGCATTTTGATAACCTCTTTGATATAATGGAGGATGTTGATTTCTACACTTTTTTAAAGTCTCATGGCAGCTCTTAATCTCCAAATGTTTGTCAAAGTCAGTTAAGAACAGGGAAGGAAGCAAAGTGCCCGGGGGTCCTGCAGCTGGGACAAGGCAGGTTGGTCACTGCACAGGAGGTGCTTCAGTCCTGTCCTTAAGGACCTCTGTGTTCAGATGGATTTTCCATCCCTGCCTTGTTCCATGGCCTGAGCAGCCTCCCCCCAGCCCAGGGCACCATCCAAACTCATCCCTGACACCATGGCCAGGACTGTCCTGGGTGCTCAGCCACCCAGGCCAGGTTGGTGCTCCATGCCTGAGGGCAGGTGTTGGGATTCATTGGGAATGAAGAGATTTCTCCCACCTCCCATTGGTTCTGGAGCACATGTTCAGAGGCAGAGGCATCCTCTCCTCTGGGGTGAACAGGGGGAGCAGAGCACCCCGAGCTCTGCTGCCTCCAAGCAGCCGATGGCAACCAGAGCACTGAGAGCAGCTGCAGAGGGTGGGCAGGGGAGAGCTCCAAACCAAACCAGAAAATCCAGCCTGGAGGGAAAAAAAAAGGCAAAACCCACAAAGCTGAAAGGCAGAGTGCAGTAAGAGTTACCAGGAGATTTTGAAACACAAAGCCAGAGCCAGCCCAGAAGGAATGTACACAGAATGCATGAAAATCTCTGCTGCTCCTCTGACAAAGAGTGTTTTGCAGTGCCTCATGCCTGTGCCTTCCCTCTCCTGTGGCTGTGGGGAGGGAGCTGAGGGCAGGGCTGCAGGCTGCCAGCCACTGATGTCTTCTCCAAAGGCACCACGTGCTCTCCTCGCTGCTGAAAACCCAAAGCAAATTGGAGGGATTCACCCAGAGCCTCCTCAGGCAAAGGAAAAACAAATCTGGAGCTCCCGGGAGGACCTGCAGCCTTGGCACCTCCCTGTGTTTCCCACAGTGGGGACATTCCAGGGTTATCCACAGCAAGGGGGTCCCAGAGACAGCTGGGGTTCAGCAGGGATGGGCAAATCCCCACGGCCACAGCCCAGGGGAGGTGGCAGCCAGGGGTGACATTTCTTTCCAAACTGTAAACCCCATCCTCATCAGGCACCTCATTCCCAGTGAGAACTCCAAAACTCTTCCTTTCTACCATTAGATCTGTGCAAAGGGCACTGGGTGGTCCGTGCAGTGCTTGATGAAATACCAGGAGCAAACTGTGCGTGGAAAGGCTTTTCTGCAGATGGCTGCTCCCTGAGTTATCCATGTGCTCTAGATGGGATGAGCTCTCTGGACACTGCACCATCTCTGAACCATCAGCTATTTTCTCCTGCTTGGTCACACCCTGTCACCTGTGCCACTGCTGGGGTCCCAGCACCCACCTGGCTCCTCTGCCCACCTCACCTCTGTGTAGGAAAACCCAAACTCCACCACCCCAGCCAGGCCATAACCTTGTTTGACCTTTCATTCTGAGCAGCACTGTGAGTTGGTAACAATCCTAATCCATCTCTTTGGCACTGAACTTCCAGCATCTCTCTCCCTTAAAATCCCCTGGAGGCCACTCACAGGCATGGAGCTGATGCCATCTCCCCATTGTCTGACCACAGCAAAGACTTAAAAGCTGCTGTTCTGAAACATTTCAGCAAAAAAGAACATTATTAACAGCAAGATGATAAGACTTGCAGGTTTCAAAGGCAGGAGACATGAATGATTCCTTTTCCTAAAGAACGAGACCCAATGAAAATGCAACATTTCCTTCAGAAGCAGGAAAAGCAGGAGCTCCCTCTCAGCCAAAAGGAGGACAGAGAATGGCACGTGCTCCTGATGATCCTGGTGAGGAGGGCTCTCCCTGCAGCCCTGCACTGCCTCCCCTCTGCAAGGACAGCAGATCAGCACTGCACAGGGAGGCTGATGGATTCTGCGTGCCAGGAGGATGTTAGGATAAAAGGAAAATCCCACTCAGCAGAAGTTCTGAATTTCCCAAAGCCAGGCCATTGGCACTGGTGGGGATGGGAAGTGCTGATTATTATGGATGTGCTGAAGGACTTCCCTGGGCTGCCCAGCAGAACATGGAGCAGGTTCTTCTCTTCCCAGGGTGTCCATGGGGTGGTGGCATTGACCACAGGGCACTGGGCAGATCTCAGCTCCCTGCAGCTGCATTCCCAGGGGATGCTCACACAGGGAACAGCCTCGCTACGGGCAACCCAGCCTTCAGCTGGGCCACCTCCGAGAGGAGGGGTGGGCTTGTCTTCTCCTGTCTCAGGGCAAGAGTGGGAGAACTTGGAGTCCCCTCCAGGGCCTAAAGGAGCTCAAAGAGAGTTGGAGAGGGACTTTGGACTAAGGCCTGGAGGGACAGGACACAGGGAATGGCTTCCCACTGCCAGAGGGCAGGGATGGATGAGATACTGGGAAGGAATTCCTGGCTGTGAGGGTGGTGAGGCCCTGGCACAGGGTGCCCAGAGCAGCTGTGGCTGCTCCAGGATCCCTGGAAGTGTTCAAGGCCAGGTTGGACAGAGCGTGGGGCAACCTGGGCTAGTGGAAGGTGTCCCTGCCCATGGCAGGGGGTGGAACAGGATGGGCATTAAGGTCCCTTGGTCCCTTCCAACCCAACCATCCTGTGATTCCATGATTCTGTGAACATCCTCACGGGGAAACCATGGGGTGCCCAGCCCCTCCCAGCACCCCAGAGCTGCTGCCTGAGCTGCAGAAGCCCCTGGGGCAGAGCTCCCCAGCGAGGCTGGGCCAGCCAGGTGAGGCAGGATCAGCTGCTCCCCGCCCTGAGGAGCCTGCACAGCACACGCTGAGCTGCTAAGGACAAAACCTGTTGCCTGGGAGGCAGAGTTCCACCTGCAGGCTCTGATGGATGGAAAGTGTTTAAGTGAGAGCCTGGCAGCCCCAGGACAGCCAGCCCAGCTCTCCTCCATCCCTGCACTGATTTATTCCCTTCTCTGCCGCCCCTAATGCTCCTCTCAGCTCTGCGTGGCTCAATGCAGCACAAATTAACAGAGCCCACAAAAGCCCTCTGAAGCCATTCCCCTGATTAACAGGTCTGTAGTGCTGAAAGATATCTTCATTTTCATAACCTGGCACTGAATGGATGGCAGCCACGGAGCTGCAGCACGTCATTCCCTAAAGGGAGGAGTGGCATGGATTTTTCTATACTGTAGGAATTGCCAAAGATTGAGACAAATGATTCAAGAATCAAAAAGGGGAAAGAGGAAAGCTGGGGAAGGAGGGAAAAAATGCTGCAGGACTCACTGGGGAATGAGGGGTGGGCAGTGATGGCCCAGATTGTGACCTGCCATGGCTCTGTCCATCCATCTGGGCTGTGCAGGTCAGAGCTCTGCCCTGGGGCTGGCCCAGGGACATTGGTGGCTGCAGCTCCTCGTGTCCCTCTCTCAGGAACCGACACATTCATCAGCAGACAGCAGGGCAGTGACACACGTGTCCCTGGGAACCATTAAATATGAAGTTGGAAAATACCTCCGAGCTCACCGTGTCCAGCCCTTGTGCAGTGCCAGGGCTTACACATCTGCTTCTGCCACATCTTGGGAGCTTTCTTTTCCTTCCTGGCCACGGTGAAACTGCCACTGCTGGAGGGGACCCCAGGCACCCTTGTGTGGTGCCTCCAAGCAGGGTCATGGGTCCTGCCTGGCTCCCAGCCTCAGATGAGCAGAACGGGGGGAGCAGCAGAGTGGGGCAGTGCTGTGTGGCCATTCCCAGGTCCTCACAAAGCTCCATTTTTACTCTGTCATCAGGACTAAAACCCCAGGATATCCTGGGATTCATTCAGGGTGAGAACCCTCCCTGCACAGGAGGTCTGGGCATCGTTCAGGGTCTGGAAGCTGGGCTGAGGCCACTTAGTGGCTCTCCAAGCACTTGACCCTGGGATTTAATGACTTACTGGGCCTGGCTGCATCTCCTGCATCTCTCCAGAATTATGCAGAGGCTGTTCTGTGCTCTAGAGGAATGATGGGGGTGGGGAGTGAATCTTCCAGCTGTCCCCTGTGCTGGGACTGGGGCAGCCCCACTGGCCACGTTTTCTGCTGCTCCCCCTCTCCAGCCACATCCTCACCCCAGATAACCCCAGCCAAGGGAGGGGAGGAAAAGCTCCAGAGCCAGATAAAGACAGAGGGATTATAAGGTGTTTATGCTTTTGCAAAATTAAAGTCTTGAAGGTGAGACAGGTTTACATTGGCACAGAATTAATGGTTTGATGCAGCACAAGGGGACAGCGAGAGCAGGGAGCGGGGCCATCCATCAGCACGCGCCGATGGCACAGGGGAAGGAGATGCCGGCATAAATCAGGTCCTGTGCAGGAAATAAGCAGGATGGATGACAGGCAGGAGCTGGTGATCTGTTATTCCCACTGTGCCAGAAGATGCAGGAAATGTGGCTGGGTGAGTTCAGGTCTCGTTCCAGCACGGTGGCTCTGGGATGAGCCTTCCCTGCAGAGCGGCTCTGGGCTCACCCCTCGTCCTGCACGGACACTCACATGAGGCACAGCAGGACGTGGGGGCTTCACCCCCTCTCTGGAGGTGTCAGTGCCAGCTGCCATCACCACAGCCTTGGAGGGCTGAGCCCAAAGGAAGCAGAGGAGGTTTTCCTTCCCGTGGACAGCGGCTGAAGGGGATTAGGGGTGTCTCTCCTGTCCTTCTGGCATCTCTGCATTGTTCTCCCTCCCTGCCAGGGTGTTCCAGTTCTGCTTTGGAAATGTGGGCACTCTCCTGAGGGACATGAGACAGGAGCTGGGCTGCTCCACAGGCTCAGGCTCATCTCTAGTGTGCAATTCCCTAATTTTAAGACTTTGGGCTCAGTTTCTCTGGTTATTCTCCAGACCTCCCCAGCAGTTCCTGGTGCTGCTCTGACTTCAAAGGGAAATGAGACCTTACACGTTTAATTGAGGCAAATTTCCTCCCTGTTGTCGGGTCAGCAAGGGGGGATTAATGGGGGCCAAGGCTCAGCCCTCTGGGGACACCCAAACATTTCAACACATGGGGCAGCCCTGGAAGGTGGAAAACAGGCGATGGGGAACTGGAGGTGACCAGGGCTGATCAGGAGCAGCTGAGACACATAAATCTCCCCAGACATCAAGAGCTGCAACCTCCCCCCACCTCTTTTTTTAGGCTGTGTTTTTTGAATGTAACCTGAAGCAATTAAGCTCTTTCATCAGATGTCCTGCCTTCAATTTACCTCCTGCTTAGCGATATCACCGGCAAAGGAAGGACGTGGGAGGCTTTGCACGGGTCTGGATGTGGGCAGAGACAGCTCAGGCGAGTCCTGCTGTCCTGGGCCATCCCTGCAGCCCCGTCACCTCCAGCAGCAGCCCTTGCCCCAGGTTCGCCTCTCGGGAGGGCAGAACAGCTGGTGGGAAGCAGCTTGGGTGCCTCACACACTGTCCCCCCATGTCCCCTCCCCTCTCCCGGTGCCTGTCCATGCCATTCCCGGGGGATGAAGAAGAGTTTTAGCAGAAAGGAACGAGCTGTCGGTGTGGCTGTGACGGGGAGCTCCAGCCCTGTCCCTGTGGGGTGTTCCCGGGAAGAAGGAGAACATGCACAGCCCTGCCGAGCTCCTTCCCCTGCACCGACGCAGAGCCAGTGACAGATTGTGCCTCACCCGGCCAAGATGTGAGACGGGACAGTTTGTTTGGACAGTTTTAGGGTCACTTCCAGGCTCCCGGAGATCCAGCTGCTGTCAGCAGCCGGCGATACAGCCCCGCGGGGACCCGACCTCTGCTCCTAGCGGTCCAACCCCCGGGGCCGCGCTGCTGACACCTCCCGCCTGGCTTGGGGAGGAATTTCGGATGGGTTTTCCCCCACCGAGCCACCCCAGCCCCGGAGGTCTCCTGCTGGCAGCGCTGGGACGCAGCTGCTCCCAGCGGCCATCCCTGATCCTCACTCCTGCCGTGCCCAGAGCAGAGGGGACGATCCAGCCCTGGTGGTGTTTGGGATCGCCCTAAGGGATTTGGGATCCCACAGAATCACTGCCTGCCATCGCGAAGGCAGCGAGTCTCGCTCTTGGGAGCGAGCCCGGCGAAGACGCGGTGCCACCGCCGTGGCAGCCCCGCGGGAAGGGCGAGCGGAGGGTGCCGGGGCCGAGCTCCGCAGGAAAAGCCCCCCCACTCCCTTATTTGAGTGCTCAGCCCCTGCTGCGAGGCTGAAGCCCACGAACATTAACCCTGAGGCTATAAAACCTGACTCGGTGTTTAACAGCCACACGGCGAACCACAGCGAGCCGAAAAAACTGCGCGGAAATTCCCAAGCCAAGGACTGCGGCTGGAATTAATTAGTTCTTGCTCTGACAACCTTTTCTGGTGCCACCAGGTGGTAACAACGTGCAGGAGCCGGCTGTCCCTTCATGCCACCCGGTCCGGACAGCTGCTCTTAGGCACGGGAGGGTGGGGAGAGAAATCTCTGCGCCTTGGGACATCGATCTCCAGGGAGCAGCGGCGGGGCAGAAATCTTCCCTGGAGCGTTGTATGGCGGTGGGGAAATGCTTTTGAATGATGGAGGGATCTTAGCTGCTACTAAATGTCAATTGTCTCTAAAGCCCTTTGGAGAAAAAGGACTTTGCGTGAGCCCCGTGCACAGCGGGGCAGCGTGGGGGAGTCTCGGCGGTCCTGCCTTGCCCAACCACTGCGCTGATGGAGCCGTGTCCCCGTTGTGACTGTCCCCAAAACAGGCACCCACAGCTCAGCACGGCGGGAGGACCGGGGACACGGCAGGTTTTCCATGGAAACCCCGAGCCTGGTCCCCCCAGCAGGGGAGGGAGGAGAAGGCTGGAGAGGGGAAGGGCAGCAATGAGCTCAGCGCTAAACGCTCCATGATAAAGGTTCTTTCTGGGCTTTTCCCGAGCCCTGGTTGCCCCCGGGAGAGCGGAGCCGCACAGGGCGCTTTTCATCCTGCCCGGCCCCGGCCCGCCCCGCTCCGCCTCCCGCGGTCCTGCCTTTCCTTCTTCAAGGAGCAAGAAAGTGAAAATCCTTTGATGCCAGGAAGCGATAGAGAATATTTTCTGCTCCCAAAATAAAGGATACAATTTTCTAAGCATCTCCTCTCCTCCTGGGGCCCTCCCACCTTCCCCATCCCTCGCTCCCTGCCCAGGTGAACTCCTGGGCAGAACCGGTTGTCATCTTTTCAACAACTCGTTTTTCCCTCGCTCCGAGTGTGCGGGGAGCGGCTCTTAATGTTTACACACCTCCGGCTCCGGGGCGGGAGGTGGAACAATCCCGGCTTTCATTCCATGGAGGGGACCGGGAGATGGAGCAGCCCCGGCCGTGGTACCCAGCACAGCGCCTGGGATGGCCAAGCTGCTCGTCCCCAGGGACCCCCACGCTTCTCCTGTGCCGGGATACAGCTCCTGCCTCTGGGATGGCTCCTCCTCCGCAGGGAGATGCCCGGCGTGGCCGCTCGCTGAGGTGATCCAGGACATCACCCACCCATGGCCACTGGCACATCCCTGGGTACCTCCCCGCCCTGGAGGGTCCCATCTCTGATATCCCATGGCGGTGCTGGGTGCAAGCTGAGTTTTCCAGGACTGGTGCAGGAGTGTGGGCTGCCAGCAGCCCCTCCCTGAGCCGTTTTGTGATTTATTAAAGGCTGAGCCCGTCCCAGCCATCCCGAGCTCACCAGGGCCGGGGAAAGTGACCCCACTCCCCTGCAGCTGCAGCGTATCACAGCCTCTGAGCTGGTAGCTGGAAAGGAAAACTCTCCCACCCCTCTCCTCGTGTAGCAGGATTGTCTCCATCCAAAGGTTTCTCCTGGGGGCTGTGCTCCGGGAGTTTCAGAGCTGTGTGTTTGCAAGGCTGCCCCGATGGA
Source organism: Ploceus nigricollis (assembly GCA_013399945.1). Classification (NCBI taxonomy): domain Eukaryota; kingdom Metazoa; phylum Chordata; class Aves; order Passeriformes; family Ploceidae; genus Ploceus; species Ploceus nigricollis. The sequence goes on along the minus strand of VXBC01000588.1, from coordinate 941,738 downwards.
GTGTCCCCAGTGCCAGCAGGGATGGCACGTCCTCGTGTGTGCAGGGCACATGGCCCACGCCCAGCCTGTGCCTTCTGCTGGTCCTGAGCCCGGGAACGTGTCCTTCCCCGTGCCCTTGGTGCCTCCTGAGCCCCACTGAGCACTGCACAACTTGTGCTGTGGGGGGTTGAACATACTGATCAGGTGTGGGGGGGCTGGATGCTGAGAGCCCCCGAGGACCTTCCCACAGAGACATCACCTTCCTGCAGGGGGGGATGGGAGCACGGAGCCACCTGGAGCAGTGGGCACTGCTGGGAGCTCGGGGATGGCCGGGGCAGTGGTGGAGAGGAGAGGGAGAGGACTCAGGGAGTGAGATCTCTGTGCCAGACCCCTCCAGGAGTGACCTGAGGGCACCCCTGGCTCTGCAGTGGGTGCTGAGCATCACCCCTGTGCCCTCTCAGGCCCCACAGACAGGGACAGGCTGGTTCTGGCTCAGCTGCTGCTGCAGCTCCTTTATTCATTTATCACCTTAGTCCCATCTCTGAGACGTGACAGAAAACACACAGATGAGGGAAAGGAGTAAAGTTTGCTGAGCAGGGTGGGATTTCTGTGCTACTTGGGGGACTGTGTCCTACTTTCTGCTGTTTCTTTCCCTCTCTGACAATACTCCAAGGGCAAAGCCTCAGAGGACTCCAAGCCCTTGACCTTCTTCGTCAGGCAGAGCTGCTCAGACGCAGCCTCCCCGACGGACCGTCGGAATCAAGGATGTTGATTGCATTCAGATTCTAATTTACTCAACTTGCTACTAGGAAGTCATCAGAAAAGATGGTTTAAAATCATTCAGGGGAAAACTCAGAGCATAAAATTTTAATTGCCACCTTGTGAAATGAGGTTCTCCCGGGCTGGCCAAGCCTGGCTGCTGTGCCGGCGTGGATGGAGATGTTCCTCACCAGTTTGGCTGCCGTGGGCAGGAGGATGGAAATGGGGACAATCAGCTGCAGTAGCTGCAGGATTTGATCCCTACAAGCAGTTTTGGAAAAACATTTTGCTGGACACCAGCAGCAGCCCCGGGTCAGGCACTCTGGGCACTCTGTTCCCATCAACACCCAAACTTTCACCCCTTCAGCAAAACCCTTCTGACATCTGTGAGAGCTGCCACCTCCACCTCTGCAGCAGGGTTGCATTATTCATGGTAACCTCGTTAATAGAATAATTCTGCTTGGTTTTGACTCAAAATTGCCCATGAACAGCCTCCAGTTTTGGTGATGAAATTCAAGACAGAGAATAAAACACCCATGGGTACGAGGCTGGTCCCTGAGCCTTGAGACTATGGCATGCTGGCTCTCCCTGGGCACACACTCCAGCCATGGAACCCCCTGGGGTCTGTTTTTGAAGAAACTCATGTAAATCCATCCCAGATAACTTGTGAAAATCTCCTTAATCCTCTCTGGCCCTGCACAATGACCTGCACCTCTCAGGTGCTGAGGGAATGGGGCAGGTGAGGGCAGCTGGAGCCAGACACGGCCTCACTCCTCTGCAGAACATCATGAGTTTGTGACTGGAAACAATAAAAAGCCTCTGCCTTCCCCCTCATCCTCCCTCTGAGCAGGCTCCTGGCCTTACACAATTATTTACTTGCTGGAAGAGGCAAATCAAAGATCATTAAGGCGAGCCCAGCAGCAGAGAGCCAGATCTGGGGCTGGAGTGGAGCTTTGCTGGGTGATCTGAGCCTGCTCCCCGCTGCCTCAGGCACCTCTGTCACCTGCCAGTGTCCCCAGGTACCTCAGAACCCACAGATCAATAAAGCCACACTGGGGCTGGAGTGTGAGTGTGCCCAGGACAGCATCGATCCCCCGTCACTGCAGAGAGCAGAGTCTGTAATGGGCTGGGATGAGCCGGGGCTGACGGATCCTGGAGCAGCGGGAGATCAATAGCTTTCATAAAGCAGACTGAAAAATAGGGGAGAGGCCTAATGGCACCAGAGTGCTGGGCTACACTTACACAAGAAAAACAATTTGAGGAGGACAAAATAGCAACATTGATCATGCCACTATCCCCCCATTTTTATCTTTCTTTGGGAAAGTTCTCAGCGAACTCCAGACATCACAAAGCTTTACTGGAGCCCCGGTGCAAGCAGAGGCTGCTCGTGGCATTGCTGCTCTTTGCATTCCCAGTGTGTTGTGCTGGGTTTAACCCTTACTTTAATTAGGAAAATTCCCTGGGCAGGCCCCCTCTCCCCCTCCCTCTCCCTGCAGTGTCAAACCCTTGGAGTGGAGGGAGGAAGGAGCATCCCCTGCACACAGGGAGAGGGGCAGAGCTGCTCTGCTCTTGTATCACCCTGCTCTGCCCCACCCCGTATGCCTCACCCCCACTGGGACAACTGGTGGGAGTTTTGGGGCTGAACACGTCCCCCCCTGCCCAGGCACCCTCTGGAGTGCCAGGGGCTCTCTGTCCCTGCCGGGGAGCCAAAGGCAGCCAGAGCTGCCCCATGGCACCAGCGAGGTCACAGGACACGGCCCCAGGGCAGCTCACAGGAAGAGTTACGTGCTCAGGATTAACTCTGTGCTGTTCTTGGCAGCACCTGACCAGATGATTTATCTTGGAATATACCTGCCTCATTTGTTATTTTTTTTTAGGGATCTGTTCTGCAGTTGTGGGTAAGTTCTGCCAAACAATGCTGGACTGGGGTTTTCTGTGGGATGCACCAAGGAATTCCTGAAACCTGGGGCCATATCAGAGTCTGTGGGGAGAGTGTTCAGCTTGTCATGGACTTAATAAAGTTTATTGAGTCTTTGAGCCTTTAGAGTCTGCCTGATCCTTCATCAGGGCTTACAGCTAAACTGCCAGGGAAATAAATTTGCTGCTCAGGGGCAGGTGATGAAATCGCCATGGATGCTAGGGCAAGGCTGGCAGGAGGGCCGGGCAGAGAGGAGGAGGTGACCATAATGAGAGCTGGGTCACAGCCAGGGAACCTCAGCTTTTAAAGGAACAATTTGCAGAAACTGCCATGGAAGTTACTGTAAGGTCAAAGTGATAAAGCAGAACACAGTGGTTGGATAAAGCAGCTCAGGAGAGATTTGTCTGCCACGGAAGGGAGAATCGTGGCAGGATTTGCTTGGTGGCAGTACCAGAGAGATGTCCTGAGAATGTGCAGTGGTGGAAAGCCCAGGGAGGCTTCAGCAAGAGAAGAGATCATGGAATCATGGAATCCCAGGATGGGTTGGAGGGAACCTTAGACCCCCTCTCATTCCAGCCATGGGCAGGGACATATTCCACTATCCCAGGCTGCTCCAAGCCCCATCCAACCCGGCCTTGGACACTTCCAGGGATGGGGCAGCCACAGCTTCTCTGGGCAGCCTGTGCCGGGGTTTTATCACCCTCATTTTAAGAAATATATCCAATCTAACTGGACCCTCCTTCAGTTTAAACCCATCACCCTGTTCCTATCAGATCTTCCCCTGCTTCAGTCATGGCTGAGAACAACAAAAGGGGACAAACCCAACCCTCACCCTGCCTGCAGCCTCATGTGGTGTTTCCCTGGACCTGGGGCTCTGTGCTGGTGTTTTGAGGGGTGCACAGCTGCCCTGGGGACACTGCTCCCAGAATCCTGAGGCAGGAGGGCACTGCCACAGCTGTCCTGAACCAACCTCTGCATCAGCTGCCTCATGGAGCAATCCTGGGAGAATCCTTGGAGACTGAAAATCACCCAGGCAAAAACCCTTGTGAAATGTCTCCTTTCCATCACTTCAATCCTATCCACTCCACAGAACCATAGGAAAAAAAAGGGCCCATCTGTTTGGAATTTACTTTGAAAAGGAAAACCAACCTTCTGGGACAGCATCTCCCAGCGCCTGCTCCTCATCCGCTGATCTCTGCAACCTTGGCACACGGAGCATCTCAGCAATGATTTTTCAGCACACCCGAGTGCAGGAGAGAGCCTGATTTACAATTATCCTTCAGTTACAAAGGTAATTTTAACTGGGATTAGCTGATCCTGTAAAGTAATTGAAGCCAGGAGGTCTGGGGCTGCTGCGCTGTTATTATCACCAGATGCCATCGGAGAAACAAAGGGTGAGGGCTGTCTCCAGAAGTGCTTCTCAAAACCTTCCAATTCCATCTCTCCAGGTACGAAGGGAGGGTGAAATCTGACAGGCAGGGAGAGGGGGAGAGAAGTGTAGGGATGAATGAGCAGAGATCCTAAATGGATCAGGACGGACAAAGGGGAGGCGGTGAGGAAAAGGGCTGCTCCTGGGCTGAACTCCTGCCCAGGGACCTCTCTGCAGCCTGCTCTGTGCCCAGGGAAGGGCTGTCTCTTCCAGAAGGCACTAATTATCCCTTCTTTTAGATAAAGAAACCATCTTGCAATTAAACGAAGGAACACCCCCTACCCTCACCCTCTGGGATGCTTTGATACATTCACAAATGCTGCAGCTGCATTTGGGGTCACCAGCCCAGCTGGCACCCCTGGCCCTCGCTGCCAGCTCTCCCCAGATCAGCCCTCAGGGGCTCCCAGGACATTGGTGCTGCTGTCCCAGCTCTGCTTGGAGTGGGGCTGCTCATCTGGCACCGGCCCCAGCGTGTCCCTGCAGTGAGCACTGGCTTGTGCAGGAGTTCACTTAATTGCTTGGAGGGTTTTTGGCTCCTCTGAGAAATCATCAGATCCTGCAGTGATGGTTGGTGGGAACAGGAGCACGGGCAGGAGTGTGGGGAGCACAGAGAGAAGGGCTGGGAGCTGCCTCAGCCTCTCCCTGCAGCACCCCCGGGCACAGCAGGGTCCAGCCTCCAGCCTGGCAGAGCCACCTCAGGCACAAGGGACCCTCCAGCCTGGCACAGCCACCCCAGGGCACATCCCAGGACCCGTCCCAGCACCCATGGGAACATCTGACTGGAGCAGCTGGGTTCTCTGACAGGGGCTCAGCTGGCACCTGCTGCTTGGATTGCCCAAATTGCCCCCTGTGGCACCACCTGGGTGGCATTGCTGCCACACCTGAGGGTGGTTCAGCTAAAGTGCCTTCAGCTGCCAGACACCCTCAGTGCAAAGTGGGACCAGGGCACTGCTCTCTCTAATGAGAGCCCAAGATGTGCTCAGCTGAAATATTTCTGCTTGGGCAATAAAACAAAGGAAGTTTCAGGACAGTTCAAGCACAATTGAAGCCGTCATGTCACAGACGTGGGGGACAGTCCTGTGCAATCAGATTACAGCAATTCCCTGGCAGGGCCAGATCTGATCCTAAACTACACGTCAGGGTCACTTCAACTCCACACCAGAGGGAGAAAAACCCCAAACACAATCAGGAAGGAATCACAATAAAAAAGGAATTGCTTCTGCTGGGATTGCAACCAGCAGCGATCGCTGTGATTTGCACTAATCAAGGCCAGCCCGGCCCCGTCTGCTGGAATTATCTCTCCCGCTAATCCCCAATGTGTTTCCTATTTGGGCTCCTCTGGGCTTCCCTGTGGAGCAGCCTGGGTGAGCCCATGGTGGAGCTGGCAGGGCTGGAGCTCTCCTTCCCAGAGGAACACCTGGGACCACTGCACTGGAGAAGGGTGACAGGGGGATGCTCCTGCTGGGGGCCCCTACATCCCAAGAACAGGAGCATCCCCAGATGGTTCAGCTCCCTGTGGCTCCCAGAGCTTCTGGTCTCCTATTTTAAGGTCAGAGCAAGGAATTGTGTCCCCCAGAGCACTGCTGGGGCAGAGACTGGCTCAGGCACAGTCAGAAACCTTCCCTAGCAGCACAGGGAAAGGAGCAGGACCATCCTGAGGTGTCCTCATCTTTAACCAGATCAGAGGGAACAAGGGATTGTAAAGGTAAATCTTTATAGTGATTTAGTTCTTCATAAAAACTATTTTGTTTCCGGCACAAAACCATTTGTCATGGAAAAAGAAAAAAAAAAAGACCAGAAAAAGGAAAAAAAAATAAAAAAAAAAAAAAAAAAAGAGGAGAACCAGGAACATTCCTGAATGACAAAGGAAAGGCAGTTTCTGCTGCACTGCTCCGTCCTCTCACCCCTCTGGCTCCGTGGTGCCTGTTAGGAAAACAGCTCAGTGTTCCCAGCTCCATCTCCACCACTGGGGCAGCAGCACAGTGGGAACACGGCATCCCCATGGTGGCACAGGTGACCGACTTGGTGGGTGTCCCCTTGGCACTGCCTGGTGTGGCTGGTGTGTCCCCACACCCCTGAGTGCAGGTCCGCAGGCTGCCCTGGGAAGCCCCTCCATTCCCACCCCATCCATCCATCCATCCATCCATCCATTCATCCATCCATCCATCCATCCTTCCCCTGCTGTTTATCTGGCCCAAACACGGGCTGGCAGTTTGAATTTGCATTTTTCCTTGTTTGTTATTCTTTACTCTGAGCAGTCTCAGCCAGCGACTCGGGGAGCACAAACCCCGCGGNATCATCTAAATATCAGAGATTCCGACAGTGGCAGAGCCGGGGCTGGAGTGAGCAGCTGTGGTGGCTTGTGTGTACACAGAGCAACGTGAGAGTCATCACGGACACAGGAGGGATCACCCAGGCACTGGGACAGCTGGGACCGGTACCAGGAGGTGTGGGAGCAGGGGTGGTGGTGCCCATGGGAGCAGAACTGGTGATGCCTGTGGGAGCAGGAGTGGTGGTGCCCGTGGGAGCACTCGGTGCTCTGGGCTGGTTGACAAGGTGGGGATTGGTCACAGGTTGGATTCAATGATCTTGGAGATCTTTTCCAACCTCAGGGATTCTGTGATTCTGTGACTGGTCCAAATAGGGCCCTGAACAGCTTAGCAGGACTCCAGGTGGGTCCTGGCTCGTTTGACACAGGGGTTTTGGCTCTCTGTTGGCCACTGGGGCCAGGTAATGAGCCCATTGGCAACTCTGAAATAACCCGAACAACTCTCACTGTGCCAAGAGGCTGCACATCCCACTCAGACCTCAAATCCAGGAGCTCCAACACAGCATGAGCTGGAGGCAGAAGCAGACTTCCTGGCCAAGACAAACTTCCCCACTGCACCCCTGTGTCCCAGGGGAGGCAGTGCCAGGACAGTGGACAGGAGACTTTTCCTTTTTCTGTGAAAAGCTGGCAGGCACAGAGAGCTCTCCAAGGGCACTCAGTGCATCCAGTACAGCCCTTTGCCAAAAAAAAAATGAATCAGGTAAGACCAATCTGAGATGAATTGAAGGGAAGTGTGATCCATTCACCAGCGGAGTGTGAGTGATGTCTACAGCCAGATTCACTGAGTAAACTCTCCATCATGGAATATTCATTCATCTCAGCTGCTTATGAGGAAAGAGCAGAAAGCTGAAAATGTTCCAGTGCCAATTATTTATTGAAGGGATGTTCTCCTTGGCAGGCTCAGAACACTCAAGCACAGTGTTTATCCTGCCTTCCTTGGGAGAGGCTGGATCTGCAGAAATGGGGAAAATCTCTGCCGGTGTTCAGGCTGTGCTGAGTTTCATCACCTTTATTCATAGCTCCACTGCTTTTGGGCCATTCTGGACAATATTTCTTCCTTTTTAGTGTTTACACCCTTCAGATATTCCTAGACAGCCATTATATTCTCTGTTAGTCTTCTCTGGGCCTGGCTGTATTTCCTTATTTTAATCTTTCCCCATCATCAATCCCTCCTGCCCCTTCATCATCTGTGCCTCTCTTCCCTGAATTCCCTCTGATTTGTCGACATCACTCTTGTTTATGATTCCGAGATCTCATTTAGCATTTGATTTCTGCCAAAAATAAAATTGAGCTTGATTGTTTTCGCTGATGACTGAAGGAGACATGAATTGTTGCTTGGAAAACAGTCCTTGAGACAGCAATATGTGAGGGAGGGAAAAGCAAGGCAGCTCCATCAGGCAGACAAACACCCAGATAATGTCGGCTCTGGCTCGATTGGATCTTGGGAGCTGGGACGTGCTGACAGTAATAGCCCCCACTATTGGAGTGTTTAGCTTTTAAACAGAAATGGGAGTTATAACTCAGGCCCTGGCATAAATCACCAGGCCAGGAAAATCTCCCAGATACAGGCCAACACAATAAACCGGGCTGAAATTCCTCATCCTTGAGGAAAGGAGCAAAATTGCAGCTTCCTTTGTGTGGGAAAGTGAGGGGGGGTTGAGTCAGATCCAGCAGTTTGGTCACTGAGACCTTCAGCCGGGAAAGTCACAAAGGGTTTGGGTAGGGAACGTCTGAATTGCCACAGGGCTGGGAAAAAGAGTGGTGAAGGGCAAAGTGAGACTGCAGAAGGATCTTCATCCTGGGAGGGACATCCAGCCTGGCCACCCGAGAGCAGCACTGGCACTCACTGCCCACAGCTCTCAGGGCTGCCCATGGGCAAGTGCCTGCCTGCACCTGTACCTGCATCTGCACCTGTACCTGCCTCTGTACCTGCACCTGGATGGAGCTGTGGGGTGGTGCTGCAGGGTCTCCATCATTTCTGGCCACCAGGTGATGTCATTTCTGCCTCCAAATGCTGTTTTAGGGACCTGGTGTTGCTCATCTGGGTGACCAAAAGCTGGATGGCTCCAGCCTGTAACTCTTCCTTGTGGCTTCCCTGAGGAGGACTGACCTCCCTGCCAGTCCCACCAGTGACTGGCACTGTCCCCTGGGATCTCTTCAGCCACCACTGGGACAGTGCTGCTGCCACACATGGAATCACAGCAGGCTTGGGGTTGGAAGGGACTTCATCAAGTTAGACTATTCCATGATTCCATGGTTTTACTCCCTTGGGTAGTGTGTCTGTGCCCTGGGAACCCCTGGGCAGTGGGAGTAAGGAGCAGCAGTGACCATCCTGTATCCGTGCAGGAGGGGAGCTGGGGCTGAGGAGCAGCACCGCAGGAGAGGGGCTGCAGCTGGGAATGCTGTCCCCATACTGGAGCACAGGAAAGCCCCCCGGATCTGAGATCCACAAAAACCCACCGAGCAGGTGGGGGCTGGTTTCCCCTGGGAAGCAGCTACCTTCCAGAGAGACCCCAACAGAGGATCTGTATCTCCGTGGGATTTCCATTTAAATGCTCCTTGGCAAAATCCCCTTACAAGGCTGCTGATGGCTCGTGGAAAGCTTTGGAAAACATGCTAATTACTGGGAAACAATGCTGCATCTCCATGGCTAGAGACCCTCTGCTTCCCTCCCTCCCTTCCCGGCACCACCAGAGGCATTTCCATGAGAAGGGCAGCTTTGTCTCTCCGGACTGTTCGTGCTGCTTATTCCTGCACCTGAAGTCAGGCTCCAAAGTGTGGGATCCCTCAAGGCATCTCCACAGCAACCCCCCTTCCCTCCCCCGAGCAGGGCTTGGGACAGGGAGCTCCTGTCACCCCCGGGAGTGGGACAATTAGGGACGGGATTCATTAGCGTTATTATTATGCACGGCGTGTGCTGCAGCAGCATCCCAAAGCTCCCGTCAGGATCAGGTATCCTGTGTGCTGGGAGTGTGTAAAACTGCTGTCAGACACAGCCCCTGCCTCTGGAAACTCCGCTGGTTTCTCCACAGAACACGTGTTTCAGGAGAGGGGAGGACCCTGGTGTCTCTTTGCTGTCACCTCCCACCGCTCCGACCCCACCAAGGGCTCTGTTCCAACGGGAGCGTCGGCTCGGGAATCAGCTCCCTGCACCGTGGAAAGAGCCATGGCACTTCTTGGCTTCATTTCTGTTTGGTTTGTTTTGCTGTAGCAGAACTGGGATGGGATGGGATGGGATGGGATGGGATGGGATGGGATGGGATGGGTGGGATGGGATGGGATGGGATGGGATGGGATGGGATGGGATGGGATGGGATGGGATGGGATTTCATCCTTTCCCATGGGCAGCAGTGGCCTTTGGCTGGGGGATGAAATAGCCACGAACTTCCGCAGCAAAAGCCAAGAAAAATGTCAGAGAGAACTTGGACCGTCTTGCACGGACTGACGATCCCTCCTGATGAGAGGGAGCAGAAGGGAAGGGGAGAGGACCCTGGTTTTAAACATAACCCAAATACCTGTAAGGAAAACTCTAATTCTGAGTGTTTAATTCTAATTCTGTGCCCCACGGTCTGCTCCTCGTGCCGGTGTCAGAGCCCTCCTTCACTCAGGCTCTTGGAGACCTGCCCCATGAGTCATCATCCGAATCCTAAATAGTTCATTGGGGTAGGGATGTACAGAGACATTCCAGGTTTGCTCAGGAGCAGTTGGATATTTTCCTATTGCTCAGGGGGACAGGGACAAAGCAATGAAAGAGGAGGGAGCTGTGCAGGGAGAGAGTGGCACGGCTGAGCCGCACTGTGGGAACATGGAGCGTTCCCATCGGCCAGGGGACAGCCAGGAACACACACAGCAGCTACAAGATGGCAACAAAGCAGAGGGATGGCAGCAGCTCCAGTCCCCGAGCTGGCACCAGGCAGCCAAGGCTGGCAGAGCCATCCCTGCAGCAGGTGCAGTGCCAGGCGTGTCTGCGAACAGGGAGTGGGATGCACCCGGGACATTCATTACCCAGGCCAGGAGAGCTTTCAAGAGGAAACAATCCCATGAACGCTGACTTCCCCACACCCAAATTCCTCCTTTTTCCTAGAGAGGCAAGACCAACACGGCTTTGCATCCGAGCAAGGGATTAACCGTCCACGGTGCCTCAATGCAGACTGGAAACCTTCCAGGAAGTCAGCACCCTGGCGCTGCCTCTCCCCCTAAATGCTTTGGCTTCCTGCAGGAAAATGAAATCCATTAACAAGTTCCACCCCTGCTCGGAATTCAAGGCTAGAACTGTCAATGCTTTGGGAAGGAGCTAAATGGGGGGATTTCCATAACAATCAGCAGCTACAGCATTAATCCATAGTCATATTAACCTGGGATGACAAGGACACGTCTGGCTGTTGTCTCTAATGTAATCTGCCATTGTGCCGGGCCTGGGCTGGGAGCAGCTCCTCTCCCCAGCTCTGGCCACAGCTCAGAAACGAGAGAGAGGGGGATGCAGACAGGGAAAAGCATTGCTGTGTGTGAGCACGTGTGTGTGTGTGCCCAGTGCGGGTGCAAGCACAATCTCTCCCCGTGCCCGTGTGCCCCAGGCTCTGCGCCCGGTGCACGGACTGGCTGTTGGTGTTGGGCTTTGTGGGATGTCAAATACACCCGGTAAAACGAGGGAAACCTCGTTTCCTCGGCAGAAATTCCGGTGTGGGATCAGGGCTCTGGGAGGCGATGTGTGGATGTAGCACTGGGCGGATGCGTCGGGTGGCTGCCGGGCTCTGTCCCTGCGGATCTGCTGGCACAGGGATGCTGCCATGTCCGGCGCTCACAGGGGGTGCTGGTTGTTAAAAACGAGACCATGCTCCCGGAATTAAAGTGATTTCAGCATTTATTATAAGAAAAAGGCCTAAAGCAAGGGGGCCCGCGGGCTGAGTAGGAGCATTCCCGTCGGGGATGCTGCAACGCCGGCTGGGTCTCCTCAGCAGCGATGCAGCGATGTCCCAGATGGAGCAGCATGGATTCAGTGGGTCAGATGCCCCCTTTTTATCCTGTTTTTTGTCCCTTTGGATTGGTGTCTTTTTGGATCCTACATTTGCATGAAGGTTTAAGGTGCTGATTGGCCCATTACAGTTCTGTGCGGGCTCGTTTCGCTGGGGGGGTGGTGCACTTTACTGAGGTGTGTTGTGGTACGTTGAGTACCGTGCTTCTTATACTACCCTTTTAACCCCTTTTACCATAACCAAACTAACAGTACATGCTTAACAATTATCAACTATTTTACAGCAGTTTCTAACTTATTTTTAGCACTGGTGACCATGCCAGTGGTGCCAGGGCAGCTCAGAGGGATGGAGAAGGCATCAGGCCCCTCTGCTCCTTTACAGTGCTGGCAGCGTGTTCCCTGCAGGGCTGGCCACCCCCACTGACCCTTCTCTTTCCCTCATTTTGCCCTATTTGCCTTCCTAGAGGCAGCACCTTCTCTGTGTGGAAGGATTAGGACATGGATACAGAGCTGCAGTGCTGGGGCGTCCCACCCCAAATGAGCCTCACTTCTGGCCCTTCTCTTTTCAAAAATCTTCCAATCCATTCCACGATTTCTGTGTTACTATTTAGTTCTGTTGTAAAGGGGGTGGAAATCGGAAACTCTGATTCACCAGGATCCTTACACAGAAACTTCACACGCTGGAACAATTAATTATCCATTAAACCCTTTGTCTGTGTCATTGCATTGTTCCAGGCTCCCATTGAAGCCCCTCAGCGAGGCTGCCAGCTTGCCAGTGTGGTTAATCAGCTAACGAGCTTAGAAATACAATAGACACAGCAACACGGTGCTCTCCGAGAGCCACCATGCCCAAGGGTCTCCAGCCACTCCAGAAAAAATGGAATTAGCCATGGTTTGGCCCCGGTGAGGGCCAGCAGAGCTGAGCAAGACACAGTGCTTGGAGATGTGACATTAAAAAGCTTCTACCAGCTCCAGCATCATGGAATCATGGAATGGTTTGGGTTGGAAAACCCATCTTGTTCCACTCCTTGCCATGATCAGGGACATCTTCCACTATCCCAGGTTGTTCCAAGCCCTGTCCAACCCAGCCTTGAACATTTCCAGGAATGGGGAGTCCACAACATCCTCGGGCCACCAATGTCTCAGAGCATCATGGATGCAGGGAGTGATGGGGACACACAGGTGGCCAGGTCACACCGGGCAATGGGGACAGCGCCCAATAGGGCAACAGCTTCAGGGCAGCACTGCAGGATGAGGTGGATTTAATGGGGAAAAACTGCTGAGAAACTGGGAAAATTTCAACTTAGCTGAGGTTAGAGGTGACGCTTGTGTCTGGAAAGTTGTTGCTGTGTGGATGAAGTCTGGGAAAGTGGCATTGGAGGGAAGCAGGTGGAGGCATGAGATCTTTGAGGATGCCTTTAATGACAGAAATTTTGTCTCCGTTGTATTTAGGCCTTAATTACAGCAGCCATAAAGGTGTTTATTTCCTGGCGACGAACGGCGGGCCAAGGAGAGAACTCTCTCATCAGCTCTTACAAGTTTCAATTACTTTTTCTCAATTATGTTTATGTTTTCCTTGCAGCTTTCGGGAACAGCCCGTGGGCAGAGGCACTGTTCCCAGGAGGACGGAGAAGGTAAGGAGACAAAGCCACAGAGGCTGGAGAGCTTTGGCCAAGGTCAAAGCGGACAAAATCCAAAAATTTAATTGCAAAGGTGGATGAAGGAGCTTTTAGATGACCATCAGCCAAAGCTGGAGCTTTCAGGGCAGTTTTTTAGCCCTGTCTCTCACTGGCCTTCCTGTGCCAACCTCCTTATGGCCTTTGTGTGCCACTTTGCCGTGTCTGGGACACGTGTGGCTGTGTCTGTCATGGACAAAGGGTGCTGGAAAAGGCTCTGCTTCCATGTCCCTTTAACACAGCCATGGCCACCAGTCCCTCACAGGCTCTGGAACAATGAACAATGAGTGATAAAAATCCAGAAATCACTCCCAGGTTTAGCCTCCCAAAGTTGAAATTTTTCCATGACTATGCCACAAACCCCCCAGCCTCAAAGCCCTGGAGAGCAGCAGAGATAAGAGCAGCTATCAGCTTGAAGAGGCTCAGGCAGATAAGCATCTTGCCTTGGAACAGCTGATAAAGCTGCAAGCTGGGAGGAATCTATGCCAGAGCATGGGAGTGACAGGAGCCTGGGCTGGGAATGTCTCTTTGGAGAAGGGCTGTGGATGTCCTGCAGCGTCACTGACCTGTGCAAGAATCCTTGCACTTCCCTGCTGCTGAATCCTGAACATTAGCCCTTCCCCTGGACGGAGCACAAGGGGCTCACAGCTTGGCCCCTCGCCCCATCCAGTCCTGCCCCTGCTCTGGGTGTTCCCTCCCTCCGCTCTCCCAGGAGTGCTCTGCCTGTAAAAGTCTTATCTGGGAGGAAACAACAGTGAAATGGCCTCAAGCTGCACCAAGGGAAGTTTAGATTGGACATCAGGAAGAATTTCTTCACAAAAAGTTGCAAAGCTTTAAAGAGGCTGTCCAGGGCAGTGGGGGAGGTACCATCCCTGGAAGTGTTCAAAAGCTGTGTGGATGTGGCACTGGAGGACATGATTTAGTGATGAACCTGGTGGGGTTAAGTTGATGATTTGACTTAATGATCTTAAAAGTTCCTTTCCAAGCTTAGTGATTCCATGGTTCTCTTCTGTGATGTCACTGGTTTCCTTCTCCTGGGACTCCCCCCTAATCCTGCCACAGAGGGTCCTAATCCATCCCACATCTCCTTTTGAAAGCTGCAGGGCAAAGAACTAAAAATATCCTTCCCTTTGCCCTGCAGAGGGAGAGCCTTGGGGTGGGCAGGAGGCTGCTGAGATGCCAGCCAAGTCCTGGGAACACAACACGGAGAGTGAGGGAAACTCCGACATTCCCGGCGCTCCGCTGCTCCCAGCCCCCCGGCCATCGCTGCCACCAGCTCCTGCGGCTGTGGGGGATCTTGCACTGGGGGTGACAGCCCTGCCTGGATGGATAAAGGAGCAAAAATGGGAACATTAACAGCTCCAGCACAGTTATTCCTGTGTCCTGCCCCAGACAGCTCCCAAGGCTCGGGCACAGCTGTGTTACTGGACAGGTGAGAACAGGGGAGCGGCACCGTGCAGGCAGAAATTCCTGCTGGGACACACGAGTGTCTCCGACTCTTACCCAGTGCCATTTCTATTCCAGTTTGTCTCTGGGGCAAACCTCGGAGGTTCCCAAGTCCCCTCCTGCCCAGGAGTTCGTGTCCCCGGGTCCCCAGGCGGGAGCACAGAGCCCTGCGAGGGCTGGAGCAGATTTGCTGACTCCGGGAGTGTTTTGTGCCGATGGCTCAGCGCTGTTCATTAACGGGGGAAGGAACACGTCCCCCGCCCCTCCCCCTTTTCCAGGCCAGGTGGAGACATGATTTATTGCACTCTTTAGTCATTATTCTCAGTTACCCAATTATGTTTTTTAAACTTAAAAATGCAAGAACTTTGTTGCGGCTGCATCTGGGGATTCTGCAGCATCTGGAAGATGGTTAGGAAAATAAAACCCAGAGGAAACCAAGAACAACAACACCAGCAGCTTCTTGAGTGCTACCTGGCAGCGATGTCCCCACCGGGTCACGGGGTGACAGAGCTCCCCAGGCCCTGACCCTGGGCTTGGCAGAGCCAAGTGGGGCTGACAGCAGGCACGGGAGTGCCAGGATCTGGGGCATTTGGTCCTACTTAGCAAAACCTGCTCTTGCCTAAACCCAGCACAATCGGCAGGGAGGGCTCAGCACGAGACAGATAAGGCTGCGGTGCTGCTGACTCAGCACTTCCCCTCAAGCACTGCCACTGTGGGTTTGGGATCTCTGGATCATCAAGGTTGGAAAAGCCCTCTGAGAGCATCGACTCCAGCTGTTCCAAAGCCACCACTAAGCCATGTCCCCAGGTGCCCCATCTACGTGTCTGTCAAATCTCCCCAGGGGCAGGAACTCCACCACTGCCCCAGGCAGCTGTGTCAGGGCTGGGCAACACTTAGGGGGAAGAATTTTTCCTTAATATCCAATTAAACCTCCCCTGGAGCAACTTGAGGCCATTTCCTCTTGTGCTGTCTTGCCCTTGCCTGGAAGGACAGCAGACCTTGGGATGGCTGAAGGCTGCAGAGCCTCCAGCTTCCCACTGTATCCCACCTACTTCAGGAACCCTTGGAGCAGTGGTTCCCAAAGGAAGATGCTCCTAAAATCCAGGGAATTCATGAGAGTCCCAGGTGATGTTAAGGTCTGGAGGGGAGAGTAACGGTACAGATTTACTCCTGTTGGTATTTCTGCCTCTCCTCTCCCCATGAGCAGCACGTGGCATTCCTGCTGCTCAGGCATTCCTTAGGTGCAGGGTTATTTTTGCCTGTTTGCTGATGCTCAGATTCCTCCCTGCCCGTTTCCAGGTCAGGTCCCAGCGCACCTGGAGCTCCCCACCCCTTCTCTGTGCTTTCATCTCCCCAACCCACTTCCTACCTGCCTCCTCTTGGGATCTCTCTCCCTTGGCTTCCCCTCAGAAGGCTGCAAGGGGGACAGAGCCCCCCAAGACTCCCAGTGCCTTCAGCACCTTTTCCAGCATTCCTGCAGTACCCGGTGCTCAGAACCTGGTCCTTTCCATGCCAGCAATCCAGATTCCCACAAGGTGCCTTGCCAGCACGGGGCTCTGGTTAAAGATCACCTGAGATGAACATGTCTGGGGCACATGGAAATGGTTTTTTCTCCCCACTTCAGTGCCTCCCCCAGCTCTCTGCTCTGCTTCCCTGTCATCGCCCCAGTGAGCTGAAAATGTCACCGCTGCCACCACAACCACGTGTGCCTGCAGAGCCCAACGAGGCACTTAATTAGGTAGGGGAAGAGATGTTTTTTTCCTGCCTGACCACATCCCACCCCGGAGTTGTGGCTGCTCAGAGCCATCGATAAGCTCAGTGTCCTGGTTCACAGCCTCTTTGCAATTACAAATGGAGAAAACATAAAGAAAAGGACCTTAAATCATCTGAATTAAAGCTCTGAGAACTGTGCAGTTCCACTGCCTCAGCTTAAACAATCACAGCACCACAGCTTTTCCTTCAGCCCTGATGAGGAATTTGGGCAGGGCTCCATTTCTAGGACAAGGGGGGATGGTTTTAAATTAAAAGGTTTATTTAGGTCAGATACAGGGAAGATATTTTTTACAGTGAGGGTGGAGAGGCCCTGGCACAGGGTGCCCAGAGAAGCTGTGGCTGCTCTGCTCCTGGAAGTGTCCCAGGCCAGGCTGGATGGAGCTTGGAGCCACCAGGAATAGTGGAAGGTGTCCCTGCCAGGGCAGGGGTGGCACTGGATGACCATGAAGGTCCTTTCCAACCCAAACTATTCTCTGAACTCCCCAGCCAGTGCCCTGGAGATGCAAACATAAGAACACTCTGCTCCAGGGCCACAGGAGCTGCCTGCTCTGCCTGCCTCGTCTCCAGCATCCCAGACCCACTTCTCCCTGGCAGGGAGGTGAGAAATGACTTCAATAATGTCAAGTCTCACCCCCCCCTTTAAACATATTTCAAACCCAGGAGTGTTTATTTCCATCCTTGGAAGGACCAGGCGTTCTTCTGACTGGTCACACACACTTGGTGACTGGCAGCACAACCCCTGACCTCAATCCAGGACAGTTCTCATCTCTGGAATCCCCAGGTACTGATGCAACCATCCTTTACTCACTCCCTAATTACCTCACTACCCCTGGAAAAGAGGGAGAGCCTGTCCTTTCAGGAACAATCCCAGATCCTGAGGGAAAATCCTGAGGGGATTCTCCATTTCAGGCATGTTCCTTCAGTCTGACAATCCCTGCTCCAGGGGTGCTCAGGTGCTGTTTGTGCAGGAGCAGAGTCCTTCGTGATGCTGATGGCTCCGATGAGAGATAAGGGATTGCCAAGGAAACACGGCTGTGCAGTGACATCCCAGGTGGTGACGCTCACATTCTGGGAGAAGTGGGGGCTCACTCAGGGCTGGGGCACCCCCAACACGTGTAGGGATGGGAACAGCTCTGAGCCTGATGTCTTCTGGCTTCCCACCACACAAACAAACCCCCAGAATGAATTCCTACAGCTCTGACTGGTGTTTGGTTTCATTTGCACTACAGGATTTGGTTTGGGGGGATTTTGGGGGTGCTGAACAGCAGAAGGTGGGGGCTCCCCAGGGGTCTCCTGTCTGGGAAGAGCCACTGTGGAGGCAGGAACAGGGGCCAAGGGCTTTGCAGTTACCCAAAAACATCTGATGCCACGAAGTGAGGGAGGAGAGGGGTGGCTCAAGGGGCTTGGAGAGGAGTGCTGGAATTGAATCCAGCAGAAGCAAATCAGGAATGAATGTCAGGGAAGAAATGAAAAGCCCTTCCAATGGTTCTTGTTGAACCAGAATGGTTTCCCAAATGGATTGGGGACAAACTGTGCCATGGACTGCCTTGGACAATAGGAGATGATTTAACAGAGGGCTCAGGCTGGCCTGGCTAAAGTTCACACCCTGGACACCCCTTTGGGATCTGCAGATGACTCTGGTGTCCCCAGGCATGTCCCTGTGGCTCAGCTCAGCTCAGCACAGCTCAGCATGGCTCAGTTTCTGTTTTCTAGGAAAAACAAGCAGGAAAAAGGAGAAATGCTTAAAAAAAAAAAAAACTGGAGAAGGAAATGGGGTTGGAGGGAAACAGAAGCTTGTCACTCATTAGGAGAAACCCAAAATAAACAGGACGCCATCCAGGCTCTTCAAACCAGAAATGTGACCTAATTTTCCTTTCCAGTGATGAGCCAAATCCCTCCCCCCAGCAAGAGCTCCCTGCCCAGCCCCAACCACCCAGCCAGGAGCCCTGGGACCCCCAGTGCCCCCAGCCCCAGGCTGGGCCCTGCAGCACCCAGTGCACAGGCAGGGGTTTGGTGCCCAGGGAGAGCCAAAGGGCACTGCAGGAACTGAAAACATCAACAGCTGAAAACATTGAACAACTGAAAACATCAACAACTAAAAACACTGAACGATGCTGAGTCCCTTAGTGGCAAGTCCAGGGGAAGTGGTAGCTGTGGGTCACAGAATCAGGCTTTGGGTGGGAAGGGACTCCAAAGCCCATCCAGTCCTACCCCTGACATGGGCAGGGACACATTCCACTAGCCCAGGTTGCTCCAAGCCCCATCCAGCCTGGCCTTGGACACTTCCAGGGATCCAGGGGCAGCCACGGCTTCTCTGAGCACCTGTGCCAGGGCCTGCCCACCCTCACAGCCAGGAATTCCTGCCCAATATCCACCTAACCCTGCCCTCTGGGAAGCCATTCCCCCTTGCCCTGCTCCTCCAGGCCTTGTCCAAACTGATTTGGGCTGCTGGCTCTGCTGTTGGGGAAGCTCCCTGTTGTGGCACTTGGCCATGGGAGGTGACAGGGCTGTCCTGACCCTGCTGCCACAGGTGAGTGTGGGGCTGTCAGAGGTTCCCAGCCCTCTGCAGCCAGAGGCAGCACCTGGAATATCTGTGGCTTATTTCTCCTCAGAACACGGAGTGCACGTAGTAATTGTATCGAAGCGTGCAAATAGCAGAACAAACAAAATCCTCAACTTGATAGGAGCAGGGGTTGTTGTAGCTAGGAAAAAAAAAATGATCAAAAACATGTCACACAGGAAAAAGGGTTTCCATTCACAAAGAAATCATTATGGTTAATTTAATTCATTGTAGCATTTAATATAAAAAAGCTTTTCTACAGAGACTGGGAAAAAAGCCAACATTTATATATAAATGGGTTTTATTTTAAAAGCTAATGCAGTGGGCAGGATGCTTCGGGGTTATTTTCTCTCCCTCTTTCTTTCAGCGCATATGCAAAGCTGGTATTGTATCCAAAAAACAAGGAATTTGCTGCTATCTAAAGTTTACAAATTGCTTTTTTTCAAAAGCACCATTTCATATCCTTTAGAAATGGAAATGACAGGGTTTTATCTCCTGACTGCCTTTCTCTCTGCTTTTTTAAAGTTACTTATATTAGTGTCCAAGGCACTGATTTGCAGAATGGGCTTTGAATATTCTGCCACTGCCATCCCTGGGAATGCCTGACATCTCTTAGAGGGATGCATTTTCCAAAGGCTGCTAACCTGGGTGTGCCCCTGGAGCTGCCCTCGGAGGTTGGAAGGAGAATCAGCTGTGCTTGTGCAGGGGACAGATGGCTCCTGAACGACTGGTCTGCTCAAATACCTTCAGCCAGGGAATTGCAGGGGAAGGAAACATATGGCACATCCCACGTGTGCCCCCCATGCTGGGCGGGCAGGGACACAGCTCCCAGGGCTGGGACTGTGTGTGGCACTGTGCCCTGGGTCACACAGAGAGAGAGGAGAGTGCTGGGACAGGGCTCAGGGCGGGCAGGTGGCACCCACCTGGTGCAGAGCAGAGCCACCTCTCCAGCAGCCATTCCTGGGGCTCTGTGCTCCCACAGTCTGTTGGTGATCCTTGGATGCAGAGCCTCTGTCTGCAGCGGGGCCAGGCTGGAAGCCTGTCCCCAGCTATGACCTGTGCCACCCTGCCTGCCTTTCTACCCTGCTTTTCCCCTGCTGCTACTTCATCCTGTTATTTCCATGGCCATAATCACAAAATCACAGAATGGGTTGAGTTGGGAGGAACTTAAAACTCATCTTGTTCCAACACCTACCCCTACACCAGGTTGCTCCAGGTCCTGTCCAGCCTGGCCTGGAACCCTCTCTGCTTCAGCCTCCTCTTGTGTATTTGTGGAGCACCATCTCATCCCCCTTGGATCTGTCCTCTCCAGGCTAAACACACTCCAGGCTTTCAGCTCCAGACGCTTCCTTGCTCCTTCCTTGGCACTGCCTGTACCTGGCACAGATAGGAACTCAGCCTGTAAAGGTCCTTGCCACCTCTGCACCTCCTGCTAGGGCAGGATCCTGGCTGGATTTTTATTTCCCTTCCCTTCCTCTAAGATATCCCTTCAGGGATTCTCAGACTATTCCCCAATACCAACAAACACAGCCACATCACCTGTGTGGAGCAGGGAAAATGATCCTGCTGTGGAGCAGTTCAGCAGAAACCCAAGCACAGCAAGGTGAAGCACCTTGCCCAAGGTCATCCAGGAGTGAGGAATGCCAGCCAGGGCACTCCCCAAAACCCCACGCTTTCATAGACACCTCCACAAAGCCATTTCCTTTGTAAAACGCCAACTGCTATTAAATTCCTGGACTTCTTAGCCCTGGAATTGCATCCATTACCCTCTCCCAGTGCTCGGGGCTCTGTTCTGGCTGTATCAGCTGGCAGGACACCCTTGTCCTGGGGAGGCATCTGCACGAGGCCAGTGCTGATTTCTGAGGGGTTCAGGCTCCACCTGAGCACCTGCTCCTCAGGCCTGGGCTTGTTCCTGCTGCTGTCCAGGCACCTTGGCCGGGAGCTTCAAAGCAGGCAGGATGGGCCCTCTTCCAAAGGCATGGAATGCAAGGTTTGGGAAGCGTGCTGGAACCGCTACGTCTGTACCACATCTCTGATTTATTACCCCCGCTGTCTGCTGCTGCTCAGGACCGGAGTTCCTGTTCAGACCTCTGCTTTTCCATGCCAGTAGCTTTAGCTTTTCAGCAGGAAAGCTTTCTCCCTGGATTATGCAAATACTCTGTGCATTGTCGTTCCCTGTTTGCGTTACGTTCACCTTCCCTTTGCTTTGATTAATGCTCCCTCTCCCCCACATGCTTGCTCCAATATGTTTGTTTTAGGGATGGGCAAATGAGCTGGGAATAAGAAAAATGGAACTGAACCTTCACCCAAAACTTGAAGTGGGTGGTTTGGAAAAGAAACCCACAACAGAATGAATAAGGCTTTGAACCACACAAATAGTTCCCTTGTTGGTGCAGCAGAGACAGTCTGGGCCCCAAAATGATGAAATGCTGTGTCCTCTGCAGTTTCCAGCAGCTCTCTGCTCACAGCAGCTCTTGCCCCAGGCAGGCTCTTGCAGAGGGATCAGGGGAGGGGGATGCAGCCAGCCCCGGATGCTGCTGTGGGATCAAGCCCCCAAGAGCTGCTCCGAGCTCTGTGCACGGCCCAGCCACGGGATGTGGTGTGGAGGCTCACACTGCCACGGCCAGGCTGCCCCGGGCACGCCAAAACTGCTTCGGAGAGTCTCTTGGGACCACAGAATCCCAGAGTCAGAGAGGCTGGGAGAGCTCTCCGAGATCATTGAGTTCAACCTGTGCCCCATCCCCACCTTGTCACCCAGCCCAGAGCACTGAGTGCCACCTCCATTCCTTCCTTGGGCACCTCCAGGGATGGGGACTCCAAACTTCCCTGGGCAGCCCCTTCCAAAACTGGAAGGGGCAAACCTAAATACCCAAATCAGCTTAGGAAAACCCATGTGGAGCCCGCTATAGAGCAGGACTGCCGAGATGCAGAGAGCTGTGGCTGGGACAGGGCTCCAGGGTGTCCTGGTGCCCCAGGGACACCTTGCAAGGACAGGGAGCTTGGATGAGCCAGTGGGGCCTCACTGCTGTTCAAAGGGATGGGAACCCTCTGTCCCTCGTGGGGCTGAGCATGAAGCCCGTGGCTGGGGCCAGCACTGTCATGGCTGAGCTGGGCACTGCTGGAGGGACACACCGAGGTTCAGGCACCGTGGGCGTGGGGCCAAAGTGCCAGTCACAGCTCCCACTCCCATCACACTGGGGTTTGTTTGGGAGAACCTGTCAGAGCCTGGCAGGTTTCCCACCGCTGATGAAAGGAGGGAGGATGTCTGAAAGCTTCACAAGGTGATACAGCCATTAAGGCACGGTGACAGACTCGCAGAGAGGCACGGAAAGCCAGCAGAGATTGGCAGCTCTGGGGCCGGGAACCAAACAAGAGCTGCGGAATCAGCGCGGGGCCGGGCACGCTCGGGAAGTCACCATCCCTCATTCTCACCTCCCTGACAGCTCCCAGCTCCAAGGAAGATGTAAGCAAACAGAAGGGTGGGAGCCCTCGCTCGCAGTCCTGCCTGGAAATTATAAAGGGCCATTCACAGAGCTGCTTTTATGCCTTTAAACTGAATGTTGTGCTGCTGAAAGGTGGGCTGGGCTCATGGGCACAGAGTCTCTGCTTCTCGTGGGCACAGGTATGGCACAGGTGAAGGGGCTGCAGCCTCCCCTCCACACGCGCTGCCTGGCACAGCACCAGTGTCCCAGGAGGGCACCAGTGTCCAGCTCTACCTCACTGACTCACCCTGGTGCAGTGCAGGGGTGCAGGATGCCTTGGGAGCAGGGGGAGGAAATACCATCTCTCCAGGACAGTCCTGCCTGTTGTTCTCATGAGACTTCAGCCACTAAGCTGAATTCTGGATGCAGATCCTGCCTGTAGCAGGTGGGGCTGGAATAAAAATCTGCTTCATGTCCTGCAAAGGGTCGTGCTGATAATGCCCAGTGATGGATCTGGAGCATCTCTTGGCTCACCCAGGCCTGGGGGATGTGGGTGTCTGTGCCTGCTTTCCCAGGGATCCAGTCCAAGGCACACCAAGAGAATAGCCCAGTGAAATGGTTCCAAACACCTTTCAGAGCCTCTTGCAAAGTGGTCACTTCATGCAGGAAAAGACAGTGGAAAAACACAGGGCAATAGGGTGGAGGGGATTCAGGGATTGATGCAGGGAGCTGGGCACAGGGATCACAGGCTGGAACAAGGAAAATGATGTTCCCATCCCCAGCTCCCTGCAGCCAGAACTGGCTCCTCTTCCCCGACCCAAGCTGGGGCATCCAATAAAGGGGGAATTACAGGGCTGAAGTTCTGCACCACGCAAAGAGGAAGCATCAGCCAAACATTCCTGGCCCCCACCCCTGGCCATAATTAATAAACTCAAAGGAAATTAAACCACAAGAAGAAGAAAGCCCAAACACCAAAGCGAGGCGCCCCGGCCCAAGCTGCATCACGTGCGGCGCGGGGGAAGCGGCCCTGACGCCCAGGCAGAGCCACAGAGGTAATTGCAGTCACAGGGCGAGAGGCTAAACCAGCATGAAATGAGGCAGGGAACAGATATTAAATTTGCAAGCCCGGGGCAACAGGAGCCCGTTCAGTTTATTTGCATTAATCAGGTCAGGGGAGTAACCTTGTTTTTTTCCTGCAGGAGATACCATCAGCCGTTATTTGTTTCTCATGTGAAAGTATCACAAGGCACAAACAGCGGCTGGGAGAGGCTGCTGGGGCCTGGGCCACATCCACGCTGGCTGGGAGGAGCACTCAGCCTGCGCCAGGGCCGCGGTCGGGGCTGGCCACGCTCTATCCCCTGGGAGCCACCGAAGGACGGGACGGTGGCGGGACCGCTACCAGCACCAGAGGAGACCTAACTCGGGGTGGAGTGAGTCAGCAGCCACACACCTGCTCCAAAGGGCTCCTCACCTGCTCACGGCAGGACTCGGTGCGAGGGGAGAAGTTTCTTCAGCCAAGCAAATTCTTGGGTGAAAGAAAACCTCTGAGGGCTGCTCCAAATTCAGGAACAGCCATGACAGTGCCAGTGCTGTGGGAAAGAGCCATGTAACTTGTGACTCTGTCATTTTTGGGGAGTTGTTCTTGTTGCCTTATGGAGGGGGACTAGGCTGATGCACCAGCACACCTTTGGGGTGGTGTGGAAGGGACAGTGCTCATCCCTTCAGACATGGCCTGGGGACATGGGCACACAGCTCCTGTCCCCCAGCCCCAGGCAGGCGCCTGGACTGGAGCAGTGGGAGCCCGAGGCACAGAGGCCCAGCCACGGCCTACGAGAGAGCAGGAGAGGCACTTTTGGCAGAGGCTCGGGATGGAGCTCCCAGGATCCCAGCCATGGACCTGGGATGGAGCTCCCAGGATCCCTGCCCATGGACCCTGCATGGAGCTCCCAGGATCCCAGCCATGGACCTGGGATGGAAGTCCCAGGATCCCAGCTCATGGACGAAGGATGGAGCTCCATGGGCTCCCAGGATCCCTGCCCATGGACTCGGGATAGAGCTCCCAGCATCCCAGCCATGGACTGTGCATGGAGCTCCCAGGATCCCAGC
>VXBC01000588.1:889294-910009 GCA_013399945.1 Ploceus nigricollis | reverse complement strand
CCTTAGTGCAACTCATCTGCTTCCTTCCTTCCTTTCCTTCCTTTCCTTCCTTCCCTCCCTGCAGAATCCACTGGGCAGTGAGAACCCACAGAAAATGCAAATGGCTTTTACATTCATTATCCCAAATAAGCTGTGTTTTAATTCAGTTTTAATTAAAGGGGGGGAAAACATGCCCAGCTAAACAATTTCCAAGCGGATGATGGGTCAGAGCAACAGAGAATTCCTTTGACCCAGCTGGCCCAACATTTTGAAAATTTAATTAAAAACACCCCAAGTTTTGCCCCAGTAAATTGGCCAGAGCCCACAGGCCTTTGAAGAGGTGTAATTAGGGCTGTTGGGCCCCTGTAGGATGCTCCAGGTGCATAAACTCCTGAAAAAGGCTCCTGTGTGGTGTTGGGATGGGAGGGTCTGTGCAGGAGCCCCCTCCCAGCAGAGCCCTGTCCCTGGGTCACCCCCGAGTCACCCCAGGGTCAGGCAGACACCTCCTGGTGCTCCTGGGCCACCTCTGCGAGCTGTGGCTTCCTCTGCTGCAGAAAGGTGGAGGAAGCAAAACCTAACGATGGGATTTTAAATCTGAAATCATTCTGCATGTGTGGGACCTGCATGCAGGGATGCAGGGATGCAGGGATGCAGGGATGCAGGAATGCAGGGATGCAGGGATGCAGGGATGCAGGGATACCATTCTTAGGGATGCTCCCTTGCTTTCCTGTCACAGCAGGATGTCCAGGACAAAGCCACCTCTGCCTCTTGGCAGCCTCCACAAGGAAAACAAAGGAACCAAGGTCTGTCCCAGCTGATCCCTCAGGTCAGTGTTTGGATTCCCACTGCTCCATTCCCAAGGTTGGGAACTAAACCTGGTTATTGCAGGTTTGGAGATGAGGCCAGGTTTCCAAAGCAGCTTTTCTTTTTTTCCAGTTTTCTTTAAAAATAAAACTAAAATAAAGGAGTCCTTGCAGAATGGATGGTTTTTGGGACTTGTTTCTAGACATCCTGGAATGGATCCAGGATGGAGGAATGGCTTTAAACGGGAAAAGAAAGAGTAGATTTAGATGAGATATTGGGAAGGAATTGTTCCCTGTGAGGGTGGGGAGGCCCTGGCACAGAGTGCCCAGAGCAGCTGTGGCTGCTCCAGGATCCCTGCAAGTGTCCAAGGCCAGGTTGGACAGGGCTTGGAGCAGCCTGGGCTGGTGGAAGGTGTCCCTGCCTGTGGTAGGGGGCAGGACTGGAGGGGCTTTAAGGTCCCTTCCAGCCCAAACCATTCCCTGATCCTCCACTTCCATCACCCCTTTCCATGTCAGATTCACATCCAGCTGCCTCCCTCCTGCCACAGATTCCCATGGCTCTTCCCCACGCCAGAGGGACCTGAGGAGCTGATTTTGCACTTCTGCACGTGAATGAAACACCACAGCACTGACTTGTCTTGGAGAAGAAGCCATTCCACAGATTCCACCCAAATTTCTGCTGCAGCTTCAGAGTGAGCTTGATGCTCTTGGAGTCAGGGAGAGGAACTGAATCAAGGATCCCCTGAGCACAGGCAGGTGCCTGCTGCCATTGGGTGGGAAGGCAGAAACAGAAAATACATGGAAGAAATGGGAACAAGGAGGCAGGAAAACACAAGTGGCTGCACAATAACATTNNNGGGGCTGCACAAAAAAATTAAAAAAAAAAAAAAAAAAAAAGTAGAGTGTGCTAGAGATGGAGCTGTTCCAGGAATGAAAGCGCTGTGACGGGCAGGTGTTGATGCCACCAGGCATAACAGCAAAGAAAGGAAAAGCAGGATAGTGTGGGGGTTTTTTAGCATTTATTCCAAAAACACTTGCTGAATGTGGTGCAATCTCTTTGATACGAAGGTTAATTGAAAGAAATGGTACAGACCCCTTGGAACTCAATCTGAAATAGCTCCAAAGAAGGAAAATTTGGGGCAAATAAAGAAGACAAAGGAAGAGAAAGAAGTGGAAAAGCAGAAGATTTAAGCCAGGCTTTGGAGAACAGAGGAGCTGCATACCTGGCTCACACCTGGCTGTCCCCACACCCTCCTCATGCACTGGGGCACTCTGTGGGGTAACCTGGGTGTTACCCTAGGAACACCACATGGAAATATTGCAGGATTTTCCCTGCCTGGTGATTCAAGACTGAAAGCAAAGGAAAAAGGACATAAAGTTACAGCCAGACTCAAAACTTCCTGCTCAGGCCTTCAGTGGAGCCATGGCACAGGTCACAAGCTGCCGTTCGAGGACAGTTTTCAAGGCTGTAGATCCTGTTTAATATTCTCCTCCCAGGCGTCTTTGTCCCTCCAGGCTTGGGCCAGAATGAGAAATGTAAACCCTGAGCTGGGAAAGCCAGGAACAATTCCTGGGATCTGCAAATCCGGCGAAAATCACCGCGGGGTGTGGACACCACGTGAGAACTCCTGTGCCATGGTTTCAGAGCGAGTTCAGGATCAAAAGGGTTCAGGACAGAGCTCGGAAACTGCTGGAAGCTGCTCTGAAAATTCTTGCCTCGTCTCCAGTCAGCACTTCTCCAGTTCTGCTGTCAGCATTCCCAAACCTTCAGCCACGAGATCTCTGCTCGCAGGACATGGACGAGCTCCGGCTCCCAGCTCGCACACTTGGAAGCTCTCGGTGTTCTCCTTGCAGAGCACAACCCGACAGGCAGACACGGCCCCCCCGAACCCCCCGAACACGCCCCGGCCGCGGCTCCCATCTCCCGGCAGCGTCTCTTGGAGAACGTCTCCCCCTTGGCTCCGTCGCCAATATTTGAGCTGTGCTGTAATTGGCCATGGAAGCCTCATGGCGTTGATGTTCGCCTTGATTAGCCGAACGTGCAAAGCACTTACAATGCAAATTTCCCTTTAAAATTCCGTTTCCTGCGAACCCTCAATGAATCAGCTGCGGAGATCTCCCACTGAGAGCTCTCCTGCCAGTAAAAGTTGATAGTGCTAATGTTTGTGGAGTGGGAGCGCACAAGGGGGAAGAAGCACTAAAGCAAACTCATCCAAAGCGTCAAATATTTGCAGAAAAATGCGCCCATTCTCTGCCCCGCCGTCCCGATTGTCGCCCCCCGCCCAGCTGATCGCAGCCGCCCCCCAGCTCTTCCTTTCAGCCCCAAGATGCAGCTGTGTTTTCTTTGTTCGCGCTCCCTTTGCAAACGCTGCTCTTGCCTTATTGAAGTCTTTGAAAAATATTCTGTATAGAAACAATTCTGCCGACACATCAGATTTCTCCGGGCTCCCTCTCCCCGCTCCTGCCTCCCCCATTTGCATGAGAATGGCCGGGATGCTTCTGCTGCCATCACCTGGCACCGGGCTCCTGCTGCCCTCCCCGTGAGGTCATTTCCTCTGCACGCCGTGATGTCACCGGCCTCAGGGACACCTTGCTGATGGCAGCAGAGCGGCCGAGGTGGGCAGCGAGGCTCTGGCAGTTCCCCAGGACAGGGATGGCACAGAGGTCCCGGCTCTTTCCTTCCTGGACTGCTCCATCCCAGCCCTTCCCAGCCACCTCCACCCTCCCTGTGTGTCCCCAGCCCCAAACTTTCCTGCCCCCACCACAGGGGATAACTGTGAGGGCTGTGACTGGTGCAGAGCATCGTCACCTTCTGGAAACACTGGTTTAAAAAGAGCCTTTTTCCAGGCTGGGGCTTCCCGGGGAGAGGGGGACAAAAGGAGCAGAAGGAGGTCAGGGCCCTGCACGAGAAGAGAAGGACGGGGAGGGACTTCCCCGAGAGGGGGGTAATTAATCACCACAAACTGCCCTGCCAAACCAGAGCCCAGCAGTCCCTGTGCTGCCTGCAGACCTGGAGGGGGTCCAGGTCTCATATCAAGGACTGGTCTCAGACTCTGGGCTGGGAGGATCTGCTGGGGGCTCCGTCCTGCACGGCACAGGATGTGGAAATGGCTTCAAAGCTCTGTGACGGCTTTACAAAAGAGGGACCTGTCTCTCCCTCTGTGGGCCAGCTCCTCTGCCTCACTGCAAGGCTTCCCAGTGTCTTTGAGGTCTGGCTAAAGTGTGCCACCATTCCCAGATATTCCCACAGGCTCCACCAGCTGCAGCACTGTGTCCTTCCCTGCGTCCCACTGAATGTCCCACTGAGCCCTCCTGGGAGTCCAAGGTGTCTGATGGACAGCAGGTCAGCAAGTTCCACCAGCCCAGCATTCCTGCAGGCCACCATCCACATGCCCAAGATTGGCTGAAAATGCTTCCTGGGAAAATCCCTACCCTGCTTTTCCAGGGATCCAAACCATTCTGGGATGGAAGTACGAAACCATCTCACAACATTGCCTGGTGCAGGGACCGTCTGAGCTGTAGGTGTTGAGATAAAAAGCTGCTCCACATCTCCACATCTTATCAACTTTTATTAGTTTATGGGCCCTTCTGTGCTGCAGAGCTCTCCTGCCTCTGCCCCCTGCTCCTCCTTCCCTCATGGCACCCCTGGATGCAGCCATCCCCTGGTGTCCCACCCCGTGTCCTGGACAGGCTGTTGGACATCACATCACACCCTAAGCTCGCTGCTCAGCTGGAGAAAAGCCCCATGGCTGGAGCCAGTCCAACCCAGCCTGTCCTCCCCCTCCCTCCCTGGAGCAGAGGCCAGAGCAGTCAGGGTGGGCATGGCCCAGGCTGGGACCCCCCTGGCAGCAGCACGAGCCAGCTCTTTGTGTCCCATGGCGGGCAGGGAGCCCAGGTAGGATCCCAGATCGAGCTGATTTAGAGCCTGTCATGTTTAAATCTCCCATTCCTGTCATGGCCTCAGCTTTTCCTTCCTTTGTTTTCCAGATGGTATTTTTTCCATCTTATCTTCGTTCATCAAACTCTTGTTTCCTCCTTCTGGAATCACCACATTCCTGATCTATATGCAGATTAAACCCCGGGAACAGATGCTATTGTCAACTTTTATTAGGTTATTGCATTAAGAAAGGACGATATCTTTACAGTCATGATATAAAAGAAGACTCATCGTGAGTTTCATCTCCTGGAAGTGACAGCAGGAAAACAAAGGCTCTTCTGCACCAGAGCCAGGATCACAAATCAGGAGCTGTGTATGGATCCCCAAGGCTTTGGGAGGAGCAGAGGTCTCCCTCGCATGAGGGGCTGCACCAGGATTCCAGAGCTCAGTGCTGAGCTTCCTGGGAACCTCAGCCCCAGGAGAGGTGAACGATGGAGCCACTTGAGCAGTTTGTGTCGCCCTCTTGATTTGTGCTGTGCTTAAAGAGCCCTCCTGGAGAGCTGAGCCCCCGTTCTGCCATCAGGGCACGACTCTCCCCCATGCTTTGCCTCCTCGCTGGCTCTGCGTTTCTTATTTACACACAGGCCTCCAGCTGCAGCTCTCACGCTGCACAAATTGTTCAGTGCTCTGCTCAGTGAGAGATAAGAGAGGCAGGAGAGCTGCCAGCTCCGTGAGGAGGGAAGGGAGGGAAGGTACCCACAGCCCTTCTTCCCTCATGCTGGTTGGGAGCTTGAACTTGGCTCCCTGGGCCAAGAGAAAACACCTCCAGCCAATGGAGCATTCAGGATTTGCTGGACACTTGGACAGGAGGGTTGTGTTGAGTCCCTTGCAGATGACAATAGANCCCTTCCCCTTCCCCAGGGATGTGGCAGTGCTGGTTCCAGGGCAGACCTGTGCCCCTCTGCAGCTCCTTCCTGGCATTCTCCCGTCGCCCTCCAGCTCTCCCCACATCTCTGCTCCCTCTTTGTCCCCCTTTCCCAGGCCTGACAAGCTGTGCCAGTTGGAAAGGAGCAGGGGCTCTGGAAAAATGCACACGTAGGGTGCAAGAGAGGGAAGCAGGAGTGGGGAAGGCATCAGACTCGCAGAGATGTCTCCTGCTGGAATCCATTTATTTCCCCAGTCCCTGCTGGAATGTGCCAGGCTCTGGGAGCACCCACTCCATTATGGGTGGTGTTCTAAAGCTCTGCAGCCCTGGGGTCTCTGTCTTGTCCCTCTTGCCCTGAGTCCCAGTGATGGACACTGAACAAATCCCCTCCAGCTCCCCCCTAGAGAGTTTAAAAAGTGCCAACAGAGCAATTTCCTGCTGCTTGCAGGGAGCAAACCCCAGTGAAAGCAGAGCAGAGGGAGTGTAGGAGAAACTGGGCTAAGCTGAGCTTTTGGAGCAGCCGGGTTTCCACTCGGTGCTGTGCTCCTGGCAGCCATCCCAGAGCTCTGCTCTGCCAGGGCTGTGGGGAGGGGAAGCTGGGGGTCACGGGGGAGCTGGGGGGGCTCTGGGGAGCTGCTGCTCCCTCTCCCTGCTGGGATGGATCTGGGTTAATGGGACAGGTATTTTTAGGGCTGGCTGGCCAAGCCGGTGCTGCTGCTGGTGCTTAACCTGAAGGCTGCATAAACCAGGGGAAGCAGAGCTCTCCCAGAAATGAGATTTTCTTCCAAGCACTCATCTTTATACTCACATTTCCCAGCCCTGTGCTGGGAGTGGGGCACCCACCCATCTCCCTCCTTTATCCTCACATTTTCCTGTGTCACAGCAGCTCAGTGCAGAGACAAATTCCAGTCCCAGATGGACTCTGTGTCTCTCCCAGCAGCTGGCTCACAGAGTGCCTCTTTCCCCCCACCCCCTGAGCCAACCTCAGCTTCGGGGGGATTATTTGAGCCCTGCATTGTTCCAGGCACTGCAGTCCCAGCCCCGGTGCTGCCAGTGACCACAGGGCCCAGCAGCTCCTGCAGGTGAGGCTGCAGCTCCCTGGCATGCATGGAAACCCTGAACTCATTGCCCAGCACCTCTACTGAAGCTGAAGCAGAGCAGCTTCAGTGGGGAAGCACCGAAGGCAACTTCTTGTCAGAGTGATTTGAAGTGACACTTCCCTTCCTTCCCAGCAGCTCAGAGAGACCTCCTGCTCTCCACAGCTCTGCTTTGGTCCTCGGGTTTTATCTCCTGAAATTCCCTCGTGCAGCAGCAGTGCTGGTGGGTGTGATTCAGCCTGCTCGCAGCTCCAGTGGCCTCACAGTGACAGGCAAAAAAATAAAAAAAAAAATAAGGAAAAGAGGACACAGCGATCCCTGTCAGCGGTGACATGTGGCTGTCTCTGCAAGGGGCTGATGTCATCTATCCCCCCTCCCAAGGAAGCATCTCCCTGGGCAGGACAGCACGAGCACAGCTTGTCCCGTGGAGCACAGGGAGCAGAGGGGCTCTGTCACTGTCCCCCATCCCGTGCCCAGCCCTCAGTGCAGGGGGGGAGCTGCTCCATCCCCAGCTCTGCCGAGGGTCTCCTCAGGGACCACATCCTGCACCTGCAATTTCTTGGCTTGTGCAACCTGCACTCCAGGCATGTTTACATGAATTCCAATTGGAATCTGCATTCCAGCACGGCTGAAGCTTTGCCTTGCACCCAAAGCCTTTGGTTTCCTTTTCCTTTCTCTTTTCCCCTCCTTTCCCCCTCCTTGTTGAGCTCCATCCTGGTGTCCTGGCTGGGGCTGGCAGGCACGAGGTGCAGCAGGAGGGAGGTGACAGGAACCTGTGGCAGGCTGGGAACAGCCACTGGCTCCTGGGCTCAGCTGGGATGGGAGCTGGATTGATTATTGATTGCAGGGATGCCGGGGATTTGGAACAGCCTGGATTGAGTAATGGGCTGTAATTTTGTCCAGGTTTTGCAAATACATTGATGAATATCCAGCAAAGAAAAAAGGAGCACAAGCTCTGTGGAGATTCCTGGGAGGAGACAGAGCAGGGCTGTGTCTCCATGAGCTCCTGGGCTGTGTTCTCCTGGGGCAGCTCCTCACAGCAGCCACCAGCTCAGCAAATCCCAGCTGGATCCTCTGCGGGGGCTTTGGGAAGGGCTCAGGGCTGGGAGCTTTTTGCACCTCTCATCAGCCAGCTGGCACATAACTGCTTCCCACAACTGCTTCCCAGCCTCCCTGCCTTCCCTGGAGCAAGGTTTGAACCTTGGTCCTGATGCACCAATGGACACTTCTCTCCCTTCCTAAAAGCAGGTCCCAAAGACAGAGCCCAGGCTGGCCCCAAGCAGCCCCATCACACCCATCTTCCTCTCCCTTTGCATTTTCCCTGTGCTTTTCCCCTCTTCTGCATCCTCTGGGATCTCTACATCCAGAAAACAGGAAGATCACGAGCAGAGAGGCAGCGCTGGGCTGGTTTGGGGTGTTGGTTTTGTACCACAGCAAGGCTGGAGGTGCTCAGGTTCAGGGGGACAAGGAACACCACTGAGGGACCCCACTCACTCCCTCTGGAGCTGGGGGGGCTCCCGGCTGCGTGCTGGGGGAGGGAGGCTTTCAAAGGAACTCATCCCAAGGCCACATCTGCTGCATGTGTTTAAAACAACTCATTAAAGTTCCTGAAAGGCCTAAAAAATGAGTAATTCTCTAAATGAGCGAGGCTATAATAGCCTCTAACAAGCTGTAATCGGAGGCTGGTGAGCACCTCCGGAGCTCATGGGCTGGGGGGGCCCCCCGCCCCCAAAAACACGGGGATGGAACACGGGACCACGGGGGTGGACATGGGCACGGGCAGGGAGGGTGCCTGGCAGGAAAACGTGGGGAGAGGGGAAATAACAGCCAGGAACAAACAGATTTCAAGGGAAACAGCAAAGGCTCCAGGAGATGCATGGGAGGAACTGGGCTCTGGTTTTAGTGGGGAACCACACCACCCCCAGGGCTGGGTTTGTCCTGCTCTTCTGGGCAGAGGGGGCCTTCTCCTTTCCTTCCAGCAGAAAATACCAAGGCACAGGAGTCCAGCAGGGGGGAGGAGGTTAAATAGCCCAGGGGAATCTTGGGGAGCTTGTGCACAGTTCCCACAGCTCCAGGGGAGTTGGGATGGTGGGAGCTCCTCATCCCCCACTGTCTCTGCACTGGGTGATTCCGTGGCCGGGATGGAGGCAAGGGGGGGCACTGCTCTGTGGGGTGCTGCAGTTGTCTTCCAGCTGGCTCTGGTGCTTTGAAAATTGTCAGAATTGCTTCTCCTTCTCCACCAACTCCATGTCAGCACACGCCGCCCCTTCCCCAGGCGCCTCCTGCTGCCGCAGCGCCGGCATCGGCATCGGCTGGGGATGGAGGCACCAGCCTGCACCAGGCCTGGGCTGTCTTCCCACTGCCAGCGAGCAGATGACATTTCCCTGGGCTCCCAAAGAACTGGAGCACATTGGAAATTCAGGATTCAAGATGTTCAGCTCTTGTGAACAGCTCACGCTTCTATACTGGGAGATGATGCACCAGGCTGCTGGCACAGCTCCGCGCTCTGACTTCATGGAGGGACATCACTCATGGAGCTGTGCCTCAGCCCGAGCCATGGCCCACCCACTCCTCTGGGGCTGCTGTGTCCTTGGGGTGAGGATATTCCCAGTAGGGAGGGGATTTGGGGTGGGAATTGGGGTCTGGTGCAGCCTCTGCCTGTCCAGAGCTGATGTCCCCCTTGAGAAGGAGGAGCCAGTGGGATGCACAGGAGGCGATGCAAAGGACAATCAGAGTTGTGTTCCTGGAAAGTCTGGAGACATTTCACATGTTTTTCTTTGTCTCTTAAAGCTCCAGGCCCTGGAAAAGCAGGTCCAAAATGAAGGTTTTGTTGAAGAACAGCCTCGTGGCCACAGGGAAAGAAAACATCAGAAACAGGAGCGAGGTGTCCCCAGAGCACCCTGAAGGGTGGGGGCAGAGCCCCATGAGCCTTGCTCCATCTCCTGAGAAGCACATTAGGACTTCTCTCAAACTGTTTTTGGTGGGCCTTGACTTCCAGTCTCTCAGGTTGTCATTGGGGTGTTATTAAACAAAATAATTTAACTGAACCATCCCTGCTCCCTTGGGAGTGTCACTGCAGGCTGGGCCCCTCTGGATTTCCTCTGCCTGAGGGGTCACCTATGCCTGAAAGAGGATCCCTGGCTGATCAGATGTGTCCCAATAGACTTCAGGGCTGCTGAGGTTGTGAGCTCCTCCAGGAGCTCCTGCAGTGCTCTCTCCTCCCTCTGGAGCAGGCACCGTGCTTGGATGGGATCCTTGGAAGCTCCGGAGGCATAGCAGGGGACAGGCTGATGTCACTGCTGCTGTCAGGGCGGGGGTTTATTTATCCAATTGTCATAATTAAATTCCAGTCAGTCATCCAGGTGTCCTGTCCAAGAGGAAGGTCAGGGAGAGAGGAAAGGAAATGTGAGAGAAACAAGAGAGGCTGTGAGATCCACAGATGTATCCTCTGGCCTGTCCATGTGAGCACTGCTCCTGGGGATGGGATGGATTGTGCATGGGCAGGGGAGAACACGTGTGTGAGAACACCTGTGTGCTGTCCAGAGCATGCACAGCACAGGGACAGGAGCCTCTGGGCCCCTCCAGGGCTGGCACACAAGGATGGCATCCCTGTGCCCCGGGACATTGTCCCTGCACAGCTGGGACAGGACCAGGAAGGAAGGACTCCAGGAAGGAAGGAAGGAAGGAAGGAAGGAAGGATTTCTTTGCCCTTCCTTGCCCTCACCTTGGATTAGTGCTACCCCAGGAGGTGTGAACAGGGCTGGGATATAAAGAGGAGGTGATGCCCTGGACCTGGGAAGGTGGGGAGCACCCATCTGGGGACAGCCTGGAGGGCTCACAGCCTATCCATGAGATCGTTATCTTGGTGTTCCCAAGCCTTTGGGCTCCAATGCTAACTGGAGCCTTGGACCACCTCGTCTCCACCCAGAGGCAAGTTTCTCTGGAAACCAGGGAGCAGGGGAAAATCCTCCCACCTCCCAGCTGCCCGCATGGCTCATGGCTCCAGAGCTGCCTTCCTCCCCCTCTCACACCTCCCTCCATTTCTGCAAGGCCCTGGGAGATGTTAGATCATTTTTCCAGCTCCTCCAGGTGTCCATAAAATTAGCTGCAGATTCCTCCTTGGAAAGGGGAGCAGCAGTGAGGAGGAAACCTGAATCCACAGTGGTGCCCCCTCCCCATGGTTTTCCTGGGGAAGAGGAGCAGCTCTGGGGATGGCAGGAGCACCCAGGGCTGTGCCAGGGGCTCTCCCCAGTGGGAGACCCTGGGGATGGGACACAGCTCCCACCTTCACCCATGACCACCAGTACCAGTGTCCCCTCTTGGCTCTTGCCCCTGTTTCACTGGAAGCCACCACTCTCTGAGGAGTGTGGGGAGAAATGAGGATGGAGAAACCTTCAGCTGTGGCCAGAGTGAAGTGCTGGCCCAGAGGCCCCTGGCAGAGCCTGTGCCCTGCAGGACATCCCTGTCCCTGCAGGGAGGATTCCGGGTGGCTGTGCTGGCTCTGTGCATGGGGAGCGTGAAGCCATCAGGGCTGGAGAGAGCAAACAGCTCCAGCAGGCACGGGGAGAGGGATGGTTTGAGGATCAGGTGGTGGCCAGCAGCAGGTCTGCCCTGGATCTTCATCACGTCTGGAATGTCAGAAGTCTGCTGGCTGGGGGAGAGGGACGGGGCTGGGGCAGGTGGAGATGCTGGGGTGCAGAAGGAAGGGGGTGCAGAAGCCAGAGCCAATTCCTTCTCTTCTTCTGTTTCCTTTTTGTGCAGGCAGGAATGATCTCATGTTTTGTCTAATCTAAATTCTGTCAAGCAAGCAGGGAGCAGAAAAAAAGAGACGGAAAGCGAGCAAGGGAAAGCTGCACAGTTAATAAAAATCTGCCAGACACATGTTCCCTGAGTCCAGGGAGGGGAGGGGGAGCTGGGATGTACAGAGCCTGGGGAGAGAACGGGAAGGAGGGCTGGGGTCTGTGAAACCCCTGTGCTGAGATTCATCCTCTCCTTCACCTGGTGAGAGCTTTTCAGCCAAGGCACGGCCACCCTGGGGCTCCCTGTCACAACCTGGCTGGGCTCACTGGTGGCTGCCACTTGGGTTGGTGGCCACAGGCCCCTGTGTCCCTTTCCCTGTGTCTCCAATGCCTCCCAAGGTCATTAGGAAGGAAGGAAGGAATGCCAAACGCACCAGCAGCTTCCCTTCCTTCCCTCACATGGCACATTGCTCTGTGCTGTCTCACTCACTAAATCACAGAGCGGGACAGACGCTCCCTCGGACGTGCGTGTGCAGGGAGCCTGAGGGAAGGCTCAGAAAAACCTTTGCTTTTCATTCTCATCCTCCAAAAAGCTTTTCTCACCTGATAGATTTCACTGGCTTTTGTTTTCCTTCGCGCAGCATCCGCACGTGGAGCAGCGCGGGGCTGTGGGAGGCACGGCCGGGAGGAGCAGCGTGCCTGGGGGCACGGCTGGAGCCACCACACCGGCACAGGGGGTGGCTCTGCTTTGAAATGTGCCTTTTCTCAGCCTGAGCTGTTCCTCTCCTGGCGACAGAGGCGTTTGTGCCAGCAAAAAGGGGGAGGTGTTGTGGGGGCAGGAAGGGGAGGCTGGAGGTGGGAGCGGCCCAGCTTGTCCCCGCTGCTGGCTCATGGTGGCAAATGCTTGTCACATCGTCTTCGTGTCACATCCACACTCAGCTGCCAGCGTGACAACTTCCCAGGGGAGAGGAGTCCTTGCCAGTGTCCCTGACAGTGTCCCTGTCAGAGTCCCTGCCAGGCTGTCTTTGGCACGGTGTGTTCTGGTTCATCTGTGTTGCCTCATCACGGAGCTGGGTGGCTCCAGAGCCCCCCAAAGGCAGCAGGATCACCAGCAGGACCATCCAAAGGTGGCCTCTCCACCGGTGTCTCCAGGAGATTGTGGGATGGGAGCTGCTCCAGGTTGCTGGTACCCAGCTTTGGTTGGCACCTCCTGCAGGTGCCCGTCCCAGATGTGTCCAGGGATGCTCTGCATCCCCCAGGGATGTCCCTCCATCCCCCAGGGATGTCCCTCCATCCTCCCCACAGTGACATGACCCCAGGAGGGGCTGTGTGGGGCCAGGGTGTGAGCGGCCTGAGGAGAACAATTCAGTCCCATGGAGCATGGGGGGAGCAGAGCTGGAGACCAGGGAGTGCAAGGGAAGAGCTCTGAGCTCTGATCGAGGTCTCCAAATGAGGATCCTGAAATCCATTCCCAAGCCACAGAAACCACACTGGAAAATTGGCTTCGGGCTCCGTGCTGCCAGGGATGGAGAGGGGGCTCGGCAGAGCCCAGATGGGGCCTCTTGGTGTCGATTAACAAAACAAACAAACAGCGTTGCCCTAATGAGCTCCGGCTCCGAGCGGAGGAGGGGACTGGGACCGGCTGCCACCGCTGCCATGTGCGCTGGCTTTGGGGGCCCTGGCCGTGGCCCTTCCCGGGGTGACATTCCCCTGATCCCACAGCGTGGTCCGCAGGCACCGGGGGGTGTCACCAGCATCTTCCTGCGCCTCCCGGCATGGTTTGGCCTCTGACATTCCTATTGTTTCACCGCAGGACTAAGTGTTCAAACCCAGCCTGTGTCCCTCTGGGATGGATCTTTCACAGCACATTTCCAAGAGGGGACATGGATTTTGTCCCGTGCCGGCACTGGGGCCCTGGGTGGCTCTGCCCATGTGTCCCCCCAGGGGTGAGCTCTGTGCTGCCCTGGGCATGGAGGGGCAGCCCCGCTCCCAGCCCTGCCCTTCCACCCCGGAGCCAGGCAGGAATCACACCAGCACTGGGCTGCTTGTAATAAAATCCCAGTGCTTGTAAAACCCCTTTCAAGTGAGACCCCAGACGGGATTTTCCCCTCTCTGCCTGCCCGCAGCAGTGACAGAACCAGACCTGTGATGACCGAGCTGGGGCTCCACTCCAGGGGCTTTTCCCCACTCCCTCTTCACCTTCTTCCCATCTCCGGGGTCCATCGAAGCTCCCAGTTAACTGCTGGTGCTGGGAGAGACACCACCCCCAGCAGGGACCCTCTGCTCCTGCCACGGGGAGCAGGCGGGGAGCACAAACAGCCTGGTCCTCAGCACCTCTCCAAGTCCTCAGTGATGTCAAAGGTCCCTTCCAACCCAAACCATTCTGTGATTCCATGATTCTCATCACCAACAGGCTTTCACACAGTTTGTGTGCACCCAAGACCTGAACACGTGACACAAGAGGCACAAAAGCTCGAGAGAGAGATGAATGCTGGTGCCAAGATTCAGCTGATTTTCCATCATACTTATTTACAGCACCCTGGGTGTATCTCTGCATCTCACTCATGCTCCAAACATCCTGGTTTTCCTGCTGTTGTCCTGGAACACAAGGTGGCTTCAGGGGCCTGGTGTGCTGGGGCAGTAATGAAACCCGTCTGGGAGCGATCGCTTCTTTATCTCCCCACTCCGTGTTCCTGAGGACCACATTTTTTAATTTGTGTTGGATAAACAGTATGGGATTGTGTACGCAAAGAAGCTCTAATTATCCCCTGGGGTTGTGTTTCCTTAAAGGAAATGAACTGGGCACGGTGTTCCCTCTGGAGAGGCGCACCGGAGCAATCGCTTCCAGATTTCTCCCAGTGCCACGAGAATCCTCAGCTCCAGCAGCCCCCAGGAGAGCAGAGGGTGCTGTGTGCTCTCCTGGGGGCTGCCTCCATGGACACAGGGGGTCCTCCTGCAGGAATAAACTCATAAATAAATCGTGGGGGCCTCCAGCACAGCGGGGGCCTTTTGGTCTGGGGAGGAGACCAGAGCCTTGGGAAGGAGATCAGAACCTTGGGAAGGAGTTTGGAACCTTGTGCAGCAGGGGAGTGGATCAGGCACTCGGAGCTGCCCTCCCCAACAGCCTGGGGCACCCCTGGCTTTGCTCCCCTTTCCTGCAGATTCAATCCCCCCCCCACAGCTCTGCTCCATGTCATAGAATCCTGGAGTGGTTTGGATTGGAAGGGACCTTAAAATCACCCAGTTCCACTCCCTGCCATGGCCAGGGACACCTTCCACTAGCCCAGGGTGTTCCAAGCCCCATCCAACCTGGTCCTGGACACTTCCAGGGATCCAGGGGCAGCCACAGCTTCTCTGGGTACCCTGTGCCAGGGCCTCACCACCCTCACAGGGTGAATTTCTTCAGGGAAGGATTCCTTCCCAATATCCCATCTAACCCTGCCCTCTGGCAGTGGGAAACCCTTCCCCCTTGTCCTATCCCTCCAGGCCCTTGTCCAAAGTACCTTTCCAGCTCTCCTGGAGCTCTTGTTGGTGTAGAAATGCCACCTCGTGTCCCCACAGAGCCCAGATTCTCTGGGCAACTCCCGGAGTCACAGCTGCTCCCAGATAACCCACAGGCATCATTGCCCATATGAGGGAGCTGATCCATGAATCCCCGGTATTTATCCCACTCCACGACACTCACCAATCTCTATTTGCACTGCTGACAGCAGCTCCGGGCTATTTTTAGGCTTTATTGCTGATTGTATCATCAATGTTCTGGGCAGTTAACTTGGCAGCAGGGGAGTAAATTCCAGGGGCTTCACCCCTCCGGGGACCTGACATCCATCCCTGCTTACGGAGAGTGGAATCCAAGGTGGATCCTCCTCTTATCCAGTGGCCTCCATGGATCATCTGGTAACTGCTCTGATGGGCAGTTGGGCATGGCACCAGTGCCCAGGGAGGGCTCTGAGCCCCTGAGCCTCCCGAGCTCACTGCCCTTCCCAAGAGCTGGCTTTCATCGCTCCTGGACTGGGAGCCAGTTGCTGCATTGACATCAGCAGGGCCAGGCAGAGCCAGAGCTGGGATTCTGTGAGGGACACAGCGGGTCTGGGGGGTGGAATGAGCCCAGATTGGGTTGGAGAACACAGAGTTCTGGGGGGGGATCCCAGAGATTTGGGGGTTTGTGCAGGAGTTGGGTGGGAGGACAGACTGCCTGGCAGTGCTTCGAGATCCCTCTGGTGTGTGAGGAAGACACAGTGGGCCACACATGGATGCAGAATGGATGGGTGTGGATGGGAAGTGGGGGGATGTCGGCCCCTCGTTGTCCCCAGCCCCCCCAGACCCCCCTTTTTGTTAGCAAGCTGCAGTGAGNGCAAGCTGCAGTGAGGGGCCACAGCTGTCCCAGTGTAACCCAAACCCGTTCCCGGGGCTTGCTCGCTGGGAACCGTCTCTGCCGAAGGATTTAAATTCAATTTGTTTTATTGAAGTTTCTTTATTTTCCCCCAACCAATGCATCAAACTCTCACTTTACCGAGATCAGCTGCTCTCGGCCTTCCCTGACGCCCCCCCTCTGCTCCCCCTCCTTCGCCCCCCACATCCCACTGTCTGGATGAGCCTCTAATTCTTTCTCCTCTTTCAAGCCCACCAACGCTTCCTGCGGTATGAGCCGTAGAAATGCCACGAATTTCCTTTGTGTTCCTGCACGAAAAAAGGCGGAGGGGGGAAGGAGGAAAAGCGCAGCGCGTGGCAGCGCTCGGGCTGACAATAATCTCTGCGGTTTTTCTCCCAGCCCCAAGTTTATCCCTGTGCAATTCAGCGTAGGAAAGCTAATAACGATGTGTCAGGAAGAGCTGATGGATATTTGCAGAGTTGAGCAGCGGGGCCAGCGCTGCTCCTGCTCTCCCACCCAGCGCTTAGTCGGGGCTGGAGGCTCCGGCCCTTCCGTGCTTTTTAATATTAGTGATTTATAGGGGCGGTGTCTTTTGTTTTTGAGGCTTGTTTCATTCCCCCTCCTGCCCACAAGCCCCAAAACCCCAGATCCCTGCCTTGATTGCACCTTGGCAGCCCCATCCTGCTGGGGTCTGCATGGGGACAGAGCCCAGCACCCTGCAGGGACCCAGCCCAGTGGCACCAGGGTGTCTCACCTGGCTCCCATTCCCACTCCAGTGACCAAACTGGGTGACATCAGACAACGGGCAGTGCCCAGGCAAGCCAGGCCCGTTATCCTGCTGCTCCTGCATTCCTGAGCATGGCTGGGCTCTGGGATGGCCCTGCCTGGATTGGTGGCCCTGCAGATCTGTCAGTGCTGGGACCCAGCTGTGGGAAGGCTGAGAGGTGTGTGGCTGCTGGAGGTTGGACATTCTCATTTTCCCTCTCTCACTCTGTGCAAGAGGGGCCCAGCCTGGGGCTGGGGCACCCAGTGTCCCCAGGCATGGGGACATTGCTGGCCTGGCTGTCCCCAGAGGTAGAAAGAGCTGTGAGTCCCCCATGGCTGCACTACAGAAGGGACAGAGCTGCTGTGTCCCTCCCCAGTCCTATCCCTTTCCAGGGATATGTACTGCCTAGAGGAGATAACCCAGGAGCTGCTCTGGTCCCAGGCCTCCCCTCCCACTGTGACAACTCTCTGGACAGGACGGGACATTCCTCCCACCAGGGACGGGGAGGGTGCTGGGGCTGAGTTGTCCCCATTCCAGCAGCTCCTACAGGCATTCCCAGAGCTGCAGTGGGAAAGCCAGGCTGGCTCACAAGGTTTCAAGAGCTTCTCCAAGTTTCTAATATTTTAAAGGATTTGTCTACAACATTTATTTATTTGGGTTCCTTAAATCAGTGGAGGGAATTGCCTGAGGCTCACAAGAGTTCCCAGAGCTCCTGGCTGGCATCAGACAGGGGTGAGGGAAAACACAAACCTATTAAAGCAGAAGAAAATAAAAAAGACAAAGGATTAAATTGCTGCTTTCACTACCTGTGACCTCCGAGTCACAAATAACGGGGACAAGGTAATGAAATCTTTGGACTGAGCACAGCATCTTCTGCTGTTCCAGGATTTTGGCTGCACTGGCGGCAGCTCAGGCCTTACACCTCACAGATGGCTTGTTCTGGGGAGATTCCCAAGTTACATCTTCCCTCTCTGCCTTTTCATACAAAATGGGACCATCTGTCTCTTCCTCCTCCCATTTTCTCTCTCTGTGCTCACTGCACATCCAGGGCCCTTCTTCCCCAGAGTTTTCTTGGGGAGCACGATTGGGCTCTGACCCCACCCAGCTCCTGCTGGCCACGGTGACCCCTGGGCTCTCCCCACCTTTGCAGGGGTTGCAGCAATTCCTGATCATGAGAAATATCTCACATTAAGTGTACAAACCCTGCAGGGTTGAGCTGGTTGGTCCCTGCAGGCACCTCCCGTGTCACACCGACTGCACACGCTGCACCTGGCTGCTCATTTCGGGGCTTGCCATTACAAGGAACTTCTGTTTTCCCATTTATTTGTCCCCAGGCTGCTGTGGCACGTGTCCCTGGGCACTGGCGTGCTCCGTTCACACAGCCCTAAAGGGACTGGGAGGGACCACAGTGGGGTCATCTGCTCGATTTTGAGTCAAGTGCTGAGGGGTGCACACACATCTGTGGACAGAATTCTGCATTATCCACGGCCTGGCACAGCTGTGCACCAATGCTTGAGAAGGTCCAAGGTGAGCCCCTGCCTTATCACACCTGCTTTATCACACCTGCATCCCTCCGTGGGCTCACACTGTGTGGGATGGGGTGTCCTGCCCAGGGTGTGGATGGAGCTGCGAGGTGAGGGAATAGGAAAGGTCACCGGTGGCGTGTGGTGTGTGTTTTTGTGGGGAAGGACTGAACGAGGGTGAGAAGGATGAGGGGGCAGGATTGCCCTGAATCAGCCCAGCCCAGCCCCCCACGGCAGCAGCTTCTCCCCCTGCCCTTCCCCAGCCGTGCCCTGCCGAGGTGAAAACCTGGTTATTTCCTCGGGGAGAACCAACAACTTCCCCAGCTCCGGGCTCTT
Source organism: Ploceus nigricollis (assembly GCA_013399945.1). Lineage (NCBI taxonomy): Eukaryota > Metazoa > Chordata > Aves > Passeriformes > Ploceidae > Ploceus > Ploceus nigricollis. The sequence goes on along the minus strand of VXBC01000588.1, from coordinate 891,592 downwards.
CTGCTTGATTATCCCACTGCCTGCACCGCCACTCGCCGTGGAGAGTCCCCGCACTGGAGCTGCAGAAACAATTATGTTTTCATTACCAAAGCAAATTAAGGCGCTTGCTTAATCGAGTTTATTAAATACCAGTGAAGTCCCTGGGTAAATGGATGGCAAAGCAGCTTCCTGTGCTCGGCTCGGGGAGGAAACAGAAATGTAATCAAGGCGAGGGCTGGCAGGGCTGGGCTGGGCAGGGCTGGGCTGGGCTGGGTTGGAGCCTGCCCGGNGGTGAGAGCCTGCCCGGTTCCCGTGGGATATGCGCGTTCCTGGAGAGCGCTGGCCCAGCTCAGGGACCCTCTTGGAGGTCTCTGCCCCCCCGGTCCCCTCCTGCCACGGGACACCCCCCGAAGCCGGGGGGGCTCAGCAGGAGCAGCGTGGGGGCAGCTGCAGGGTAACCCGGTTTCTCCTCGGGATCGGCAGTTTTCCTCTCGCTCCCATCGCAGCCTTTGGCGGGTTATTTTTAGCTCCCTTATTTCCCTCAGGCCAACTTTTCTGTAACATTTCATCCCTTTCCCCGTGTTTCTGGTTGTTATTTTCCTCCTTCAAGCCGCCTTCTCCTGCAGAGCTCCATCTGCCTTCCCCCCTCTCCAGCCTCTGCGGGATGAGGGGCGAGAACTCGGAGCGGGGCCGGGCGAGGCTGGGCCAGGCTGCCAGCAGGGAAGGGCTCCTGGGGCGGGATTTTGGGAAGCTCTCCCAACATCGCCGAAGGGACTGCGCCGGGGTCAGGCGGGAGGAGCTGGAAATCCCCTGGCAGTGCCCCAGCGAGCGGCTGCTGTGCTCCGGCAGCTCTGCCAGGCAGCAGGGAGGAGAGGTGAAGGAGGCTCCAGGAACCCCAGATCTGCAGGAACCCCTGCACCCTTCGCCAGGAGCGGTCCCTGGCTATGACAAGGGGATTTGCCCCATGCCAAGGCTGTGGAGAGGAGCTTGAGAGAGCCTCGTGTCCCCTGGGGCTCACAGGTCCTTGTCAGCAGGGTGACACAGGTGCTGGGTGTCCTCCTGTGCTGCCCTGGCCTCTGTCTCAGGGCACACTGGAGGCACTGGGGAGCTCCCTCGTCCCCAGGTGTTATTTGTCTTTGAGCCTTCCTGTGCCACACAGATGAATGGATTCTAACAGACCAAACCTGGCTTATTAAAGGAAAAGATAACCAAAATGTCAGGGCTGATTTGAAATGGAAAACAGGGTCTGGGAAAGAAAAAATAAAAAGTCTAGACTGTTTTCTCTTGAAGTGCATCAGGGGACCAGGCATGGCCTCTTCCCAGCTTCTCTTTGTCCTTCCTTCCTTTCCTCCAAAGCGCTTCTGAAGTCTTCGTTGCTCCTTGTGTGGGTCCGTCCCTCGCCAGCACAGCTCGGGCGGCAGCAGGGCCAGGGGAGGGGGCTCTGGCGGGGGTCTGTGCCCTGGGTTTGTGCCCAGAGGTGGGCAGAGGCTGGGGGATGCCCGTGCCATCCCCTCCTCCTCCCCAGGTGGGGAAAAGCAGGTGAGCTATGGAGCCGCAGCCCCGGTGCCTCGGCCCCGTGCCCCGCGCCCTCTGTCACACCCCTGCCATGGCCCTGCTGCCTTTGTCCCCCCCGCGCAGGGGGAGCCCAGACTTTCCCCTTCCGTGCTCGTTTCTCTTCTGTCAGCACTGCGGGACCTCGGAGGACTCGGGGACAGGTTTTGGATCTCTCCACTTGCCCTCCCGCGGGCTGGTGTTCCAACACCGACACCAGCAGCCACTGAGAACCCTGGGCATCTCCCCCCAGACACGTGCCTGAGCTCTGGGGACGGCTCCCAGCGCTGGATTTGGGACATCTCCCAGCCCTGGCATCACCCCAGAGCCCAGCAGTGCCTCCGCCCCTCGCAGCCCCAGGAGGGGAGGGGGATCCGCGCCTCCAGCTGCTCCCTGCTGGCTCCCATCCCCTCCTCCCCTGCCGACCCCACACCTGGGACACCCCACACCAAATCACCCCAGAGAGAAACCGAGGAGGTCGTGATGGCTTCGATTGAGCAGCAAACCCAGGTTTATTCATAAACCAAGATATTCATATTTTATAACGTGAAATCTCTGCTTGCTCTGCGAGGGCCTGGGAGCTCGGTGCCTTTCAAGCTCCTGAATAGCAAAATAAGGCTTGAAAGGGAACACTGCTGGGATATTTTCCATCATTTAAAGCAGGGGGTTTCTTTCGGTTTCCATCTCCCTCTCCTTTCCCTTCCCTCCCTCTCTTCTCTTCCCTCAGTCTCCACTGAGGACGTTCCAAGGAGGCCACCAGCTTCATGC
>VXBC01000588.1:872219-888997 GCA_013399945.1 Ploceus nigricollis | reverse complement strand
AGGAAGGAAGGAAGGACTCCAGGAAGGAAGGAAGGAAGGAAGGAAGCGGGGTAGTTACTCCTGAGCTGTGGGGTAGGAGAAACACGGCTGACCTGACTCTTACAGGTGTCGCAGCTTTGATGGCATCACCATTTGTGCCACTCGCCCAGACCAACACCCCCAGGACTCTGCAATGCCTCCGGAATGCAGCAATGCTGGGCTGCTCTGTGGGAACTGGAACCACAGCAGAGACAATGGAAATCGAAGTGGAGAGATTGGGAAATGACCTCTCCTGGCCTTCCACTGAGGCTCGAGCCAAAGAGGGGCTCCAGAAGGATCTCTCTGGGTCAATGACTCTGGTATCTGCACCTCAGGATTTGTTTGCACCTTCCTAGCAGGCACAGGAGAGCAGGACCCCTATCCCAGGGACACAGCTCCCCTCAGCAGAGCCAGGAGCAGTGGGAAGGAAGCTGACAGGGTGTTAAATGACTCTCAAGTCAGGTTAGTTTAGAACCTTTTAGTTCGAAGGAAATTTTTTTTTTTTTTTCGAGGAAGGGTTGAATTTCAGCCCAAAGCCCATTAGTAAATGTCTCCTTGGATCTTACACTGAGCTGGTTTGGTTTGCAGAGTATCCACAGGGGCTGATACCAAAACAAGCCACTGTCAGCCAAGGCCAATGAGGTCAGGAAGGGATGAGAAGGGATGTGCTGGATCTACCACGGTGATGCCAGATGAGTCCAGGCTTGGTGGCTTAGCCTGCCCAGAGCAGCTGTGGCTGCCCCTGGACCCCTGGAAGTGTCCAAGGTCAGGTTGGGCAGGGCTTGGAGCAACCTGGGCTAGTGGAAGGTGTCCCAGCCCGTGGTGGTGGGATTGGATGGACTTTAAGGTCCCTTCCAGCCCAAACCATTCTGTGATTCCATGACTTGAGGACACGCTGCTTTTCCATGGGAGTGTCTCTGCTTGGCAAATGAGGAATGAGACGGATCCTGCTCTCCTGCTGGGGGGCTCTGCAGCCCTGGGGAAGCGAGGAGCACCTGCTCCCCACAGTCACGCATGGAAGGGATTTGCAGAGTTAGCTCAGCTTTGAAGTCAACTCGTCAGCACAATTCCAGGTGTGGAGTGGGTTCACGGGGGAAACTCAAGAAAATAAACAGCTGGGTGAGAGCAGCCAGCAAAATAAACCCACCAGAGCTCTGTGGGGCTTTGCTGGAGCAGCTGATGAGCTCACGGAGCAGCGCCAGCACCAGGAACAAATCCCGTGGCCCTGGTGCGAGCAGGAGAGGGCTCAGCTCAGCTCCTGGAGAGCAGGTGGTGCCTCTGGAGCTCCCTCTTGGTGAGGTGGGGAGGGATCACCACACCCTGCCGCAGCCAGGACACCTCGGCAGGGACGTGGCCGCGCTGAAGAGCCGCCGGATCTTCCTTTGAACGGTGAGGGAATTCAGACGCGGCTTTGAGGGTCTGAAGGGAAAAAGAAAAGAGAGAAAGAAAAAAGGAGGTGAGTGTAAGAAGTTGGGTGTTTCTATAGCAGCAGCAGCAGCAGCAGCACCCCGTGCTCAGCGCCGGGAGCAGGTGGGAGCGCCCGTCACTCAGCACAGCGTGGTGACAGAGCTGGCAGCCGCCTGATAAGAGCTGCTGCCTCCACGGCTGGGGTCCCACCAGCTCTGAGCATGGATCCCTTCCCTGGGAAGCTGCTGGAGACGGGGGAGGAGGAAAGCATGGGCTCAGGGAACCTCGGAGAGCAGGGGGAGGCAGCACCGGGTGGCACCAAGGGTACAAAACCCCGGGTTCCTGTGGCGTTTCCCACCTGAGGGGCTGTGCTGGAGCAAGAGGCTCTTCTCCCAAAGAGCCCAGCCCCAGGAGACAGCGATGGGCACGGAGGCCGTGGGGAAAGGGGCAGGGGGGGCTCTGTGCTCCCCCACCAGGCAGTGGGTGACAGGAGCTCCAGGGGCAGTGGGACTGGGACAGAGCAGCCAGAACAAACCTTCCTGTGCCCAATGGAGTGTCCTGAGGACAGGAACTGCAAGAGCTGGTGCCGAGTCAAGAGAGCAGCTGAGAAAACACATTAATGCACCATAAAGAATGTCTTTGCTTCCCAATGATCTTTTTTATTACTATTATTTATTCATTTATACGCCATTGCCTTGCTTTTTTTATTTTTTTTTTCCCTTTTCTTTTTTCTTCTCCTTTTTTTCTCCTCTCCCAGCTCTTTCAGTGCCTCATACCACCCTCTCCACCCCTGGAGACTGCATTCAAACACTGTCTGATGCTGAGGGCTGGCTGGGGGGGTCTGGGGCCATCAGCATGCCTGGCACACGCCGAGCCCAGCCAGCAGAGCAGTGCTGGGCCCGGCCACGGCTCTTCCAGCCTCCAAATATTTGGATTCTAAAAAGGCTGGGATAGAAACACCAAGAAAAATAAATATTTTACAAACACAGTAACCGAAAACCTAAACAGGAACCCGCCGCCTCTTTCTGCCCAGGGCACGCTACTGAAGCGGGGCTTGGATGTCACAGCTGTGGCACTGACACTTTATTGCCTTACAAAGGAATGTTCTGTGGCTGCAGCATCGCGTCAGGCCACTCCCATGGAGTTTGGGAAGGAACAAAACCTGTCTCGGGATGCTGGGCAGCTCCTGGGCTGGGAATGTCCCTCTGCTCCCCTGGGGGCTCGGGGCACAGCTCAGGAATCAAACCCTGCCTCCTCCACACCCCGGGAAGGCACGAGGGGAGCCAGGACCTGGCCAGGCTCTGGAGGTGAAGGGTGAGGGGGGAATGTTCACTGCCCCAGGAGTCCCGTGGGGAGCCCTGACCTGGCCAAGCTCAGGACTGAAGCACGAGGGGAAAATCCCTGCTCAGGGCAGGGGGACTGTGGGTGGGATCCAGTGCTGGCTGCAAGAGACAGGACCACAAAGTCCTGAGAGGATCCTCCCGGGCAGGGGATGGGGCAGGGCCTGGGGAGCCTCCCCACGCTTTAGAAGCACAGGGACTCCAAAGCCTTCCACACCCTCACTGGCCCGAGGGCCTGTGCTGGTGACTGGAGGCATCTCCTGCGTCAGCCTGGTCTCTGTTCAGCGTGGAAATGCTCCCTCCAGGCTCAAACAGTCACCATCCCATTTCTGACACTGTGAGTGCCACCAGCTGGGACCATTGCCCTCGGGAAGCCGCTGAGCCCTTTCAGTCAGCAGTTTTTTGGCTCCAGTTCATGTTCTCTGCAGACCAAAGGAGACCTTGTCCCTTTGACTCGTTATTTAGGGGTCCCTCAGGAGCCAGAGACACAGATCCCTCTCTGGGAGAGGAGGAGGACGGTAGATGATCCTAAACCAAAGAGGAACAAGATGTTCCAGTGCGTGGTGCTGCGGTCACTGGCTCAGCTCAGCTGGGGACTGGTCACAGAGGGCCACCATCATGGCACAGCTGTCCCTGGTCCTTCCAAATTGCTCCCTTTGCAGAGCTGTGGGGGACTGAATGAGCACGAGGGGCTTTAGTGGCCTCTCAGCCCTGGGCACAGGACAGAACAGACCCTCAGGCTTCTCCTGCTGCCCCTCCAGCCTCCCAGCCATGCCCAGGCCCCCGGGCTCACACCCACCCCCTGTGCCCGCTCCGGCTTTGGGGAGCGCTCCGTGTGCCTCTCTGGGGTGGTGCTGGAGCCTTTTTGTTGTGGTTGTTATTTTTAATCTGCATATTGTTCTGGATTTGCGTCAGAGACAGCAGGTTGGAGAAACGTGCCTGGCTCTTGGAGCACAGCGTGGCAAGGTTGGCAGTGCCCTGCAGCTCCAGGGGAACGCGGCAGGGCCGCGCCGAGCCCCAGCGCTCAGCCCAAGCTTTGCAGCAGTTTTTAGGCACTCCTCAGTCCCAGCCACAAAAGCCAAGCCCTGAGGATGAGCAGGGTAGGGAGGAAGGGGCTCTCAGCACCAGAGCAAGCACAGGATTTGGTCCCGTGGGGCTGCCCCGTGGGACAGGAGCTCATCCTAGCCCTGGGCATGAGGGATCCCCAGCATCCCACCCTCCCCTGCACAGGAGATGCTGAAGAACCAGCAGAGTCACATCCTGCCCTGGAAGGCCAGAAGTGCCAGCCTGGAGCACCCTGTGTGCATCAGCCCCTGCAGGGTAAATCCAGCAGCCTCCAAGCAGGGAAGCAGCGGGTGGGGACAATTCCCGAGTGCCACTCTCCTGCTGGATGGAAACAAACCCTGGTGAAGTCAGCAGGGGGGAGCTGCTGTGAGCCCCCAGGAGGGAGGGACAGCAGTGGGACAGCATGGGACAGACACGAGGCTGGGACCTGGTGACCTCCTTGTCACTGGAGCAGTGTTTGCCTTCTTCCCCTCCTCCCTCTGCTCCTCATCCCATCCCATGGGAGCTGCTCCCCACTCGGGACAGGGGCTGCTCCTGCCTCTCCCACCTGTGGGAAGAGCCCCCTGCTCACCTGCCCCTCCCTGGCAGGAACCTTTCTGCCTGGTGTTTGCCAGCCTCCAGGAACGAGAAGGAAAACATGCCAGGATCTCACTGAAAGCACCAACTGTTCTCCTTGCATGTAAATGCTGCTGCTCTTTTGATTTTAAATGGCTTTAATGCCGAGTTCATCTGCTAATTCCCCTCCTGCCCCTTGTGTATTGTATATTAGGAGAAATGTTGTTCTGTATCCTGAGCAGTTTATTTTATCGAGTTTAAGAGAAAATCCCATACTGAGATGCTGCAGATAAATATTCATTGTCACATCTGCTTCGGTTTAAGATTNTCACAATGAGGGGAAATCACCCAGGGGAAGGAAAAAGGGAACAGCAGCCTGAGAAGACTCAGCCAGCTCCAGCCGTGGGGCCCAAGTGGAGCAGTCCTGGGTGGGAGCACCCCTGGCATCACTCCAGGCTGGGAGTGGGGGACAGCTGTGGCACTGCAGGGGTGTCCCATTCTCAGCTACTCAGAGCATCCTCCAGGATCTCTCAGTGCCCGGGACTGGGAGACAGATCAGCAACAGCAGGAGTGGGGTGTTTTCCCTGTCTCTGGAATGCTGCACTGTGGCTGGCAATGCTGGCAGCACCCAGGAACTGGTTGTGCCACTGCTGGGAGCCCCTGTCCAGCCCAGCTGTGCCTGGCAGTGCCGTGGTGGCCCTGCTTGGCACAGCTGTCCCATCTCCACCTGATGAAAGCATGATGGGCACCAGGAGCTCCACTGGTGGCAGTTCCAGCAGGGAGGCTGGGAGCTGCCCTGCCTTCTGCTGCCTCTGGGAAGGGCTTGTCCAGGCCACACTGGACACACACAGTGACAGGACAGCTTGGGACAACATCAAGGGGACTCAGCTTGGCAAAGCCCACGCTGTCCCTGCTCTAGAGACACACAGAGCTCTTCCCTCCCCGCCTCTGCCAGTCCATTACTTCTGCTCAGCACTACAATTTTATTTTACATTTAAATAAAATAAACTTGACCTTATTTTATTTTTCTTTCAAAGCTTTTGCAGCTCCACCAAGCGCAGCCAGTGGATATGGAAGGCATAGTAATAAGGATAACGCTTTCCACTTGCTGAGCACTTTATATTCTCTGAGCACTGTACAAACATTACCTAATTAAACAGAGCAAGGCAGCAGCCCTCTGCTCCGGCCTAATGCTGGGAAATGGAAACAAGGAAACTCTGAACCAATATGTCAATAACATCAAAGTCCCATTGTCCTGGCCTTGGCTTTGTTGCAAAGGAATCCGAAATTGTCTCAGAGTTTCCAACATGGCTTCGGGCTCTTCACACTTGGGAAACAAGTGTGAAAAAACTGTTTGGGAGTCAGACGACAAACCCTGATCAAAGTTGGCAGAAGTGGCCACGGAGACCCCGGGACTGCAGCCTCGCCTTTGATGCCGCCTCATGTGGGAGCCATCCCGGCGGCTCTCGCCCCCCAGCCCTTTCCAGGGCTGGCATCTTCCTCGGGGCCCTCATGTGCATCTGGGGAATGTTTCCTATTAGGGATTCACACTCTGGTTGAGCTGCATTCCTAATTGTGGAGACTTGAACGGCCCTAATAGGAAACACACCCGCAGCAGAGTCCCTGTGAGTCATTCTCCCATCAGAGCCGTCCTTGGGCTGCTGCCACATGGCAGGGACAGGGCCCAGGGGACACAGGGCCAGGGCCTCGGGGGGACTCTGCTCCCAGCTGTGCCACCATCACTCCAGGCTCTCGGTGGGTGCTGTGCCAGGTGCTGGGAATTCTGTGCCTGCCCTCTGTGGCACGGGGCCTTCAGGAGACATTCCGTGTTGCCTGTCCTGTTCCCACAGCAGTGGGAACCTCTGGGTTTGGCACCTCTGGGGTGCAGGAGGGGGCTGGGTCAGAGCCTGGTGCTCAGCCATGAGTGACCATGATCATGTTCCTGTTTCCATGTCGTGTTCATGCCACGCTCATGTTGCTATGGCCACGCTGGGGTCTCTGGTTCCCAGCTGGAACCCTGCACAGCCACTGCCCATCCTCTGGGATGTGGCCAGAGTGGGAATGCCTCAGTCCCACCTCCCACAGCAGCTTGGGGGTCCAGGCTCTGGCCCCAAAGTGCAGCCACCCCTTGTTTAGCAAACCGAGGTGACCTTGGAGTGCTACCCCTTTGTGGCAGCGCCCAGGTGTCCCATTTGTCACCGTGACAGCCCACACAGCTCTGGGAAAAGGTCACCTGAGCTGTACCAGCCTTTCCCTTTCACATTTATGCTGATGGCAAATTAATTCTTCATCAGAAGCCCAAGTGCCCCCTGTGCCATTGTTTGATGTTTTCCAAATCTGCCTGGGTTCAGGTGCTCCCTTCCCTCCTCCCCAGCACTGAGACACGCCAAAGACAAAGCATCAGCCCCTGCATTTTTAGGACAAATTCCCTGATTCTGGGGATGTTCTGGCTGAATCTCAGTGCGTTTTTCTGTGTCTGCTTGACAGCAATACCTGGTGATGTCAGACAAGCCTCTGGGGCCCTCGGCTCTCATTACCAGCCTGTCTAATTAAGAAGAGATGCTGCTGCTGACTGCTTTGGAGAACAATGTGGGGAAGCAACAAATGCCAATCTCCATCACCAGGGTCTGTGCTTTTGGGGTCTGGATCTTTAGAGGCAGCCCTGACTGTGTCCCATGCAGTGGAATGACACGTTCAGCAGCAGGGGGAGGCCCCTGGGCAGCAGGAACCCCTCTGAGCCCCAAAGGGTGCAGGGCTTGGGGAGTCAGGAGCCTGATTTTATCTGAGCAGACTCACTCCAGTTGCTAATAATTAGCAGGGGCTGGCTGATCATTAAGGCAAAATGAGCCACTCCCTATCCATTCCACCCCAGCTGGAGGTTTGGGTTGGGAAAGTGACATCCTGCATGTTCCAGTTCAGATCCTTTTCAGCCCTGCAGCCCCTCTGGAGTTCCCAATGAGGCTGTTCCATGTTCTCTTGCTCGGGAACAACCTTTCCCAGGACTTTCCCTCAGGTTGGGGATGTTTGGCACAGGGGGAAGAGGGAACTCTTGTTTTTATTCTTCTACAACAGGAATGTTTTTCCTCCTGTTATTCATCAAATTCTGCTGGAATTTAATACTCACCAGCTCTAAACAGCCTCTTGCACTAACAGTGATTGATGGTTTCCAACGAGTCCATAAATGCTGCCCCTCCTCAGCCCTGCACTTTCTCTCCTTCTCTCCCTATCACTCCATCTCTCCTCTCTTCCCTTCTCTCTCCTCTCTTCCGGGCCAGACAAAAGCTGATCATGCTGTTGTTATGTGGATTGATTTGTTTTCTGTTTCTGCTGTGTTTTGGGGTAGGAAGACATCAGGGATTTGTGAAAGAGCAGTGAAATGCCATGGCCAATGAAGCCTGACTAGGAATTCCTCAGGTTATTATCTCTTAGGTTAGGGAAATCTGGGAAAATTTCTGCACGGAAACACTTCAGGAGCAGAAAACAGCCCAGCAGCAGCTGCCCAGCTCTGCCAGTCTGGGCAGCCTGGAATGGGAGGTCTGTCCATGGGAGGTGGGGTGTGTCTGCACCCTCGGGGTGATGTGACACCCTGGGGTGTAGGGAATGTGCACAGGATTCCCGGCCCAGCCCAGGGAGCTGCTGTGGGCTCCATCCGAGGTGACAGCGGGATGGAGCAGCGCGGGACAAGGCTCCTGAGCGGCCTCGTGCCCCCAGGGGCTCAGGGAGTGACAGCAGTGGCTCGGTTCTCGCCTGGATGAGCAACTTGTAGTCCCAAGGCACAAATTCCCAGGAGTTCCGGCTCTGGGGGCTGGAGACAGCTGGTGCCAGGGAACAACGAAGGGGGAGATCGAAGCAGGTAAGGTGAAACCTGGCCCTGTGACTCTCTAGAGACAAAAGCATCCAGCAAATGCTGGCAGGGAGTGACAGTGGGATGCCCGGGACGAGCTGGGGAAGGTGAGGGTGCCAGGCAGGTGATGCTGAGGGACCCCCAAGAGGCAGAGCCCCCTCCCCTCAGTGCTCCGCTGGGAAGGGGCTGCTCCCGGGCTGCCTCCTTCACCGTCACGGGGACTCCTGGCCGTGTGCTGCGCTTCCCACAAGACTGGATCAATTATCCTGCCTTTCCCCTTCCCTTGCGCTCTCCCGAGCAGAGCTCCCTCCTACCTGGTGGGGGCTGCCCTTCCCTTGGAAAGCCCGGCGCTCCGAGGAGCCCCGGCTCTCCTGTTCCAATTAAGCTACCTGAGATAAAATCTGGGGAGCTCTTAGAGGGAAACAACTTAAAGAGATGTAAAATGGTAACTTGATTTACTCATTTGTTCCTGACCGTTTGATTCCTCCCCGAGCCGCCACCCAGCCAGCTGGGTTATGTGTCACCGGGAAAAAAAATCCAATACAGGCAGATCCCTTATCAGATCAGCGCGTTAAAAGGATTTGGGGAATGCTAATGCAGGCACAGGGATTGGGAGATGGGACTCGCTGGCTACGGGTGGCCGAGCACGAGGCAGCACCTTGGCTCCCCCTTCCCCGGCTCCTGTTTCCCCTGGGATGCCGGAGCGGGGCTGGCTGGGCTCTTTTCCCAAAGCAAGGGCTGAGTGGGGAATCTCCACCTCATCCAGCTTTGCCCAGAACCCCTGGGGGACATTTCCTGCCCTGTTTTGCTGGATTAAGTCAGTTCTCTTTTGGGGTGTGAGCTGGAGGCAGCTGCCTGTGCCTGCCTGGCCCTGCTGTGAGCGGTGTGCTGCACACTCCTGGCTAAGGGGCATCCTGGGCTTCTCCAGGCACGGGGACAGGAATGCTGTCCCACCACTGACCCCAAAGGCCCAGCTCAAGGGAGCTGTTCTCTTGGCACTGTTCCCCAAACAGCCCTGATCCCAGGAGCCAGGACCTGGGATGGGGATTTGAGATCCACAAGGAAAATCAGAGAGGTTGTGAAGCCCCCATGCCTGGGAGTGTTCAAGGCCAGGTTGGATGGGGCTTGGAGCAGCCTGGGACAGTGGAAGGTGGGGGTGGCACTGGATGGGCTTTGAGGTCCCTCCCAACCCAAACCAGTCTGTGATTCCATGAAAACACCCCGGGATTAGGATCTGAGTCACACTAATGACTGGGAGAGTTGTTTTGCAAATTAACAAATGCAATTTGTTCCCCAATCCAGCACGGGGCAAGGTCAGGCTGGTTGGAAGCTCACGGCTCATTCCCTCTGACAAGTGCAGTTCTGTTTCAATTACTGGTGCACATCCTTGGGAGCAGCCAGAGCCACCCCTGCCAGAGCCAGGAATTCTCGGTGATAGGAGCCCCTCATCCTGCTGGCTCTGCTCTTAACCCTGCACTGGGACGTGGAGACAGCCAGTCCTGGGTGTCCAGGTGCTGAAGGGCAGATTAGCAAGGCCCTGCTGCATTAGGCTGGGAATATATTTAGCTCCTCCATGTGCCGTGGATGAAGAGCAGCGGGAGGCCTGGCAGCTCCACTGCAGAGGCTGGGAGGGAGCATTCCTGTTCAGCTGAGCTGACATTCCCTTCGCAGCACCTGTTGGATGGGTGTCCCAGCCCTCCAGGGGCTGCTCCCCCACTTATGCCCTCAGGCAGGATCCTTCCCATCCCTGCTGTCACCTGGCTGCTCAAAGCAGATTCTGCACGGGTCAGACTCAAGCCATGAAGGTTTTGAGGGTGTTTTAGGGCAAAGAGCCCCCCTTTAGGGTCTGTTCTTGTCCTTTGCTGTGCTGTGCTGTTCCTTTCCTTCCACCAGTCCCTGTCCTTGGAGTGGCACCGCCCTTATCCAGGGGATGACTTCACATTTTGGGGCTTGAAAATGAGCATTTTTAGCTCTTGCTGCCCCCGTGCTCAGCTCCACTCCCATCCCATGGGGCTTTTTCCCTCGGGATGGCTCTGTTACCTGCTCCTGCCCATGCCTGCCCCTGTTCCTGAGAGCATCCCAGCCAGTTATCCCCATGCCTGGCTCATTTATAAATTGTATGGAAATACAGATGTCCCCCTCTCACCTCACAGGACGTGTCACCCTCCCATGCCTTCAGGCAGATGCTCCCAGCAGCACCAGGTTAGAGCAGATTTGTGTTTTTCCCTCACTGATATCCTGGGAAAAACCTGTTTTCACCACATTTACAAGGGAGGTTTTCCAAGCAATCCTCTCCACAGGGACCCCAGAACTGGAGACCCTGGAGTGTTCCCTTGTGCCCCAGCAGAGCCCTTCCTATTCTGGCTAATCCCATACAACCTAGCTGGGAATTCCTGGCAGCTGGAGAGCACTTTGGGTTATTTGCAGGCCCCTGGCCATTCTGGGGACTGTAGGAATTCAATAACCATCCCTGCACTGGGACACGGGGCTCTCCCAGCCCTTGGCAGCCCAGCTTTCCACAGGGCTTACAGGAAACTTGGGAGACATTGACAAAACCTGAACTTGCACTCAGTAAAATGAAAAACAAACTGAAAAAAATCCCCTGTCCAAAACCTGCCTCAAGTCAACCCAAACGTTTGGTTCAGTCATCAAGCAAACATTCCATGTGCGCTCCAAGCTTTTCCTTTTTAAGCTTCTTAAGTGGGCTTGAGTTAAACACAGGCAAATTTCTCATGAAAACATCATTTCAGCCCAAATCACAGAACTTCAAGAAGCTTTCCTTCAAAGCCAGCAGGACAAACCTGGCTGATTTGATTGGATTTTTCCCTTTTTTGGGGGGTACAAGATCATTCCCGTTGAGTCAGTGTCGCGGTTGACCCACGGCTGCACTTTTTGGGTGAACAACGAGTTTGGCAGAGGAGCTTCCCCCAGCTCTGCCTTCTGTGGCTTTATTTGCTGGCTAGTGGCAGGGGCTGTGTCTGCTGTCACCTCTGTCACCGCTGCCACCACTGCTGTCCCCCAGCTCCCCGCAGCCGCCGCGAGCGCGGCCGCGCCGAGACACGGCAAAGCCAGAATTTCTGGTTTCCATAAAGGAATATGGAGAATATTATCCAGTGAGATTTGAAACTGAGGTGGGAAAGCTGCCAGCGTGCAGCGTTTTCAAAGAGCCTCCTGTATCTCGTGTTGCTGAAAACTGGGAAGTCCCGTGGGCTCGGGAAGGGGAGGCGGGAGGGGTCCCCGTGGTGGGCACGGGGATGGAGGCAGAGCAGGGGGAAACCTTCTGAAGGGGTCCTTTCATATTAGAATAAGTCATAATTAATGCTATCAGGTGGCAGGAAGGCAGCATCAGGTAACATGAGCAGGGTCTTATCTCTCCCTGCATCCCGGGGCAGTGGCTCTGGGCCGGGGGGAAAAGCAGGAGACTCACAAAAAGTGTTGGGAGTGGGGTGTGGGGGGATTGGGGCACTGCTGCCGTGAGGAGCCCAGCTCTGGTCCTGCCTGGCAGGATATCCTCGGAGAGGTCAGGTGAAGCAAGCCTTGGGTGGATCCACACAGATCCATCTTCATCCTGACTGGAGGAGGGAGGATGGAGGGAGTGGAGAAGGGGTAAGCACCCACGAGGTCCCACAAGGTGGGTTTTGGCTGTCCCTGGGCCTTTTGTGGTGCCACCAGTGCCATGGTGGCCCTGAGGGGCTGGGCTGGTCACTGGGACTGGTCACTGGTGTCTCTGGGACCTGAGCTCCAGGTGTGCTTTGAGCCATTTGTTCATTAGGAGCTGATCAAACCATTCCCTGCTCGGGTCTCACAAACCAGTTGTCCTTTATTTGCACTTTTTTAGGCCAAGCTCTTTCTCTTTCTCCTCCTCCACAGTTGGGTCACCAGACAATGATTCCACCTTAATTAGTGACATTGTTCCTGACAGTGGGGATGTCAGGAGCCTAAGTCACCTGGGTTAGCACATCCCTGGCCTTGGGGACAGCTTGAGCAGGAGGGTTTGGGGCAAAACACTGATTTGGGGAAAGCTCTTTTGCCATGTAGAAAAAACATATTTAAAAATAAAGCACTGAAAACTGGTGGATCAAACTCTCCTCGTGGAAATGCCTGTGTGGGAAAAAAGTCCCTGTGATCTCAATTACCTTCCTCTGTGAGGATCCTGCATAGCTGAAATTGTTTAGTTTCTGAGCAGCAATGATAAAAAAAACACTTTAGGTTTTTATTTCCCTACTTTGGCTTCCCCTGGGAAAAGAGCTGGAGCAAGCGATTCCACGCATGCACACAGGCACAGGGCACTCAACAGCCAGAACAAAATCCCAACAAACACAACTTGTTTGCTTTAATTTTGTTTTTCACTGAAAAAATGTGAACTTCTCTGAGAAAAGACAATGTGATGGGCTCGGCTCAGCTCTGTGGCCTGCCCTACTTTTGGGGAATTTGTTTTCCAGTTTGCAGCCATCCTTAGCCTTAAATTTCTCCTATTAAGGATAAGACTAAAGCAGCCCTAAGGAATCGGCCCTTGGAGGGAAGATGAAGAGGGATGGAAGCGCTCATGGGAGGCAGCCTCTGCTCTGGGCAGGAACACAGGGTGGGATTGTTGGAGTGTCCCAAGCAGGGCCAGGAGTTGGACTCAGAGATCCTCGTGGGTCCTTTCTGAGTCAAGATAATCTGGGATTTCATCCCTATGTCCTGGCTGCTCAGCCTTGCCCCCCTGTGGGGTTGTGCAGTTGACAATTGGATGGATGCAGGGATGGATCCAGGGAGGTGATGGATGGTCCCCCCCGCCTGCCCGGTGCTTTCATCCCCCCCTCGTCCCTCCCCAGCACAGAGCGAGTTGTCAAAAGCAACAACACTTCAGGACCAACCCCAAATAAATACAGGAATAATGGATGATGAATGGTCCCTGCTCTGAAATCCGTCTTGGAAGGAGATGTCTGCTCCCGAGCACAGCGGCAGCCGCGGGGAGCTCCTCCAGCTCGGCAGTGCCACCGCGGGAACGTGTCACCGTGTCACCGCTCCCGGTGTCACAACACCCGGGGCAGGGCCCAGGGCAGCTGGCGGGGGTTCGCAGACGTTCTCCTGAGCATCCACTCGCTCTCACTCCGGTTCCCTCCGTGACAGCCATGGGAAATGAGCTGGCCGTGGAGGCGCGGGGAAAGCGCTGCTCCCAGTTCCGATCCCTCCGCCGTGTGCCTCTCCTCTCCGAGCGCGGGGTCCCCCGAGGCCAGAGCTGACTTTGTTTTCCTGTCTCCCGCGGCACAAGCAGCCCGGGAACGCGGGATGAATAGGAATGGGAATAACAAATGGGCTGTAGATAAGGCAGCGTCTGCGGGAGTCACCGCGAGGCACCGGAGAGGGAAGGCGGAGGGGGAGGATACCGGAGTTAGCGGCGTCCAAACGGGATTAGAGTGACAAATTTCGGGGGGTGGGGGTGGGCTGGGAGGTGCAGCGGAGGTGGAGCACGGAGCCCTCCCTGCCTGACTTTCCCCGGAGCCAGAGCTGCCCCTGCTCGGCCAGGACTTGGGAACACACCCCAGGCACCGAGGGATGGAGGAGATGTGGGCACGAGGGAGACAGGACAGGCAGAGGGAGAGCAGAGCCCAAGGACGGCTGGGGAGAAGGAGGAGAAAGAGAAGGAGGAGAGGAAGAGGAAGAGGATGCCCATCTGGGTGAGGTGGCAGATGTTCTCACCTGTGCATGGCCAACATGTCAACACAGCTGCTGGAAAACTGGGAAACCTCCACTGCAGGCAGCTGAGCAATTCACCCCAAGGCTTTTTTGTTCATGGCTGTCACCTGGGAGCTGGGTCATGGAACCAGGAGGGAAAATCAGCTTTACAGTGGGGGACACCCCATGGGGACAGTCTGCAACTGGAATCTGCTCATGTTGGGGTGGAAGAGGCAGAAAAGCAGGGGAGAGGTGTCAAACCATTGACCTTCAGCAGGTTTAAAGGTGTCAGCAGGCAGAAGGGAGGGGAATGATTTAGAAAGGTAGAGGAATGTGGAGTTAGGAAGGTGGAATTGAGGAAAGGAAAACAGATGATAAATTTCAGGGAAATAATCCAACAGAGAGAGGCAGAGGAGTGAGAAACTCCTCTCTGGGAAGAGATGGGACAATCTTGCTGTGGCCCTGGGAGATCAGCTGAACTTCCTGAGTGTGCAGCTCCTTGGGGGTGGTAGGGGGAGCAGGGATGGCTCATTGGAAACACCAAATTCCTCTTTCCAGGGACAGGGGACCTAGTTCTGGTGGCGCTCCTGCCTGCTGGGACCCAGCCCAGTCCTGAGAGGAGCATTCCTGGCTTCTCCTCCTCCTCAGTAACAAATCCCAGAGCAGCTTCCTTGCACCATCCAGGGCTAGACACTGACAACTCACCCTGGAGCCAGCGTTGGCTGCACTGGGGAGCAGGAGACCAGCCTGGTTTGGGGTAATTCCAGGCTTTTTTAGCTTTGTGGGAGCATCTTAACATTCAGGCTGGCCTGCTTCCCAACAGCTGCACACGGAGAACTAGGATGCACAGAGAAGCTTTACGGCCTCTGCAGCTCCAGGTAAGGGTTGATGGGATTGAAATGAGCCGAGGAAAGCTCAGAGCCCACGAGCCTGATGCTTCCCATGTCTGCTCCAGGGAAAATGGGGCCAACCCAACCACACACACTGGGCTCCCTGTACTGCCAAGCTGGGCCGAGTAAGGTCAGAGTTAGGCAGAAATGAGAGACAGAAAAGGCTGATTAGGTCACTTATTTCATCCTCTTACCAATTAGACAGGAAATTATTTAACTGCTTTATTTATTTATTTAGGAATGTACCTCAGCAGGAAAACCCCAGCAGCAAGAGCTGCCGTTGTGCAGAGGGAAGGGTGGAAGCCCAGCTCCTCATTCACAAATACACACTTGTGAAAAGCATCTTCTGGAGGAAATTCTGGGGAGGAAACCTCTCCTGACAAGCCTCTGAGGCTATGTGGGCTACAGGGCTGGGCAGGGAAGTGGGATTTGCTGTGTCCTGGGTATGGGTGCTTTTCTGGAACATCCCTATTGCCTTATCTCCTTTACTAGAGATATTTTCCAATTCCAGAGGGGTCCAAGAGACCCTCAAAACCCACCCCCCAGGCTTGGGGCTGTGGCTCCTGGGGCAGCACCAGCCCCCTGTCACCCCTTGCTCACCCAGCTCAGCCCAGCTCAGACCCTTTCTGGGAAAGCTTTGGCTGGGGAGGGATTTGCAGCGCAGCTCCTCCAGCAGGATGGGAGGGTTATCCCATTGGACAGCTGAGAAGATTTATGAGGTCCATAAATGGAACTCTCTGGAGAGAGCCCAGGAATGGTTTGATCTCTGCCCCAGGTCCTTCATCCACAGAAATGCAGGGTTGCAGGGCCATGGTCACAAAGAGGGAGAGCGGTGCCAGAGGCTCCCTTCCTGCCTTGGTGTCATCAGCACTTCGCTCCCCCTTCAAAATGATGATGAAAACCAATTTCCAAACCTCAGGGTTTGTTGGTTTTTTTCCCCTAAATGGAATTCTTGCTTCCCAGCCAGCCTTGGCTCACTTGTGAAGCAGAAGGATAGGCAGGAGGCTCTCCTGGGTGGAGGTGGGCTGGAATGGGCTTGGACTCTGTCTTGGAAAGCAGAGGAGAGAAACCCCATGGCCAGGGCTGCAGCACTCGGGGTAGGAGGGGAGGGAGGGCAGGTCCCAAAGGCAAACGGGGCCATGGCCGATGTGTCTGAGCCAGGGGGACAAGATGGAATTGGTGACACATGGCCCCACCTGCACAGGGGCCCAGGGAAGCTGTGTGTGTGGAATGGGGGATGCTGTGCGTGGGAATGATGCGTGGGGAATTCTGTGTGTGGAATTCTGTGTGCAGGGAATTCTATGTGCAGGGAATTATGTGTGAGGAATTCTGTGTGCAGGGAATTCTATGTGCAGGGAATGCTGTGTGCAGGGAACCCTGTGTGTGGAATTCCGTGTGCAGGGAATTCTGTGTGTGGATGCTGTGTGTGGAATTCTGTGTGTGGAATTCTGTGTGCAGGGAATTCTGTGTGTGGAATCCTGTGTGTGGAATTCTGTGTGCAGGGAATTCTGTGTGTGGAATCCTGTGTGTGGAATTCTGTGTGCAGGGAATGCTGTGTGTAGATGCTGTGTTGGAGGATGTTGTGTGTGGATGCTGGGTTTGGATGCTGTTTGAAGTGCCCTGTCAGAGCACACCTTGTCCCACCCCCCTGTGCCCCACGCCCCTGTGCCCCACTGGACCAGGGCTCCTGCTAAAACATCCCCGTGTGCCAGGGCCTCAGCCAAGCAGGGCACAGCAGGTGGCTGTGTCTCCTCATGCTGGGGCTGTTTCCTCTCCTCGATCTCCCTCTCCCCAGCCCCGGGAGGACATGGCACAGCTGGGCTCTGTCCCCCTGGGTGGTGGCAGAGGCAGCTGGGCACCGCTCCCAAGAGCAGCGCTCCGAAGGATCCCGGCTCAGGGACGCAGCTGCTCTGCTGTTATCACACAAGAGCAGAGATGAGAAAACCCAGTTATCGAGGAGAGAGAGAGAGAGAGAGAGAGAGAGAGAGAGGCTCTTCA
>VXBC01000588.1:822605-872177 GCA_013399945.1 Ploceus nigricollis | reverse complement strand
CCCACCCCGCCCTTCTCCGTGATCATTCTTGTTATTCATTTCCCCTCTCTTCTCCTTGCCAGGCAGACGCTTTCACAGGGCAAATCCAAACGAAAGCCTTGCAAAGAGGATGCTCATAAAATATTTATGGAGAACTGCGGTGAACACGAGTAGGATAATGAGGGTCTGTGGGAAATGGGATGTGTCCAAACTCGCTCAGTGAAGGCCTCGTACGAGGCAGAGGCACACGGTGGAGGCCATTAGTGAGTCCTGCAGGGTCTACACTCATTTCCTTCTCAGTTGCCACACACAGCTCTGCTTTGGCTTTCCCTCGCTGGCACTGGGGCTTTTCCTTCATGGCAGCAGCTGCCTGTACTGCATGGGGAGCTGGGATGGCTGGAGAGCACTGGGGTCTGTGCAATGGTCTGCCCAGTCCCATGGCTGTGCTCTCTGGAAGCAGGACAGGGACACTGTGCCACCAGAACAGGACACAGCCACTGTGCCACCTCTGGGATGCAGCCTGGTCACCAGCTCTCCTCTCCCAGCCACTTTTCCTGTGCTCCAGCCCCATGACTGTCCTGCACCCCCCGAAATGGCCACACAGGGCAGCTGGGGAGGGCGGCAAGGTCTGGCAGAGGGATGGCAGTCAGGTCCCTTCATCGGGGTTGCTTTAGGCAGTGGAAGGTTGGCTCAGGTGTGAGCACCTCCTTCCCCCCATCCTTCCCTCCCATTCCCTGCAGTCTGGGGGCTCTGCTCCCGTAAACCCTCACACACTCAGCCCTAAGGCCCACCATCCCCAGCGCTGCTGGTGCCAAGAAGGGGCTCTGAGGCTCCGGGTGAGCTCCGGTAAAGTGCAAACCTATCCCATCCCGAGAGCAGAACCCATAAACACAGCAGCCCCCCTAGGCAGGGACGAGCTGCCTTAAACCGTGTCCTGCAGCAGCTTATCCAGCTCCTTCTCCAGTTACCCCGAGCGGGCGTCCCGCGGCTCCCGCAGCTGGAATGCTGCTGACCTTTGCAGAGTCTCGCTGCGTCTGCCCCAGCCCCGGCCCAAGCTGCAATTCCTCTGCGGTTGGCCAGGAGGACCTCGGGGGCACTGCTGCTCCTCTTCCTCCCTCGGCTCTCTTCCAGCAAGCCCCCAAAAAGCCCTTGAACCCGTGTCGGAGCGCTGATCCCGCTGGGAGCCATGCTGCTGGCAGATGTTTGCTGTGATACAGGACACAACAGCTTTTATGACTTGTCAGCTGGAACCCAATCTTTTCGGGTCTTTAGGTTAAAATGGAAAAGCAAAGCTTGCACGCACGGCTGTGCCAGCAGCACAGCCTGCTGAGCCTCCCAGCAATCCCAGAACCTCCTGGAGCAGGAACCTGGGTGTCCCTCACATCACCCAGCTCAGCCCAGCAGCCCCAGAACCTCCTGGAGCAGGAACCTGGGTGCCCCTCACCATCACCCAGCCCAGCCCAGCAGCCCCAGACCTTCTGGAGCAGGAACCTGGGTGTCCCTCACATCACCCAGCTCAGCCCAGCAGCCCCAGAACCTCCTGGAGCAGGAAACCAGGCTGCCCTCACCATCCCACTCTGACAAGGCTGCTTTTCCCAGCCCCATGTCCCCAGCCCTGTGTCCCTGCAGTGACACACCCGTGTCACAGGGATGTTCCTGAGCCCAGCCCAGACTGCCTGGGGTGGGAACCTTTCCTTCCAGCCCCACAAGCAAGGTCACACATACCTTCCTTATGATGACTGCAGGGAGATTCCCACCTCTTCCAGGCTGGGAAACCACCGCAGTGCTTCAGGCTATTGCACGCTACCAAACATTACCAAATCCTGGAGAATTACAAAAATCCCCACAGCTGCTTCACTCCCACTGCTGAAGGAAGGAGAATTATCCCTGCAGGCAGCTGAGAGGGTTCCTCACCTCCCCAGAGCTGCCTGGTGGAATTGTGCTGTCTCCTGTGTGGGAGCAGGCAGGGATGGTTCAGAGAACCATGGAATAGTTCAGGTTGGAAAAGACCTTTAAGATCATCAAGTGCAGCTGTTAATTCAGCACTGCTGAGCCCAGGTTTAGGTTTAAATAAAACACTGCCAGATTTCAGGTCATCCTCGCCACCTGTCTTGGGGCTACCACAGCACCTGAGAAGGTCACATGAGCTGGGGTTGCCAGTGATCAAATCATTGATCAATGTCACACCACGGGCCTCTGGGGGATGAGGTGGGAGGGAGGCAGAAAAGCTGCTCCCTTGAGGTTCCTGAGTGGTGTCTTACCCTTAGACCAGCATGGGACACTCAGGAATTGCTGCCTGGCTGATGGATCCCACCCTGCCCTCTCCCCCTCCATCTCCATCGCCCACAAGTCTCAAAGTTCAAGTGGTTCAGGACGGGGAAGAGTGTTCCAGACATGAAAGGTATTTCTGGGCACGGGGGAAGAAGTGATTAATCTCAATTAAACGGTTGGACACTGTATAATCTGGGGCAGCAGATTGGGTTACGAGTCCTCCTTCCCATGGCTCTTGGAAAGGGATTCCAGCCTGAGGAGACTTTGGAAAGATGTTTTGACTGCTGAAGTGCCAAACTTAACCCCGTTGTAATTGGGGCTGTGGTGAAACATGGATGTTGTTTTTTGCTTCCTGAGCCTCCCGGACAGCCCGAGGTTTGTGCAGCTGCCACCTCTTTCCCATTCACAGTGTGACAGCTCCCACTCCAGCTCACTTTTCCCAAGGTCACTGCTCAGAAAAAAAAAAAAGGGAAAAAAAAGAGAACCCCGCAGACACTGGTGCTTCTAAACTCCAGGAGCAGCTCAGCAGCCTGGGTAGAGGTGCAGGGAACCAGTGCCCACGCAGCTCCCTGGTTTCCTGCTGCTGGATCGTGGTCTTCCTCCTCCAGCCCAGACCCCGCATCCCACCAGGCTCTGCAGAGCTCCATCTGCCCCTTCCCGCAGCTCCATGGCCATGAGCATCCCCCAGACCTGGGGGCTCCTTGGGATCTGTGTGCACCAAACCCTGCTGGGGTGCTGGGATGGATCAGCCCCACGTGAGCTGCAGCACCAGCAGGATCTGAGCAGCAGTCCCTGTGGAGGAGAGCAGTGGCTGTGGAGCAGCGAGGAGCCCAGACACACAGAGAGAAGGGTTTCATCCAACAGAGCTCTCAGATCCTCCTTGTTATTTAACAGCCTCTTTCCCCGGACTAAAGAGCTGTTCCTGATGTTCTGTAGGGACTAATAACAACCTAATCCCAAGTTGTAATGGACTAAACACAGCCAGCGTGTTCTGAGGTTCACCCAGAGAGATCCCACACCCCCCTGTGCTCTGCACCCTTTGTGGTGTCACACAGCACACGGCCCTCAGTGACATGAGACATTTCTGGGTAAGAAGTTAAAAATAAATATATTCCCAGGGGGAGCTGCAGAGGGATAGACAGAGCCAGGGTGTAATTACCTGAGCTGGAACAGAGCCAGGCTCTAAACTTGTATTGCAAATTCTTTGCATTGCTTTAGATACCTGCTAACAAAGTGATTATAAAAACCATATTTATAGAAGATTAGGAGCTATGCAATAGATCCACATCCGTAATTAGCCATAATAGATCTGCATTGATTATTATTGATGCTAATCCTCTTCTAAATATGTGCACATTAATTAGTCAGCGTTTACCACAGACGCAATTATTTTAGGAACAGACACAGTTGGTGGGGGCAGCAGACAACGGGGTGTTTATTCCGATTTTAGTGTTTATTTTTCTCTCTGCAGCAGCACCTACATCGGGTTGTACAAGAACAAAGAGCATCTGAGTCCAAGGGCCTGGAGCATCCAGGCTCCTGCACCGTGATAAGCACTTACAAGTGCCTGGGAAGGATCTTGCCAAAATATTGTTTTTGATGCATAAAATATTTCCTGGTTACTATGAAACACAGCGCCGTGCCAGCCTCTGAGGGTGACACTGCTCCTTTTCCTGGCTGCCTGTGGGGGTGTTCAGCTCCAGCACCGTGTGTGCCTCATCCCAGTGCTCCTGGTGGCTGGGTTGGGGTGGGAATTGTTTGTTGGGAATGAAATCTGGGTGCTCAGAAAAAGGGAGCCTTCAGGACACCTCCTGGCAGTGCTCAGCTGGGGCTGGCTTTCAGGAGCCTTGGAATTTGCTCATCACTTTCCCAGCTGGAACACACGGGGTGTCCTGGTTTGGGCAGTGAGTAAATGCAGCCTCTGGAATTCTTTCCCCATCATGATGATCCAACCCCACCAAGAGTTGGGAACCATCTGCACTCAAACAACAGCCTCCAAGAGCCACCAGGTACCAGGGTCTGCATGTCATGGGCTGTTCCTGTTTGAGATGCCCTGAGCCTCCCAAAAATAGCTCAGTGGAAAACACCTGTCCTATCTTCTTCCCCTTCTGTCCTTCATCTTCTTTTATTTCCTTCTCTCTGTCCTTTATTTCTCTCTCTGCCTACAAGCAGGAAGAGAAGGAAAGAGCTGTTGTGCCCCCTCTTTGAATTGTGCTGCTCCCGTGTCCCTGTGTCCCACTGTCCCCTCCCTTCTCCATCGCCATTCCCATGGACATGCCTCCCACAAGGCAATGGTAGGGAAGATGATTCCACCACTGGCACTCCCCCCAGGCCAGAGCATCTCCAGTGGTGAAGAGTTTTGGTCAGCTTTGGGTGAGAAGACTCCATGAGCATCCCATCGCCCAGAAAGGGCAGGAAGTGGTGCTGGGAGAACTGGAATGAGGAGCTGGAGGTGTGGGTGAAGCTGCAGGACCATCAGGTGCTCCAGCCTGGCATGGAGTGGGGTCACAGCTGCCACCGTGGGACCGTGGTCCCTGTCCAGAGGGGGGAGGAGGGGCTGCCCTGTCCCACCCACTGCTGCCGGGGCGATGCCGCATCCCAAAATCCCCATTGCTCCCAACCCCGGACCCCTGATGGCTAAAGCAGCTTCCCTCCAGTGCTCCCAATGCCCAGAACACAGCAATCATACCCCAGATCCTGTTCCCTATGTTGCAAACCCCCTTTCCAAATCCAGCAATTAGCCTCCAATTTGCTTTCCCCATTAATGGCAAGAGGGGTCTCTCTGGGACGCTCTGACGAGACCCTGTTTTCTTCATCAGTTCAAAACCTTTCCCTCTCATTTATTTTTCACCCTTTCCCCAAATGCATTCCCCACCACAAAAATAACATTTTTCAGATCTTTGTAATTATTTATTCCGCATTTTTATGTCACAGCTTTGCAGGAATCAGCGTTTCTGGTGGGAGCAGGGAGGGAAGATGAGCAGCTCCAGCCTCTCCTTCCACAGCTGATGAGCCGGGGTCTTGTTTGGGGTCGGTGGTCCAGGAGGGCCCTCGTGACACCCACAGAGTTGAGAGCACTTCTGACTGGGGGGGAAGAAGGGAAAAGAAAGAGCCAGGAAGGCTGGGCTTGCCTTTTTCTCCTCTCCTCTTCTTTTTAATGGCAGGCCTCCGGGGACTCGGCAGCATCCTTCAGAATGGAATTCCTTCCAAATGGAAATCCTGCCTGCCCCTCACGGCAGCGCCTGAATGTCACAGAGGGGATGAAAGGGAGCCAAAGGTGACCCTGCTCCTGCCTCGTGGTGGGGGACCGAGCTAATGGGAGGACGGAGACATCAGGGAGGGGTGTTCAGGGGCAACCTGAGGGGTTTTCCCTCCTCCTCACTGGGAAGCAGCTGGAGGAAGGAAGAGAAGCAAATGAGAGATGCCAGAACTGTGACATTTTCAAGGACCTGTAGACAGTGTCACCCATGGAGGCACAAGGCTTTGGAAAATCAGGAGAGAATGTGCCGGCTGGGAGCGGGGCTGGCATCACACCCAGCTGGAAAAATGCTGAATAATTTTGGTGGCCTTTAAATCTTTGCTTAAAATAAACCTTTACAAGTTGAGGAGCCCTCAGAGCACAGTGTCCCCTGGGACCTCCTAGCTCAATGCCCAAAGCAAATTAGGGACCATCCCAGACAAAGACAATCCATCCCCTTTAGGAAATCCCAGATTTCCTGGGCTGGGGCTGCTCTGTGCCGGGAGGGTCTGCAGGCACATCCCATTATGGTAAAATCTGCTGTTCCTGGGCTTCAGCTGGGATAAACCCCAGGGAAACAGCTCCACTTCATACCCACGGAACAATGCTCCAGAAAATGGAAACAGCTTTCTGAAGAGCCTCCTTGGATTTCCGCCTCTCTTGTGCTGCTCTGTCAGGGCTCTGGGGAGGGGGATGAGTTTCACCCCACTGATCAGGTTGTGTTGGGTTTGGGATCAGGGTCTTCAGGCTGGTGGTCATCCTGTGCCACAGGACGAGCATAGCTCTCTGTGCTGCTCAGAAAAAAAAAGGAAAAATCCTACAGAAAAGGAATTCCTGGAAGAATTAAGGGGCAACCAGTCCCACCAGTACCTTTGGTGTGTGTGAAATTCTCCGCTGGAAGTGTTATTAGAATATCCCAGTTTAAAGGGCTTGGGAAAGCAAATGATTTGGGTGATTCTGGGACCAGACAGAGGCTTTTGTCCAAAGCTCGACTCCAGCACAGGTTCAAATCTGTTGGTCACACATCCCAGCCTGGCCAGGGGGGCAGGTGACAGCCATGGATGCAGGACCTGGCTCAGCCAAGCCCTACTGGTGGTTGGAGCAGTGTGGGGCAGGGAGGGCTGTGGGATCTGGACTTGCTCCCAGCTAAAGCTGGGGGAAATTTGCTCGGAAAGAAAATGCCAGTTCATCGAAACTGAAATATTTCATTAACATATTTTGGGTCTGGGAAGATGCTGCCAGCAGACTCCCAGCCACATCTCCCAACTGGGTTGCTTTTGCCTGGTGCCTGGAAAACCGATGGCCCTGCCCAGGGCTCTGAGGTGGCTCCCTGGGTGTCCCACACTGCTGTGACACCGGGGCCAGGGCCTGAGGGGCTGTCTGGGAGCCCCCCACACAGAATTATGGAATCACAGGATGCTTTGGGTTGGAAGGAATCTTAAAGCTCACAGATCTCTGGCAATTCAGAACTGCCTGGATTTGCCATGTTTTCGGTGGGAGATGGGGACAGGGAGAAGTGCAGCTCCTTGGCACTGGAGAAGTGGAGCAGGAGGGAGAGGCTTGATGCTGATTGAGAAGGAAGTGTTTGAGATGGAGAATTTAAAAAATGAGCCCTTCCCGTGGCCGTGCTGCTGTTCCAGGGACTGCAGAGAGCAAGGAGGGGGTGAAGGGCTGCTCCTTCTTGAAAGTCTTCTTGGTTTCACTGGATAATCCCAATTTACAAAACAGCTGAGTTTTAAAATGCTGCAATAATCCACTCATTAGCCCTCGCTGCGAGGCGGCGCCTCGGGGCATTCCCAGAGGAAGGTGGGACGGGTGGTTCAGGAGATAATTGCTGCACACTTGAACCGCTCCAGAGGTGGCGGATCCACTAATTTTGGTGAATTCCTTTGCGTCCGCCGGCAGCTGCCCTGCATGAGAGCTGTGCCGTGCCGTGCCGTGCCCGTGCCGTGCCTGCAGCAGCGCTCCCAGCGAGGCTGGAGAGCTGCACACAGGAATTCTGCAGGCTGAGTGCCAGCCCTTGCTGCTGGCACCGACAGCTCCACAAGGAACGGCAGGGTTGGGGCACGGGAGTCAGCAGAGTGCTGGAGAGGCGTTTCTGGCATCAGCTGGAGAAGCAGAGAGCTGGGGCTGGGAAGAGCACAGAGCTCCTGGGGCGGCTCCCACTGGGAAGGGGACAACGGAGAATTGGAGAAGCCAAATCTGCAGGTGCCAGGCTGAATCCCCTGGACAAATACCACGTCGTAGAGCTGTGGCTGCCCCGTCCCTGGAGGTGTTCCAGGCTAGGTTGGACAGGGATTTGAGCAGCCTGGGATAGTGGAAGTTGTCCCTTCCCGTGGCAGGGTGTGGAATGAGATGGGCTCTAAGGTCCCTTCTGATCCAAACCATCCCAAATCATTCCATGATTCGATTGATTGCACTGGCCCTGAGCATTCACAGGAGCACCCAGAGAAGGTTCTCGGAGCAGACTCCTGCTGCAGGGAAGGCTCTGGACTCAATTCCCATTGCTGGTGGTCCCTTCCCATCCTCCCAGCTCTGCCTTTCCTCATCCCAGTGGCTGACTGGGTAAACAGGCAGATGATAAATATTTTGGGGCTCATTTAAGACAAATAAACCCAAGGAAGGGTTTGTTTTAGAAACACAACCCTTAGTGGGGTTTAACCAAAATTACATTCTGAAAATCAGGTTTTTCAGATGCAAATTCTCTTTGCATAGCAACCTGTGAAACAGAGAAACACCCGTGTCCCTCATACATGAGTAGGGCTGGAGGTTTTTCAGTGAAACCTCATTTTCCAGACCACGGATGCAGGAGGAGTGAAGAAGCTGCCGAGCAAAGACCAGAAGAGGTTCCTGACTGTTGGAAAAATGGAGTCAACAGAGCTCAGCCTTGAATGACCTTCAGATTTTGGGCAAGGAGTTTGCTGTAAAACAGGAAAAATATTATAAAGCAAGAGGGGTTTAAATAACTGACATTTCTTGGCCAGTTACTGGGAGAATGATGGGTGGGAAGTGATGGCACTGGAGAGAGGATGGGAACACGCTGCAGCCATGTCACTCTTCCCACAGTGAACCTCTTCCACACACTCTGGTGCCCAGAGCCTTGATTTTCCCCTCTAAATTGTCACCACTGTCATTCTCTGTGCCCAAGGTGGTCCCCACATGGTGTGAGGGTGACGGATGGTGGCTCTGTGTCACCCGGGGTGAGGCAGTTCTGTCCATGCTTTGAAATTGAATCCTCAGGAACCAAAGTAGGAAAGCTGAGGGTTGTTCCCCATGCCTTTTCTCACCCAAATATGTCCAATCTCATCAGCATTCCCCTGCAGCTGCTTGAGAAATTTCCAAGAGCGCCTTGTTTTGGTTTGGGTTTTGTCAGAAAATGTGGAGCTGTCAAAGCCGAGGAGCTGTGTGGAAATGGAATGGTTTTGACGAGACTGTCATCGGGGGAAGTCTCCGAGCTCCAGGACGGAAGGGCTGATCAAACCCAGACACATTGGGGGAGACAAACGACCCTGAGCCAGCTCAGCAAGGAGAGCCAGGCCCTGGGCAGAGGCTGAGCCTGGGGCAGCCTCCTGTCCTCCCCTCTGCAGAAATTTGGAACAGGTTGTCCAGAGCAGCTGTGCCTGCCCCATCCTTGGAAGTGTCCAAGGCCAGGCTGGACAGGCTTAGAGCAACCTGGGATAGCAGAAGGTGTCACTGCTCTGGGGATCTGAACCCTTTAATTCCCCCTCCAACCCAACCATTTTGGAATTCTATGATTGCATTAAATATTTAGGGGAATAGCCTGAAATCCATGTGCACCCCAAAGCCAAGCTCATGGGGGGTCATGGAAGGCACAGCCAGAGGAAGTAAAGATTCCTCTTGCTGATTCCAAACAGTTCTGGCTGTCTCTACCCAGACAGACCCAAAAAGGGAAACTATCCTTCTCTCCAGCAGAGTTTTTTAAGGCAGGGCCTGGGAGAGTTTTGCTGATCTCTGTTTTCACCTGGATCCCTCTGCAGCCCATCGGGGACAGCAGGGTTTGCAGGGATGATGTGCCAAGGACGTGGCACTGGGACACTGGGAGCTGCTGGCAGCAGAACATGGGCACTGCCAGGGCTCAGCCACCTCGCTCAGCTCTGCTGCTCCTCAGGAAATGGATGCAAAGCATTTCACAAACAGCAACATTTGCTTTTCAAAGCAGCACCTGTGTAAACAGCCCTGGAGCGAGCACATCCACCGGGAGCCTCTGGCGAGCACCCAGAGCCCATCCCAGAGCAGGGCCAGCATTTCCTGCAGCTCAGGCTCGGGAGGGATGTTGGACTGCTGTCCTGCTGTCCACTGTCCCTGTTCCCAGGTCCAGACACAGCACCTTCCCCTGCCATCCCAATGTCACCCTTGTCCTCCATGGGCAGGACAATGCCAGCATCACTCTCCAGTGCTGGTGACAGCCACGAGCAGGAACACAGGGACAGCATCCAAGGAGAGGTGGTGCTTGAGCTCAGCACTGCAGGGATCCCCCAGCACAGCAGCACTCCCAGGCTGTGCATTCCAGTGGATATCCCAGTGATCTGCCAGACAAGGACATCCTCATGAGAGAGACAATTGGTGTCACATCCCCTCTGTCTGGGCCTCGCCAGCTGGAACCTGGGGTTAATGATCTCTACTTCACAAAGTGCTTCAAGATCCTGGGCTGAAAAAAACGAGCTCAAATGCAAATGATCCTGCTCATGCCACGGGGAGGTTTATGGCCTGCACGGCTCTTAACAGCACATTAATTAGGGCACAGGATTAAAAGTGTGCTGTGATTAAGCAAATAATTACAGAAAGAGAGGAGTGAATGGGGTGCAGGGTGCAGGGCTGGTTCCTGGGCTGCTCCCACTCCACACATTACAGGTCTGTGTTTGCAGTTGCTCTCGGCTTTGCCAAACTGGAATGGCTGGAGATGAAATTTTCCGGGCCGGTGTCTGCCTGGAGCAAAATCACTCTGCGAAGTTTCAGCCAAAATGCTGAAATCTGCTCCCAGGAATGAAAAAATGTGCTGAATTCTGGCAAACATTTCTTTACGATGCTCTCTCTCTTCCCCAGGTCTCTTTACAGCAGGAGCTTCCAAACTGGGAGGATGTTTTTGTGCCTGGACATGCCCTTTGTGTCCTCCTGCCTGGAAAACACGGCTGGGCTTGGCCACGTGCTGAGCCATGAGGAAGGCCAGCTCATCAAAATTTGCTGTATCTTTGCCATTAAAATCCTCACCAGAGTGGGGGTTGTGAAGCAGGAAAAGGAAGGATGGGAGATGGATTTGGGATTCAGGCAAGCCAGCACCCCTCTGGGGTGCAGTCCCCAGCTCAGGCCGTGATGTCTGCTGGTGTCCCCAGCCACGATTTTTGCTGGAGAACAGAACATCTCCTGTGAGCCTTGTGCCTTAAATATCCAAATCCAAGATCCTGGGAGCTGACTTCAGAAGTGCTGAACATCCCTGGCTCCGGGGAAAGCCATCAGGAGCTGGGCTCAGAACAGCCAGGCTGTTATAGACAAGGCCATGTGCAAACAAAAGCATCCCCTGCCTCAAACTGGGCACCCAGAATTGCCAATTCTTTTAATCCCAGGACATCTGCGTGGCAGCACTCGGTCAGTGAGTGGCAGAGCTGGCAGGAACTCACATCCATGGGGAATAATCCTGCTCCTGGCAAGCAGAGGCTGTGGTAGGGCAGGAGCAGGATCCAGAGAGAAGCCTGGGAGGAGAGACTGAGCAGTTCAGCCCTGGTTTAATGTGAGCTGC
Source organism: Ploceus nigricollis (assembly GCA_013399945.1). Taxonomy (NCBI): domain Eukaryota; kingdom Metazoa; phylum Chordata; class Aves; order Passeriformes; family Ploceidae; genus Ploceus; species Ploceus nigricollis. Next base: position 860,934 of record VXBC01000588.1, on the reverse strand, counting down.
TGTGTTGCTGGAATGTGATAAAGGTCCTTCCATGAGCAGTGATGAGCCAAAGTGGGAATGGCAGCTGGGCAGTGCCATGAGAGACCCCCCCACCCGAGGGATCAGGAGGAATTTCTCCATGGAAAGGGTGGCCAGGCCTTGGAAGGGGCTGCCCAGGGAGGTTTGGAGTGCCCATCCCTGGAGGTGTCCAAGGAAGGACTGGACATGGCACTCAGTTGGTGATGAGGTGGGGATCAGGCACGGGTTGGACTCAATGATCTTTGAGAGCTTTTCTACCCTCAGTGATCCTGGGATTCTGGAATTCCATGATTCAGCATTGCTCCTGGCCCACACAGCTGGGCTCCTGCTCTCACAGGACAAACCCTGCTTCCCGAGGTACTGAGTGCTCAGGAGCTCCTGGGCACATCCCAGGATCTCTCATTCCCAGCCACTGGAGGTGTTGTTGCTTTTGGAGCCTCTCGGTGCCAGGGAGCTGTCAGCAGGCTCAGGATCTGCCTGCAGGACAGATCTCTGAGGCAGCTGCCTGCATTCTAACTCATCTTTATTTATCTCAGCCATATTTTGTTTTTAACCAGAAATTCCTGTTTTGGACAAAAAGGCAGCAGTTCTACTCCCTGTCTCTCCTGGCAGTCTGGTTCTCCCTCTCTGCAGGCAGCTCCAGCTCCCCTGCTGTGTCACATCCCAGCAGGAACAGCCAGGGAATGTTTAATGTTTGTCACACAGGTGCTCTGGGGATGGTCGCTGACACTGTTTGTGACACCCTGAGCACAGCATGGGCAGGACCTGCACTGGAACAAGCCCCAGAGCTGTTCCAAAGAGGGGACAGGGGCCAGTGTCCAGCTGGGAATTCACCTCCAAGGATGTGCGAGGGATGTCTGGTACCTTCTTCATCCCCCTGGGGCTGCTCTGCTCACACCTGGAAAAAACAGACCCTGGGCTTTGGGAAAGGCAATCTGACCCCATCCAGCCTCTGTTCCAGTCAGCCTTTCCAGGATGGTCAGCTGTAATTCCTACTGGAATAATTCCATCCCATCCCAGCAATGGTTTTCCATTTTTTTAGGATTTTTTTTTTGAATGCTTATTTTAAAGGGCTGAAATAATAATTGCAACTCATTAAAACAGCACAAATCCTTCTGCCATGGAGCCAGGCTGGGAGAGCTGGGGGTGCTCCCCTGGAGAAGAGAAGGTTCCAGGGAGAGCTCAGAGCCCCTTCCAGGGCCTAAAGGGGCTCCAGGAGAGCTGGAGAGGGACTGGGGACCAGGGATGGAGGGACAGGACACAGGGCAATGGCTTCCACTGCCAGAGGGCAGGGATGGATGGCATATTGGGAAGGAATTCCTGGCTGTGAGGATGGGGAGGCCCTGGCAGAGGGTGCCCAGAGAAGCTGTGGCTGCTCCAGGATCCCTGGAAGTGTCCGAGGCCAGGTTGGATGGGGCTTGGAGCACCCTGGGATGGGGGAAGGTGTCCCTGCCCATGGCAGGGGAGGGGATTTAAGGTCAAGGGACTTTAAGGTCAAAGGTATCAAACCAACAGTCTGCAAGTTCCAACTTCCACCACCAATTCCACTTAACATCCCCTCAAAGTATTCACAGGAATAACTGTGGAAAACAAAACAAAACAAAACAAAACAAAGCCTCTTAAATGCCTTCAGGGTCCTGATCCAAAGCTCAAGGAAGCAATGGAGAGCCTTTCTTTTGATTTCAAATGAATTTGGTCAGCTCCAGCCAGATTTGGAGAGATTGATCATTAAATAATTGTTGAAGGATTCTCCCAGTGTTATCCATGCACAAATGGCTTCAGCATCTGCCTGGCTCAAGTCAGCAATCCTGGGTTTTTTTAAGCATTCAGGTCAGCCATTAAAATACCAATTGAGAATATTTTCGCAGGTTTTATTCTCACACCAAGCTGGCAGTCAAGCTGGCACTTCTCTTTTCATCTTCACTTCCCATCGCCTCAATATAGCGTATCCATCAATTTGCTTTTATTTATTTTTTCCAGGCTATTTTAGACAATCTGCTGAAGAAATCTCACTCAGCAACGAGTGCTGACCTTGAGCCGCTCCCTTTCTCTCCCTCTCCTTTATTTAAGAATGTGCAATGAATTAAGACATCACTTTATCCCTGCGCTCCGTGCAGGCAGCAGCAGCTCTCCAATGGAGCATGAATGGCAGGGCTGCGGGCAGCGCTGGCCTGGAAATGTGATCTTATGGAAACGAGGGGTGACCTGCTTCCAGACACAACAATGTGACGGGAGGAGTCCTGCTGCCTCCCAAATGGGACACGACGGATGCGCCCCCGAGGGGCCGCGGCTCTCGGAGCCTCCTGAGCGCGCACAGGGAGGATGTGGAGCGTGGAGGTGCCAGGAGCAGGGATGGCGCTGCAATCCTGCTGAGCTGCAGGGGATTGGCACCCAGCCAGGGCTGCTCTGCACCCAGGCACACGGTCTGGGACACGGTGGCATTGTCCTGCCAACGCTGGAGCTGCTGTGGCACCTGCCTTTGGGCTCAGCTGCCAGCCTGGCACTGCTTCCCCCTCCAAGTGCCCCGTCCCACCTTTCCCTGCTCCTCCCAAGGTGCTGGCAGGGTGTCCCTAACCAGTGATTGCCTTAAAAACCTCCCTCTCACAGAGCTGAAACCCCGGCAGAGAGAGATCTCCACCCCAGAGAGTGGCTGAGGCATGGCAGGGTCCCACACCATTAACTCCCAGGAGTTACCAGGAGCAGCTCAGGAATGAGCCTGGGTGGGAAGCAGCCACCCCAGCAGTGCACTGCCAGCACCACATGTCACAGCCCCGCGCCGAGGGGACCTTGGTGTTTAATTGCATTTGGAGAGCAGAGGAAGCGAAATTCCTCCAATCATTTGCTTTTTTCCAACTTTTCTATACCCGAGTCTCAGAGGTAACGAGGAATTAGCACAAAACCCTACCAAACAATAACAACGGCATTCAAAGTGCTCCGAAACTCCTGGGAACTGGAGAGACAAAAGGAATCCGTGGCATTGGGCTTGGAAAGGCTGGAGCTGTCAGAAATTCCAGCATTTCTTCTCTCTCCTTCCAGTGCTCAGCACGAGGGGCTGCAGGGCCAGGGCTCTGAGCAGGGCAGGAGAGCAGCGTGTCCCCAGGGACCCAGTCCACAGCTCCCCAGATTCCCATCCCAGTCCCATCCCGGTCCCATCCCAGTCCCATCCCATCCCAGCCCCAGCCCAGCCCAGCCCCAGCCCAGATGTGATCAATAAAGCCCCGAGCTGCGGCCCCGGCTATCGGATTGCTCTGCTTTGATTTAAGGAGTTTCCCTGCCACCAGGGACAGAACACTTGGGATGTTTGCCTGGAAACGGGATCTGTGTTTAAGTCATTAGGCCAAATTCACTGCAGGTGGAGGCAGAGGCAGCCCCGGGACCGGGTTGGGGTTGTGCCCACGCGGGGGCTGCGTTCGCTCCGTGCTGTGCTCCTGCAGCCGGGCAGAGCCTCTGGAGCTCCTTCCCTGCTCCCAGACCAGGCAGAGCATGCTGGCTCTGCTCCAGCTCATGCCAGCCTTAGGAATTTCTTGGTGGAGTTCTGTGGGGTCCCCATAGCCTCCATCCCAGCCACCAGTATTGCCTGCACCTTCCACACTGAACCGTGATCTCACCCCACAGGGCCCAGCTGGTGCTGCTCCCTCCAGCTTCCCCTTTTCCCTCCTTACAGTTCCAGGGAAACCTTGATGTCACTCAAATCAGGAGCAACACCACTGCCCAGGGCTGGGAGAGGCTCAGTGCCACACACTCTGGCTGCATCCCTGATGTCCCATGGAGCACCCACTCCCCCCAGGGACCTGGGGATATCCAGCACCCCCGACCTCACATGTGGGGCTGGAACAGGCTTGGGGCCATCAGCACATCCCATCTTCTCCTCCCTGAACCCTCACACCTCCACATCTGCCTGTCCCCCACCACCATTCCATCTTCTGAGTGGCCTTGAGCCTTCAAAGAGAGGGGGAGAACAGGGGGAAAAATCCACAGAGATGACTTTTAAAAAATTTAAAGCAAAATATCTGGTCTTGGCTGCTGTTAAAATCAGAGCATTTCATTAAAAGGCTGCAGGGCTTTTAAAGACAAACTCTAAGCAGGGCCATGAATAATGCAGCTCCTATTCAGAACATGAAGATTTTAGCACATCCATAATACATGGGGTCAACCTGGGAAGAGGCTGCTAATGCACGGGAATGCAGGAGGCAGCAGCCTCAGCTGCTCTGAAAGGAAAACAAACGCGGGATCTGGAGGAGCTCTCCCACTGGCCGAGCACTCTGGGGTATGGCGAGACTCCGAGGGATTTTTAAATCCTTTTTATTGGTGTCTTTCTCAACTAAAATAAACTTTGTCATCTCATTAAGAGCTTGGAGGCTGATGCAGGCGTGCTGGATGTGGCCCACGGAGCTCTGTAAATAACTGACAGTGGAGCTGGCTCCACGCTCAGGGCTGGAAGCTGGGGGGGGGCACAGACAGCTCAGGGTCCAGCCGAGTGCTCCACATGCTCCACATGCTCTGGGCTTTGCTGTGGGACTCCCTGGAAAGGGAAAAGCTGGACAGGGCTCAGCTTGGGCAGACAACACCAGCCCTGTGGTGTTGGCTCATCCCTGGGATGAGCTGGTGGTGCCTTTGTGGGTGCTGCAGCCACTGGGTGGGGTGAACTTAACAGAATCACAGAATCATTAAAGTCGGGAAAGCCCTCCAAGGCCATCGAGTCCAACCTGTGCCTGATCCCCACCTTGTCACCAGCCCAGAGCTCTGAGTGCCACCTCAGTGCTTGGACACCTCCAGGGATGGGCACTCCAGCACCTCCCAGGGCAGCCCCTTCCAATGGCTGGCCACCCTTTCCAGGAAGGAATTCCTGCTGCTGTCCAAGCTGAAGGTCCCCTGGTGTGCAGGACAGTGGGTTTGAACCAGGCCTGCCCTGCTCCTCGGGGCCCTGGGCAGGCCTTGGACGTGTCTGAGCTGTGGGAACAGAGCCAAGGGATAAACATCACCCTCAGGAAAACACAATCACTGCAGAGGGGAAAACTGATTGCTCAAACAGTTTTATTCACAGAATGTTTGGTGGCTTTAGCAGAGCTCCCAAGTTATCTCCCTGCTCCGCTCCTTAGCGCCGCAGAGAGAGCGTTCTCCCGATCCCTTATCTCCTTAACAGCCCTTCCTTTGGAGAGCCGAGATATCGGCGGATCTGCCGCACCCTTGTGGCCCTCAAACACGGGCTGCTCTTAAAAAACGGTCCCCGTTCACAGAAAAAGCTGTGTAGGAGTTGTTTGTGCCCACAAAATGAAACTAGAGGGAAAAAAAGGGGTCTCGGTGGCTTTCGTGGGACTGATGGGTGTAGTGCCCACATCTCTGCTCCCTGAGGAAAGTTTTGTGGAGGAGCAGAGATGTGGGCACTACAGATGGGNGGTGACTGGAGGTGGGCAGAACCCAGCTGTGGCTCCACACTGTGGGAATCTGGAATCTCAGACCAGTTTTTGTTCAAAGGGACTTTGCAGCTCACCCCATCNGTAGTGCCCACATCTCTGCTCCCTGAGGAAAGTTTTGTGGAGGAGCAGAGATGTGGGCACTACAGATGGGGAACAATCCATCCTCTCCATGGGGGCTGGGTAAATCAGGTTTGGCTGCAAACCTGAATTACTATTTGCTTTTTTTTTTTTTTTTTCCCAGTGAAAGAAGATTTACTGGCAACCCCCCTGATGTTGGTTTGGTGCCTGTGCAATCTGTCAGCAAGGACAAGTTCCCCACACTTAATCCAATTACACAAAAATTCCCTTGCAAAATTATTTGGGGATGAAATAGGCAAAAAAAGTCACGGGGGACCCTTCATCCCCTGTTTTACATCAGTGCATGAGCTACTCCTCCTGTCTGGTGGCAGGCTGGAAGTGTCACCAGAGCACAGCCCACACAGAGGGACCCACTTGGGAAGTGCTGGTGCAGGGAGAGCTTGGGATGTTTTATGGAATTCCCACTCCCGCAGCATGAAAACTCCCNCCCAGCTCTTCCAGCCTGATTCCAGAGCAGAGGGAATTCAGGTGGAAAATGAGCTGAACCCGTGGATCCTCCATCCATGGATCCTCCTTTACTCCAGGGAGGGAAATAAGTGGATGCTGATCCAAGCCTGGCCAGTGCAGGGCCTTGCAGATTTTGGTCTGCTCTAAGCTGAATCTCCCTTATTTTCCCAAGACGTGGGGCTGGTCCCCATTCCCGGGAAGGCAATCGCTCTGTCTGACACCTCGGTGTGCTCGGAAGAATTTCCTGATGCTCAAATTTCCTCTTCCCCGCTGCCTTTCTCACACTTCACGTCTGCAGCTCTGCCTCCATCTGCTTCCCCTCCTTCCTCTCTCTCTCTTGGGCAGGTGGGGAAAAGAGAAAGTGCCTGTGGACAGAGAAAAAATTCACTGTGGCAGACGTGGAGCTGATTTCATTCCTGGGGTAAACTTGGGAAAGGCTCCAGGGCTTTCCTGGGGGGGAGTTTGGCCAGGGGGAAGAGGAGGCATGGGGAATACATTAGGAGGGTCACCCCACTGGCTACAAACAGGCTTCGTATTGTTGCCAAATGTTCATTAATCCAAAAATAGAATTTCAGAAATGTACAACTTTGCACAAGGAATTCAGACAATCCAGGAAATCCAGAGGTAGCCCCGTGACCCGGAGAAAGCCCTGGGGTACCCCCAGGAGAGGGGGTGTGGATCAGGCTGGCAGAGCAGCTTCAGGGGATGGAAACCCGGGGCTGTTCATATATCATCGCTCTGGGGAGAGCCAGGGGCAAAAGGCAGAATAAATATCCCATTGCCTCCGGATCCTGACGGATTACAGGAACGCATCGCTCCATGCTGGAGAGCTGAGGGGACAAAGGAGGGGACCGAGCTGCCTTGGGCTCTGCTGTCCCTGGTGTCCCCTCGTGCTTTGGTGAGTGCAGGAGACCTGTCCCCTCTCTGGAGCCTGCAGTGACCCCGAGATGTCCCCTGGGGGTTGGTTTGCTGCAGCCCCACGCACACGAGGTCCCTGTGCCGCACACCGCGCCCCTCGCAGGGGCTGCCCCGGCTCCCACCGCGCTGCAGCACCAGCACGGGCACGGCAGGGCCTTGGTGCAGCCAAGCTTCGTGCTCTGGAACGAAGAGAAAAGTTTCTGTCAGCGGAGAGGAGACAGCCTGGGCTCCGGGAGCAGCTCTGCCCTGGGGCAGGTTTCCCTCTGCTCTCCCCAAGGCAGCAAGTCCTTCCCAGAGCCGGCTTTTCCCATGTCCCTGGACACCCTCGCACATCTTCCCCATCCCAGCTGCTCTACAGGCAAAGCTCCTTGCAGTGACCCCGAGGAGCTGAGGGTCAAACCTCCCCCCGCGCCCCCGGGAACATCCACGGCAGTGCCCCAAAAGAAAGAGGAGGGAGCGAACGTGGAGCGATGTGGAGAATTAACTCCAAGAGACACAAATATCGCTGCCCCCGCCCCGGTGGCTCTAATGCATTCTGCCTTTGGCTCTGCGTGAATGACAATGGGAAAACCATCCCGGAGAAAGCTCAGCCACACAAAGCACGGCGGCAGCGGGGGCTGGGGATGGATTGAAACACCGAAAACACCGAGAACACAAAACCTGCTCGAGGGCACCGATGGGTACGTGAGGCGGGGTAGAAGCCCTGTGTATCCATGTTTTTTGCTTGTTTTCCCAAGCATTGTGGTTGTTGCTTCCCTGGTAGGAGCCATGCAGCAGGGAAGTGCTGCTTTAGAGGCTTGGCCACAGCTGATAAATGGGTATTGTAGAGGTTGAAGTTGGACAAATGCATCTATCAGCAGTTTATGAGAGGTGCAAAATCCAGATTTGAAAAAAACCAAAAAAAAAACCCAAAAAAACCCTGGCATGTTCCCCCTATTTCTGTATTTCCTTCTTTATTTTATCTCCCTTGCATCTAAAGGAAAAACAAATTAGGCTGAACTAGGACATTTCAATATCTCCTGCAAGGGGAAGCCTTTGACTTTTGAATATAAAATTATTTTCATTTTACAATCACGTTCATCTAAATTTGTGTTTTGAGGAAGGACTTGAAAATCTCCCTGCTCTGCTGAAAGCCCTGTGGCTGTGGGGCCACAGGCAGCAGGGGCAGCCCCGACAGGCACCTCTCTCCTGGTGTCACCTGAAAGCTCCATAAAGTGACATTATTTTGGCAAGCTGAGCCCCAGCAGCTCTGTGCAGAGTGGTTTTCTGGTCTCCCCCTGCTCTGTTCCCACACCTGGCTCAGCTCAGGGCTCACAAACCAAGTCCAGGCTCAGGTGCCTGAATGATCCATATGGAAATACTCCCTCAGTGCTGCTGGGTGTTCCTTCCTGTTTTATGGGAAAAGCTCTCCCAAATGGAGAGGACCTGCCAAGCATCCTTCCCTTGTGCAGGCTGGCAAAGCAATCCAGAGAGTAGATGTGGAGAACTTCCAGAGAGGAACTCTTGAGAGCAGAGCCAGTGCAGGGTGGGGAGGGGAAGGTGGCTGATGGTGTGGTGGCATCTCTGTCCCTGCTGTGACCTGGCTCTGCCATCCCGAGGTGAGGATCCAGAGGTGAGGATCATTCCTGTCAGCTCAGGCTCAAGAAACACCCTCGGGGCTGGGGAGGAACAAGATCCTCCAGGAACCATTGCAGGGGTTGGGAGTGCTCTGCCTCCCCATCATCCAGGAAAAGGCAAAGTGGGAATGAATAGGATCTCCATTATGTGGGAAAAGGGAATGAGCCAACGACTGCCATTATCTGGGGAAAGTGAAAGCAGGAGTGAGGCACAGATCCCCATTATCTGGGAACAGTGAACATGGGAACCGGGCCATTCCTCCCTGAGAGCTCAGGTGCCCCTCAGCTCTGTGCTCATCAGCATTTGCTGTGTCTTGGGAAGGACCTGGAAGCCATCCTACACAGGAACTCCCGTCCTGCATGGATTTGCCACTAAAACACTGCTGAAGAGCATGAGCAGAGCCCTTTTCCTGTGACTACCAAGCGCAGCATTTGGCCACCAGAGGAAAGCACTGGCTGTCTCTTCCACCAGCAGACCCTGGAGACCTCACCAGGTGGGAATGTGGAGGTAGGGTTGACTTCAGGCTCCTGTGGCTGGAGGATGAGGAAAGGAGGCTCCAGGGCTCACGGCTGAGCGGCACTGCAGGGGTGGAGGATTCCCAGGATAATGACGACTGTAAATCAGGGAAATGGATCTGTGAAAGCTGCTGAGCCCAGCTGGGCTTTCACCTGGAGAATTATCAGGCACTCTGAATGATTTGTGCCAATTTTCTCCCTGTTCCATCACTAATAACAGCAATAGCCAGTGGCTCTCTGGGATCATCTCCTGGTGGGAACACCAGGGATGGGCAGTGAGAAGTTTAATGAGACCTGGGGAGTGTCCTCGACCAGTTGCTGCCCTGGGATGAGATGCTCAAGTTGGGTGTGCAAAAGTGCATCACTACACCCAATAATTCTCATTTCTTTCGGCTCTGGGTGACTCTTGGTTGCTTCCTTGGATTCCCAGTGTAAGACAAGAGGCTCTCATTATAATCCATTTCAGAGATTCCTCAGGATGAACAAACTCTTTATGCCTAATTTCAAACCCACTTGAACATTATGGGTTTGAAAGTTTGTCTAAAGGATCAAATGTTACGGAGTTCCTGTTCCAGGAGAGACTGGGAAAAAGGGCACAGAGGAAAGTATGATTCAGCTAAAATAATTCCATACATTTTACACCACACCCTCTGCTTGCTGAGCTCCAGCAGAAATCCTCCCCCCAGCATATAGAAAATTCACTCCATCACATTTTAATTTTATTTTAAATCCAATTTGCAGAGGAATGGCTTGAAGTCTTTAGGAAGGTTATTGTTCTAAAAATCAGCGATTCAGGCAAACTTCTAATAACATTTCAAGATAGTCACAAGTCCTTTGGGTCCCTTCTGATCACTCTACCAAAGCCAACAGATTGGACACACATCTGAGACTTTTAAATCTTTGTGGGCAACTGTTAACAAGCAGAACATCGGGAAATGGCATTCCATGGAGTTCTGCTGGCACGGCCCCGGCACGAGACGGGAGCCGAGCTGCAGATGAAGGGCTGGGGGCTGAGGCACCTGGCCCAGATCCAGCCCAGCAGTGCTGGGAGTGCTGAGCCTCTCAGGCAGACTCTCCTCTCCTGACAGGTCCTTTGAAGCAGGAGGGATGGGACAACCTCCTGGCCACAATCCAGGACACGATCATGCTGGACCCACCTGGCTTCTGCAGGGAGGTGAGTCAGGAATAAAGGGGAAAATGGGGATCCATTCTGGCCATGGGAATGGTGATTGTGCTAACTGGAGGTCCATAAAATTCCCCTTTTAAATTAGATGGAAAAGCTCTTCCTGCATTGGAAAACAACTTCTTTGTGGATCAGAAACAAGGATGTCCCAAAACAGCCCAGGAGGTGCCAGAACAAGCCTGGAAATTCGCCGAATTTGTGAACTCACGAATTCACACACGAGATACTGCCTGTGAGACTGTGGTGTGTGTAGGACCGTGGCACGCGTTTGGTCCCTGGGGAGAAGAGGACGATTATGGAGGGTGGAAAAGCCGGGAGAAACGCGTTCTTCCTCTTGATCTTTACTGGAGAAGACAATGAAGGGAAACATTTCCATTTCAAAGGCATTGTGCATAGGAAATCAGAATGTGACCTTAGCGGGCAGGGCAGTCTCTAAGGAGGAAATCAGGGAGCAACTGGAGAAAGTGTAGTAAATCCCCCGGCCTGGATGGTATTTATCCAAGATTTCAGAGAGAAATCAAGTGTGAATTCCCGGGAAGGCAGCGACATGGATACTCAGCACAATCTGGATGGAGGGAAAAGAAACCACGATAACTCCTCTGGATCAGAAGGCAAAGATGACACCAAAATCAGAGTAATACGAGAGGCAGGCACAGATGTTTCCAAATTCTCCAGAAGGAGAAAAATTAAAGCATAGCTTGGGAAGAGTTCTCTGTCACTCCGTGGTCAGCCGTGGATCACCCATGGTGTTTGGATCTGACAGTATCCTGCTGCTTGCCGGGTTTATGCTCACACGTGGTGTTCCCGCAGCAGCATCCACAGGCGGCTCCTGTCCCGTCTCCCCCGGACGGGGACAGTCCCCACGGCCCGGCCACGGGTCCCCCCGTTCAGGCTGCAGCCTCCAAACTGCGGCACAGCTGCCAGGAAGCGTTTTCCCGACGTCAGGCACGAACTCCCTGACAACCGATACCACAAACCCCATAAAGCGAGCCCCACTCCGAGCCCTGCCAAAGCCCCCGCGGCGAGCTCGGCACTCCAGGCACACCCCCGGCAGGTGTCACCTTGTGCTGTCCCAGCCAGGTGGGACACAGGGGCCGGATCCATCAGCAACACTTAGATCCCGGAATGGCGGGATGGAAACGGGATCATTACATGCTCTAATTCCTGCGCGGTGACTCATGCGACAGCAGGGACCAGGTGACAAAGTCTCCCACCCCGGGAAGGGCCCGTGAGGGAGGAAGAGCCTCTCCCACCCCGGGGGTCCCTGCCCCCTTCGCTGGCTGCCTGTAAAATCAGACACCGAAACATCCCAGCTGGGGGATCTGAGCCCACGCAGCGCCGCATTCCCCAGCTTCTCCTGGTTCCCATCCAGAGGAATAAAGGCTCCTTGTGCCGGGGGACGGCCGCGTCCATTGAGGGCCGTAATGGGAGCTGACAGCTCCGGCGGGCAGCGGGCGCGGGCACCGGTGTGGGCCGGCGGAGAGCTCCGCTCGGGTCCCCCTGACAGCGCCAGCCCCGGCTCATCGCGCTGCCTGCGAGGTTAAACACGAGCCACTTCCCTCCCTTCCATTCTCAGCTTTTTAAACGCCATTGTCTCCATTGTGCGGCGCGGGGAGCAAAGCCGAGCCGCGCTGAGGAGCCCTCCCGGCGGCAGGAGCGAGGAACCGACCCCACAAGTGCTGCTGGAATCCCAAATGCCACGGCAATGTTGGAGTCATTATCCCAGCACAGGAGGCAGCCACGCCGAGGGGATGCACGGGAGGGATGGGATGGGGGGAAAGGGAGAGGGCTGGGGGGTAACAGCCACATCCCTGCCCCGTGCCCCTCCTTGGGGATTCCTCACATTCCACAGGGAGGGAACACAAAGGCTGACAGGCGCTGGTCATCACCGAGCGACAAAGGCTGGCAAGGACCAGTGGGACGCACCTGGAGGGACGGGCTGCTGGAATCCTTGGTGCAGCCCCCAGGGACGCCAGAAGAGCCGTCCCTGGTGAGGGATCCAGAGCCCCTGTCCAGGTATGGAGCGGTGAAGCCCCCCAGGAACCGCCGTGAAGGAGGGGGATGCTGCAGTGCCATGGCAACAGCCCTCCTCTGCATCCCACGGATAATGGGCAAGCTCTGCTGGAGTGGTTTCGAGGGCTTTGAGTGCAACTTGGAATATTAAAAAAAAGGTGAAAGAGAAGCCTGAGAAGGCTGTGGGGGTTTGGGGGCACATGGGAATGCCCTTTCCACAAATATTATCCTTTGGTGCGGGAGAAAGGTCCATCCATCTGCTTCCTGAATCATCCCATGGACCTGTGTGGCCACCCTGAGCACACTCCAGCTCATCGACATTCCCATCATGGTGGGCTTTTGGCTGGTTTTAATTTCAGTTTGGGAGGAAAGAAAGGAAAAAAGACACCATGACCCTCCCCCACTTCTGTATCTGCTGAGGAGAGGAAAGGAGAGGAGAGGGCGATAAATTCCAGCTCAGAACCAAATCCCTGGATGCATCCCATACTCCAGCAGATGCCCAGGCTCTGAGGAATGGCTGCACAGCATTCCCAGTCCCTGAGGACATTTTGGAGGACATTCAGGTGGACAGACTGTCTGTGTGGCACATCTCCAGGCACTGAGAACAGGGCCCACACCACCAAGCACCCAGAACCTGCTCCTGCCCTCCAAAGCTCCAAAGTTTTCTGGAATGTGTGGCCCCAGAGATGTCCTGCAGATGCTGTTGGAGTCTTTCTGCTCGTTTATTTTCCTGGCAACAGCCATCACAGGGAATGGACTTCTGTGGTTCAACGAGTGGCTGGGGACCACAGATCCAACCCCTGCAAATCCACAAGTGGAAGAGAAGAAACGCAGGAGATGTGAGAAGAGCCCTTTCTTCTCAGCCTCTGCATTTCCCAGCTGTCAGGACCAGCCCAGCTGACTGCAGAGTTGTGGTGGCATTAACTGATGAAATTCCAGGGGGAAGGTCGTGACTTACTGTCGGTGTGGCTCCAGCAGAGGTGAAGGTGTCCCGGGGAGGTGGCACTCTCCAGGCTCTGCTCCCAAGCAGATGAAGTCCAGACTTCCCAGGAAAACTGAGAGCGCTCAGTCCTCCCCAGCGAGGCCATCCCACCGAAGGATAAACTTCATCCCAACAGCTCATTCCTGCTTTGGCTCTGCTGCCAAAACAGCCCACAAGCAGGACTGGGAAAGGGGGAAGTGGTGGGACAGGGACAATTAGAGCCAACTGCGGTGGAGGGATTTTGAGTTGATCTCTTTTTTCCCCTTTTAATAGCGCTGGATTATAAATATGGCAAAACCACATGTTATCAGACACAATGAAACAATTACCCTCGGCTTCCCCACCATGGGGATGGGCCTTGGCGGGGGCCTGGCGCTCTCTGATGTGGACACCTGCTCTCGAGAAGTGTGATGGGTGAGCAGCAACTTCACCAGGATGTGGGGCCCAAAAACACCCCAAAGTCAGAACACATTTTAGTCATGACCAATTGGGTGCTACTGAAGGATGGACCCATCCTGGTTGCTGAGTCATTTTAATCCCAGGCAGCAAACAACACCCTGGGCTGGGGCTCCAGCACATGGTTTGGATTTCTCTGGAGGAGGCAGAGCCCTGCAAGGTTTAATGGATGTCCAGGCAGCTGGGGCTCACCTTGGCCTCTCCTGAGCAAGTTCTGCTGGACAAACCACCACCACCGATTTTTCTGTCCCATTTGCTCTGCGCAGTTGTGATTTTGTGTTTATCAAACCCCACTCTGGGTCCCCCTGCCCCATGTGCATGTTCCTCTCTCTTCCCTTCCGATGTCAGGAAGGTTTTCCTCGAGCAGGGCAGGCTTCCCCCCGGCCTGGGCTGTTATTTATGGGGCACCCCCGCGCAGAGCCCAGCCGGGGAGGTGAGTGAGTTATGGTTCTGGGTGACATCATGGACTGGACTTCATAAAGGGACTCAGCCGATGGTCTCTGAAGACAGCTGCAAAAAAAGGCAGCCCTGAAGGAGATGATGGAGTGGGTGAGACATAAATTTCTTAGGACAGGCAGTGAAAAAACGTTTACAGCCCTTCTTTCCTGAGTCTGGTTTCAATCAGAGCTGCAGCGGCTCCAGCGATGCTGCGCACCGCGCGCTCGCTCAGACACACGCTCTGTACGCTCAACCTGCCTTAGGTCTTGGATTTTATTCCCTTTTTTACTGGTTTGAAAATGCCCTGATGCAGGATGGCTTGCAGATCCTCAGGCAGGCAGCTCCCATGTCAAGCAGCCGCAGCCAAGGGCTGGATGCGGATCTGGCCTGCAGACGGGAACCGAGTAAGAATAATATTGATAAGGGTAATGAGGGGCCGGCTTTATAAACCCATCACATTGCAGTCGCAGCCTATAACAAACGGGGTATTAACTCTGACATTCATTAAGGCACTTTGCCATTTCTTCCAGGCTTAATGGAAAATCTGTCTGCTTAGCAGGGCTTGCTGCAGCGGCTGGGGAATGGGGAGGTTACTGATTAGAACAGCCCCGAGTGCTTGGCTACCCCAAAGGGCATTTGAAGTTCATTCTTGAGCTTCTTGTTCCTAATTTTATTTCATCTCATATCTTGGGGCGATTGTTTTCTACATTTACTGGGTCTGCCCTCAAGCAGACGGATGAGCTGCCCCCGTCTGAGCCCTCCATGGCTGCCCAAACTGCTCCAGGAGACCTTTGCGATGGAGCCTCCATATCTGAAGTCACCTTGCCAGGCTGGAGAAAGCGTTGCTCCCTGTGAACCCACAATTTTTTTTTGCTACAGCTTTGTCCCATGACTTCCTGCCTTCCTCCAGCCCAGATATGGAGAAGATGCTATTTCTCTATTCTTGCAACCCAATTTTAGAGGTCTGAGGACCCTTTGGAGTCTGTGGAGCTGTTGATTAAACAAGTTCATTCAGCCCTTTCAGTGGGACTTGAAATTCCCCAAAGAGCTCAAGGAAAATGAAACACCCCAAACCTCCCATGTGAGCAGCAAGTCTTGCGTTCCCTGAGTGCCTGGTTCCCTCTCAGCTGTGACAGTCACTGTAGCTGTGCCTGATTTTTGGGTGAGGAGGCATAATTTTAACCCACATCCCTGCAATATTCCCAGGGATCCCCCAGGAATATCCCTACAGGTGTACAGGGGGTGATGGGGAGCAGGGCTGTTGCTGAAGCCCACCTTGAGTGGGGCCAGGTGATGCAGAGCCCTGGGACCTCCCCTTCCCTGAGCTGTGTCTGCTCTGGGCAGGACCCATGTGGTCCCTGCACCAGGGTTAAATATCCTGTCCGTGATCCTGAGCTTTGCAAAGCCTGTGCTGCACCACCCTGGAGCCAGGAGGGTGTGAGCACCTCTCCAGGAGAGCAGCACCTCTCCCAAGGTGGGCTCGGTGCTCTCCCAGGCTGTGCCCCACGGACAGGCTGTGCCTTTTGCTGTCGGCACATCCCGGAGCTCTCCATCTTCCTGCAAAGAACCAACTTCCAGTCAGTTCAGCGAGTTAATCTCCATCTGCCTCTGCCGTAACCAGCCCAAATTTATCAGCAATCTGCGTTTTCCGTGGATGTGCGAGGCATTTAATAAAACCCAGAGCGAGGAGATGAAAGATTTATCCGTTTGCCCCCAGAGATGTCCCTTGCGAGGGCAACGCGGGACTCGGGAGCGGAAACCTGGATTGTTTTTTATGGCAGCTGCGTGAGGAGGTACAGAGCCTTTGAAGTGCTCCTGGCCCCGCTTCCTCCCGCCTGCCCCCGGTGCCACCGGCGCGGCACAGCCGGGTCCCCCTGCCCCGGCACGGCGGGGTCACGGCACAGCCAGGACGGGCAGCTCGGTGGGCAGAGCACGGTGGGGCTGGTGGGAAGGGCAGGAGGGCATGGAGAAGGGAAAGCAAGAGGAGGAAAAGGAGGAGCAGGAGGCCAAGCTGGCCATGGGCAGAGCTGGCTCAGCCGCAGCGCCGAAACTTGTGAACAAGCTCTTGTGTTAGAAGTTTTTGGCATAAAATGGTAACGTGGAACCACTGCCTGCCCAGGAGGGGAGGAATGGAGAGGAAGAGCCACCTCTCCGCCGAGCTGAGCTGGGGCAGGACACCCAGGAATGGCACGGCCGGGGTGCACGGCCACCAGGTCACCTCCTCGCCCCTCGCAGCCTCTCCACCACAGCGCAGCGAGCCCCGGCTGCTCTGCGGCACAGCGGAGCATCCCGAGCTGCCGGCGCCGATGCCGACCACGAGGAGCGACTCGGGAGGGGGAAACAGTGATTCGGGAGGGGGAAGGAGCGGTGACATTTCCCTGCAGTCCCCCCGTACCCATCTGCAGAAGAGCAGGGAGGCGCCGGGCAGGTGCCAGCCCAAATAAATACGAGGCGAGTGCTCCCCACGGAACCATCGGGGCTCTGCCAGGGAGGGGGGCACTGCCGGTGTCGTGGTTTCTAATGAGCAATTTTAATTTCTTCCATAAACAGCTAATAAAGCTCATCTCTCTCTCCTTCTCTCTAATGCACCATTTATTTCTTGCTCTGAAAGGCGAGCAAGGAAATTCAGGCAGGCGATGGGAGGGGGGGTTGATGCTAAATGTCAGCGCTGCCTGATGAAGCCTAATTGTCCCTCGGAGCTGCTGCAGCAGCATTGGCACCCACAGGAAGAGCCCTGGGTGGCAGGGGGATGGCAGAGCCTGCCCTGAGATGCTGCTGGAGGAATGGGGCAGCAATTTTATCCGTGGTGATTCTTAGGAACAGCCTCAGAATGGGCATTGCTCGTTACTCTGCAGAGGAACTGGGGACTCATTCCTGGGCAGGGACAGCAGAGGAGCAATGGCCAGACCCTCACCATCCCTGGAAGTGTTCAAAACTCCTGGGGATGTGGCATTTGATGTGGTTTAGTGGAGAATACGGAGGTGGTGCTGGGCTGATGGTTGGACCTGATGATCTTTGAGGTCTTTTCCAACCCATATGATTCCACGATTCTCTCCTTTGCTCTTTCAGCAGCTCCTGACCTACCTGGCCTGTTTTTTCCTTTTCCATTTCAAGCCAACTCTGAGCTTTGCAAATACCATCAGAAGGCTCAGGCATGTTGCTTGTCCTCATGGATTGTGATTGTTTTTAAAGTTACTGCAGGATAATTGTCACCGTGCCAAGAGGCTGGTGACGATTTCCAACTCCAAACTGGCCAGGTTGGGCAGGGAGAACATGGAGCTGGTTACCCAGGAATAAGCAGGGTGTTGCTCTGGTGTCTGTGATGGTGCAGGGCACAAGGAGGTTTCCAAAGCTGCTGTGGTTGTGGTTTTAGGGCACTTTCCCATGGAAGTCTCTGAGCAGTGGGAATAGTTGGGATACAGGTGTCCTGCCAAGGAACCTGGGAGCCATGTGTGGAATCTGGGCCTGTGTGCACATGGGATGTTTGGGATATCAAAGAGAGATCCCTTTTCATCTCTCAGTCTGTCTGGGGAGGGGACGTGGGACAAATATTTGCACCATTTTTTCTGGATTGTCAGTCCTTAGCATGAGCAGGACAGGGAGGAAACACGTTGAGGAGGCACAGGAGGAGATGTGGAGCTTTGGGCCCATCCAGAATTTGGCTTCCCAGGGGATACCAGTGCAAATAAAATACAAGCCCTACAGGAATGTGGGGGCTGGAGCTTCTGAGGCCCAGGGAAGTGTTAGGGCTTAAAGGATTTGACATTTCTGAATATTTCCCTTTCTTGTTGGTTGTTTATTCTCCAGGGTAGAACTCCCAGTCTGGGAAGTGGCACTGATTGCCTGTGGCTGAACACCCTCCCTGTGGTGATATTCAGGCAGGATGTCCCTAACACCCATCAAACATCACCAGGCTGGGCCTGATCATGCTCTAGAAAGATCTATAGGTTAAATACAAACACCCATAGATTTTCCTGTGGAAAAACCATGGCCATTCACAGGACCTGAGCTCCCTGAACAGCTGAATTCTTGTTCTGCACAAGGCTGTGGCCATTCTTTAAATCCATGAGACATCCTCAAGCCTAATGCAAGAGAATTTAAAGGTGTCACAAAACTATGGATCAGGTCTGTGGCAGTTTTAAGCAGCCTTAAGTTGTACAAAGAGAAAAACTTCCACTCCCCAGTTGGAGCTGTTTCCCAGTTGTGTGCAGAGGAGCTTTGGAATATTCAGGACATGAATGATAAAGCTGAGAGAAGACTGTAAATAATTTTCTACTCCTGTTAACTCAGGATTTTCAAACAGTTCCCTCAGCTGCACTGGAGCATTTCTGTTCCTTTGGGAAACTTTGAAGCTGTTTCCACTGGCATGGATATTCCAAAATTCTTATCAATATTTTGTGTCTGGAGCACACACACAGAGCTGGGTCACAGATTTACACAGCCCATCCAGCCCTCTGCTGTCCATGGCCACAGCCCAGGTGGGACTGGGAAAATCCAGGGGTGGAAGAGCCCACCCTGACCATGCTGTTCCTCATGGAAACAGCATCCTGCCTGCAGACATCCCAGAGACTGAGGAGGGAGGAAAATTTGTCAGGTGAATTTGTCAAGCAGGGGTGATAATCATTCATTTAGCCTGTAATGACATGGCACTTACCATGTAATAACCTGGATATTGCATGGAAATTACCATGTAATCCAAGGCTCGGGAGCTGCCATATTGTCAGGGCCTCCATGGTAATTTGCACCCTCTCATTTACAGCCCTGAAACTGCTTTTATTGTGGCAACAAAGCAGAGATTCACAGTTTGCCAAAAGGAGAATCTCCAGAGGGATGTTATGAATAATTAGGCAGCCATGGTGGTTTTGGATAACATCTTTACTGTAACTCCATTAACGAACAATTGATTGCTTTCCTAGCTCTGACTTGCCTCCAGTCCTTCCACCCAGAGCTCCTCTCCCCACTGGAAAGCCGGCTCTGCAAAGGCGGATCCGCGGCGGGATAATGGCTCCGAGAGGATGAGCCCGGGAAGCAGCGTCCTGGGAGCGGCAGCAGCTCGAGCAGGCCAACGTTCACTGGAAAGCAGAAATGTCTGTGGAAGTGTGGGGTCACTCCTCAGCTGCTTCAGTGCTGTTTCCATGGGTTTTGGAGGGGATGCCTGTGGAGAACTTGGCCCAAAGTTTGGCTAAGGAGACCCAAGTGCAAATGGCACAACCATCGACCATCAAGTGGATGTGACCTCCTCCAGACCAAAATCCACCTTCAAATCCCACCCTCAGGTCTCTCTGTCGCCAGAAAGCTCTTTTAGAACTCACTGATCAGGGTTCAAACCTGACCCTTGCCACCCTCAAATGCACATCCCCAGCCCTGCCTCTGTGCTGTGATAAATTGTGTTTCTCTGAGCCACCACCGCACTGAGAATGGGTTATTTTTAGATGGAAATTCAGGAGGTCAGAGGGAATGTTTTGCAATTGAGGATGGGAGGGAGACATGGCCTGTGCTGCCCCTCTGCCCTCTCCTTCTTCCCTGCCCCTCATCCTCCTCCTGACCCGCTGGTAACCCCCTCCCACGGAGCCTCCCCGTCCTCCTCCCTGGGATGCTGCGCTTGCCAAGGGGCTGGAGAGCAGCTCCCAGGCCTTGTGGGATCATGGAACCATTCAGGTTGGAAAAGACCCTTTAGATCATTGATCCAACCTGTGCCTGCTCCTGGCTGTGGGGTCCCTGCTCTGGATTCCTCAGTTCCTGCTCCTCTTCCTCGCTCAGCTCTGCCATTCCCTTGGAAGTTGCTCTGTGGGGGGAGCAGCTCTGGTGTTGTTGTTTGCTGTACAAACTTGGAAACTGGGCTGTGCCTGCCCAGTGAACGTCTGGGGGAGGTTTGCAGCTCCCAGTGATTGAGATCCTCTGCTTGGAGAAGCCTAAACAAACTCTGTAACCTCAGGGGAAAATCTGCAGCATTTTAGTTTTAAGTGTTTCCTTTAAAAAAATAACTGTTTGACCTAGAAAGCTCCCAGGGAGCATTCCTGGGGCTGGAGAAGCTCGGGGAGCCCAGCCTGGAGATGGGATTCGGAATTAAAGTGTGAACAGAGAGAACCACACGGAGCTCAGACTGGAAAGTGCTGCTCACCTCAGACTCACCTCTGGTTTACTTCCCACCAGGGCAAGCCAAGGAGATCCACCTGGAATCACATCCCTTATTTGAGGACACGGAATTCTATAGGATTACATCTACCCATGCCCAGGGTTGGTGTGAGGATGGGGTGAGCTGGATTCAGAAGGGGAGAGCCCTGAATGTGAATGTTCATTCATTTCACTCCCAGACCTGTCTCACCTGGGGATGGAAGAGGTGCCCCTAAACCCTTCCCTTAACCCTTCTGAATGTCTCCCATCTGTGGTTCAAATTATATTTTTTTTCAGAAGAGAAAAAACCCGGAAATTGCTGACCCATTTAGAGCTCTCTAAAACTGCCACTTTTAGAGCCCCCAAAATAGCTTTAGTGAGTAGCAGATGTGCCAAAGTGGAGAAATAAACACAAGTGTGCTGCTTTTAACCTCCAAACTGCTTCTTGTGCAAGGCTGCAATGAAACCTCAAAGTGGGCTCCAGCCCAGAATCCAACCCTGCACCCACCACGGGTCCTTACCCCAGTGCTGGGGGATGTTCCCCAAGGGGCTCCCAGCCAGGAGGAACCCAACTGCTCCCACGGCCAAGGAGCACCAATAAAACATGGAATTAGAGAATCAGAGAATCTCCTGAGTTGGAGAGCCACCAGGATTATTGAGTCCAGCTCCTGGCCCTGCACAGACACCCCAACAATCTCACCCTGTGCATCCCTGGGAGCGCTGTCCAAACGCTCCTGGAGCTCTGGGAGTGCTGGGGCTGTGCCCATTCCCTGGGGAGCCTGTTTAGTGCTCCACACCCTCTGGGGGAAGAGCCTTTTTTTGATAACCACCTAAATCTCCCTGACACAGCCCCATCCATTCCCCGGGTCGTCATTAGTGCTCCACAAGAGAGCAGAGATCAGAGCGGCCCTTCGGGAGGAGCTGCAGCCCCTGCTCCGCTCTGCCCTCAGCCTCCTCCAGGCTGGGCAATCAAAATTCCCTCAGTGGCTCCCTCAGCCACCCTTTGGGCACTCTGACAGCTTTAGATCTCTCTGATATTGCAGTGCCCAAAACTGCCCCAGGGCAGAGCAGAGTGGGACAATCCCTCCCTCAGCCAGGCCCCTGTGTCCATATCCCAACCTGGAATATCCCACCCTGGACATGCCAAGAGCAGAGCAGGGCAGAGCCACCAGCACTTTGTGCTCAGCACCAGGGTGCAGGTGCAGGAGAGCACCTCAAGTTCCCAAGGACAGGTGAGTGTAGGAAACACCTCAGAGTCCTTTGCTGGGATGGCCCCAGAAATTACAGCAGCTCCCTCAGCCCTGTGGCTTTTCCAGCCAGAGCAGAGCCTGCTCCCAGCCTGGCTCCTTGTCTGGAAGCTCTGCAGCCAGCAGTAATTGCATTTTGTCAAGTGGTTTTAGCAAAGCAATCCACATTTATTAACCATCTGGATTAGAGAAATGATCTTCCTGATTCCAACTGCCAGCCCAGCCAAGGACTTATCACAGGAGGGAATAATGGATCCCATTCCTCCCTCCCCACACCACCAAGGGTCTGTTCCCTGCACTTTATTTACTTGGGTCACTAAAGGAGACTCTCACACAGGTCACTGCTGGGCCCAGACTCCTGCATTCCAGGTGACAGCCTCAGTCCTGGATCTCTCCAGGGCTGTCCCTCTCTCCTGTCCTCACAGAAGGAGGAAGGAACTGCGACATCAGAGTCAGCACGGATTTCACAAAATCACCTCAAGCTAATGGGAAAAATTCATTAGAGGAAGGAAGGAGGGGGGGAAGGCTCCTGTCTCTCGTACATCATCCCTGTCCTCCTCCCTCCTCTCTAATGTCCTCTGCCAGAGACAGGAACTTCCCTCCTCACTTTGATTGCCTTCATTTGCTGCAGGTTTCATCCTGTCAGCCCAGCGTGGGGACACAAAGAGCTCTGTGGGCACGGGGAGCCAAAATTCTCCGTGTTTTACCTGGAGACTTCTCCCAGCTCCATTCCTCCCTGGCCAAGGGGGTCCTGTGTCCCTCCCTACTGCTCCTGTTGCTGCCACACCCAGAGCCTTCCCAAGCTGGGGAAGGTTCTGCAGGCTGTTCCCAAAGCCAATTTCCTGGGGATCTGGGGTGCTGACGGGTCCCATGCAGACACCTGGCTCCGGGAGAGCTCTGCAGGCACAGCAGCCTGGGTTTGATTGCTCTGGGAGCCGGGTTACAGGGACCTGCTGTTCACTCCATCCAAACCTACACTTACTCCCATTCCCACGGGTTTTCTCTTAATTGAGCTGCATTAACCTGGGAAGGGAGTATTGATTGAGCAGCAGCAGGAGCTGAGCTCAGCTCAGGACTTGGCTCTTTACAGAGAGTGGTGGGAGCTTCCAAACGAGGACACACATGAGCTCGTTGGGATTGGGATTTCCTTGGAGGGAGAAGAGAAGCCCTTCCATCTTTCTACCACTCCTGGAATAAGACTGTTCCCCTTTTAATGGAAATTCTAAGGCTTTGCCTCCCTCCCTCCACCTGCATTCACAGCATTCCCAGCTCCTCCCAGCTCTCCCAGCAGAGCCACAGCTGAGGGAAGGGAAATGGGATTTCACCCCTTGCAGTTGCCCAGTCCCTCGAGGGCTGGGGCACATCTGGAGGAGCAGCAGTGGGACCTGGCAGCAGCCCCCTGTGCCAGCCCCACCAGAGGGAGCACCCAGCTCTCCCTGTCTCTGCAGCTCGGAATTCCACAGCAACTCAATGAAATTCCTTAAATTATTAAGTCCAGGTCATTGCAGGAGAGATGTGAGAAGGGAAATTTAAAAATGAATGAAGTCTTCCAGAGCTAAAAACATCTCTCCAGCACATGCAAGGACTCCAGCCAACAGGGATGTTCCCAGAGGCCCAAGTTTGGGCTGGAAGGGACCTTGCAGCTCATCCCATCCCATCCCAATACTTGCCATGGGCAGGGGCACCTTCCACTATCCCAGGTTGCTCCAAGCCCCATCCAGCCTGGCCTTGGACACTTCCAGGGATCCAGGGGCAGCCACAGCTGCTCTGGGCACCCTGTGCCAGGGCTTCTCCACCCTCACAGGGAACAATTTCTTCCCAATATCCCATTTAAATCTAAAAAAATTCCTGCAAATAAATTATTCCCAGTCAGGTGCACCTTGGAATGCTCCCAAAGCAGTGACCAATGGATTGGGGTTCCAAGGAGCAGCCCAGTATGGAAAATATTGACGTTCCCAGGGTGTAGCTCACCTGCAGCATCACTTCAGACACTTCAATCACTGCACACTTTTGGAAGTCACCTGAGAAGCCTTCTCCTTCCCCAGCTGCTGCAAACCTAGGTTAGGAATTTTGTTCTGGCTTTCTTTGGGAAAGTGAAAATATTTCTCTTTTATCCTCTGCTTGGAGGGGAATAAGACAAGGCTGTTAGAGCTGGCTGCAGCACAACATTCCCAGTCAGCCAAAAACACCACTGTTCCAGTCTCCTTTCATCCCAGATTTGAGCAACAGTGTCAGCAGCTCCAAATTTCCAATGAAATAAAAATTCCAAACCCCTACTATAAACACTGGAAGGCCTTCTCTAAATATTTTGCTTCAATCAGGCTAAAGTCGCTCAGCTTTATCATTTCATGAACTCCAGCCTGTTATGAGATCTCAATGATCTTGTGGCTCAGTGACAACGCCAGGCTGTGGCTGAGGGACCTCAGGTGACACAGGGACAGGGATGCTGCTGACACCCCTTGTGCTCTCCTGATTTCAGAGGGTTTTGACCCATCTTTTTTGAGCTGTTCCACTGAGTTTTGGCTCTTCAAGTGAGGGTTTTGACCCTTTTCTTTTGAGCTGTTCCACTGAGTTTTGGCTCCTCCAGGGAAATGGGGAGGCACCTTTGTCTGGGGGTAGGTGAAGTGGGGGCTCTACAGAC
Source organism: Ploceus nigricollis (assembly GCA_013399945.1). Taxonomy (NCBI): domain Eukaryota; kingdom Metazoa; phylum Chordata; class Aves; order Passeriformes; family Ploceidae; genus Ploceus; species Ploceus nigricollis. Next base: position 836,790 of record VXBC01000588.1, on the reverse strand, counting down.
TCCCCCCAGTTTCAACCACCTTGGAAACATCTCACTCAGGGAACACCCCACTGGAAATGCTCTGATTCCCCTGGGAACGGCATTGGGAGAGCAGATAATTGGGAATGTTTCCCAGGAGGCAGATCCTGGGCTGAGTGCAGAGTGCAGAGCTCCGGGATGCAGCAGGAATGAGCCTAAAATCAGCCCGGATTATCTGGAAAACAGCTCCATTTACATTTCAATTCCAGGTGAGGAAGGGAATTCAGCACCTTTCTCATTTCAGCCTGTCCGGGGCTCATCACACTCGGGAAGTTCAAGTCCATCCATCAGCCCGGGCCTCCCGGAACAATTCCTCACACCCAGCAGTGCCTCACTGCAGGGAGATCCCGGCGGGATCCATGGGTGGCTCAGAGAACGAGGTGTGCCCAGGCAGGGAGAGCAGCAGGCTCTGCCCTCAGGTTTGTTGTACCAATTCCCAGAGCTTTCCCAGTGATTTACAGGAACATTTCTGCAGCCCGAGGATCTCGGGGAGCTGCTGCTCTGTGTGTTTGAGCAGTTCTGAGGCTCTGTTTACACCTCAGGCTTCCTGCTCTCCATTTTCCTGAGTTATCACTAATCCTGTTTAATTGAGGCTTCCTTGGATTCATGAGGATGAGCGTGGGGCTGTTGGCAGAGTCCAAGGGCAGCTGGTCCTTCTGTGGGCACATGGGAATGCTGGTCAGGGCAGGAAGAGACTGATGTGGACCCAGTTCCAGTGAAATCCCTCTGTGACAGAAACAATTTAGACCCGAGGATACAGGATACCCCCTGGGGGTGTCTGCAGTGCTCCTGATGCCCTTCAGAACACTGAAAGTGGGATAAAGGCATGGGAGAAATCTGCATCCCAAGAGTGCAGAGCCACATTTCCAACAAACTGTCCTGAGGGGCTCTTGCAGGTCCCCAGATTGGGATAACCAAGCTCCTTGGCAGAGCAGCATCCAGCTGTGCCTCTGCCAGATGTGCTCAGCGCTGCCTGGACAATCCCAGAGTCCCAGAATCGGTTAGGATGGAAGGGACGTTAAAGCTCATCCAGTGTCACCTCCTGCCCTGGGCAGGGACACCTTCCACTCTCCAAGGCCTGTCCAGCCTGGCCTGCTGTGGCTGCTCGTCCCAGCTATGGCTGCCCCATCCTGCAAGTGCCCAAAGCCAGGTTTAACCTGGGATAGTGGAAGGTGTCCCTGCCCATGGCAGGTGTTGGAACAAGATGATCTGCAAGGTTTCTTCCCACCCAAATAATACTGAGATTACATTTCTTCTTCTTCTTTGTCTTCTTCTTCTTCTTCTTTGTCTTCTTCTTCGTCTTCTTCATCTTCTTTGTCTTCTTCTTCTTCCTTCTTCTTCTTCTTCTTCTTCTTCTTCCACTCCAAGTGCAGGGTGGGAGGGTAACGATGAGGAGAGGGAAAGAGAGCCTTGGCCAGGGGGTTTTTGCACCCATATTCAAGCAGCCCTTGAACGAGGGGCATGAAGAAGCACCACCAGCAGTCTGGGAACATTCCTGCACCTGAGGGAAGATGAAGAAATGCAGAGTGGTTTGAAACTGCAGGTAGTGAGTGATAAAAGCTGCTTATCACAGGCTGGGAGAGGCAGAGCTGACCCTGCACTTCTGTCTGGGAGAGTGATGGGGGGAGTTGGCTCCAGGAGGGGCTGAGAGATGAAGACAAACACCTTTGTGGATGGGAGGGAAAAGGTGGGTGAGGGAAGGGAAAGCTGTGCTTGGCTGCAGTCCCAGCTGAGGCCAGAAAAATGAGCTTGGTAACAGCTTCTGGCTGGCTTTGAGCGGGCTGGGCTGGCTTTGAGCAGGCAGGGCTGGCTTTGAGCAGGCTGGGCTGCCATCAGTCATGGCTCGAGACAGGGATGTGTCAAACCAAGCCACAGAGAGATAACAGCCTGGAATCTCAGCTGTGGATGGACAGGCAAGGTCACCCCTGGGAGCTGGGAGAACAGAGGGGCTCTGGGCACACAGCCCGAGCCAGGGCTGAGGCAGATGATGCCCAAATGATGGGGGTGAGTGATGGAAAAAAGGCTGAGGCAGCACAAACCTCCTGCTCCTGGGAGGAGAAACACAGGGAGAGGTCACTGGCAAGAAGGAAAACGCAGGATCACAGGCAGAATTTCAGTCATGAGAACATGGCAGTTCTTCATGGGAATGTGCCTGATGCCTCAGGTTTAGGTTTTATATTTTTCACATTCTGTGCTACTTTAGTGTGTGGGTCTGGGCTTCATATGAGGGGATGGGGAGCTCTGTTCAGAGAGTAGGGAGACAAAACAATTCCTTCTCCAGCTGGGGACCAAGGACAAATGATCCAAATCTCAGGCCCAAGAGCACAAACAACGTGGGCTGAGGAGAGAAAAACAAGCAGGATGGGACTGCATGGGCTGGAGCTGGAACTGGACAATGAAATCCAATGTGCAAATGGAGCAGAACTGATCAAAGGGAGAGCCCCCGTGAGCGGCCGTGCATTGTGGGACCATTTTGGTTCATCTTGGGTGCAGCCCTGGCCGGGCTCTTGTGCTGCCCAAGGTGCATCCATTGCGGCCTTTTACTAAATCCCCGCTTTACTCTTTAACTCTGTCTGGTCTCTGTCCTAGGCCAGCCTTCAAAGGACATCACCCTCACCCTCTCATTTCCTCTCGCTTTCCTCCTCATGCTCAGGACTCCAGCCTGGTTCTCACTGCACTTCCCAGCCTCCTCCATCCCTGCATCCTCCTCACCCAGCTGTGCTCTGGGCTCCCCTCTTGGTACTGCTTTTCCTCCCCTTAGACCCTTCCCTGTGCCATCCACCCCTCAGGAAAGCTCCCTCCTTTCTTCTTCCCTGGAAACCACCACAGGCAGAGCCAGCAGCTCAGGCTGCTTCCCACTGGGAAATTACCTGTCCCAGCAGGAGCCTGACTCCTTCAAAGTGCCTCAAGATCCCTGCCTGGTGTGAAAGAGTCTGAGAAGACACTGAGGGAGAATCTGGCTCCTCTGAAGTTGGCAGTAAAAGCTGTTTGGACTCGAGCAGAGCCGGATGTTTACCTGGGAGAAAGATTTCTTCCCGGGAGTTGTGTTCAGCACTTGTTAACCCTGGAGCAAGGGGTAAACAACAAATACCAGCCACGGGGCTGGTTTAGCTCTTTCTTTTGGAAAAACACCTCTGCTTGGCTTCCTTGGGAGCTTTGGTGTGGGCACTGGGGAAACTGGACCTGGCAGGAGGATTTGTTGTGCTGGTGGAAGGACAAGACATGGTCCTGGCTGTCCCCAACCCTCCCCTTGCTCTGACTGTTCCCAGTCTCCTGGGACAGCAGAACAATTCCCTGTGAATGACAGAGAGTCCATCCAAAGCTGCTGCTTGGCCTTCCCAGGTGATGATGGAATTGCATAGAGGGGTTTGGGGTGAAAAAGCCCCTGCTGACACCCCCTTGTCTCCCCTGGGTCCTGGGGCTGCAGAGGAGCATCATCCACAGCCCACATCATCGTCCCTGGATCCTCATTCCCTTGGTGGTGGGATGGACTGGGAAGGGGAGTGAGGACCTGCTTGGACTCTCAGCCATTGTCCTGAGCTCCCTGAATTTCCTGAGAGGGAATTCCCTCCTTGAAATGAATTTCAAAATCCAGGCTGTGAGCAGGACACAGAGAGAATTTATGTGCCAGGCTGTGAGCAGGGCATGGAGAGAGAATTCCCATCCCAATCTGAGCAGGGCATGGAGAGAGAATTCCCATCCCAGGCTGTGAGCAGGGCATGGAGAAGGAATTCCCATCCCAGGCTGTGAGCAGGGCATGGAGAAGGAATTCCCATCCCAGGCTGTGAGCAGGACACACCTCACCGCTGCTGAGGAGGAAGCAGCACGGAAGCAGGGGCTGTTCCAATGACAGTGTGTCTGTTCCTCCTGCAGGATCTTTCCTGACCGTAATCCCACTTGGAAGTGAGCTGGGAGCTCTGGATTTCCCAGCTCTGCAGCAGAACCACGTGAGCACAGAGCCCACAGAAGAGCTGCTCCCACTTCCAAAGAGCCCTTGGATGGCAGCGGCGCAGCTCTGTTAATTGAAATGTTTTTATTTATTTCCACTTCATTTTTGCTCAAAGCCGTGTTTACAGCGAAGTTTCAAAGCTGCTAAACCATGGAGCCTTCAACCCCCCTTGATGTGTACAGAGCTGGCAAGAGCAAACACAGCCTTGTTATTGTTCCTTCGCTTCCCACCCTTCATCCCTCGGCTGCTCCCATTTGTTGTGTCTGATCTCCTGCTCAAGGGCTGTCTCCTGCTCCCTGTCACTACAAAGCCCAACACAGGGATCCCTTTCTATCTTCTAGAAGTCCCTGAATGTTGCCATGGTAGAAATAATAAATAATAACTCAGAGGGGTTGTGTTTAGCCGGGCTGAACATGTGTTTGCTTGTTTGCTTTCAAAAACAAAGCTGATTTTCCTGCCCATGGAGGGAAATTTCTTTTTAATGGCTCTGAAGCCTTTCCCTTCTCTCTGCCCATCCATCCTCTCCCTGCCTGTGTCCTGCTCCCCCAAATGCTCTGGGGAACTTTCCCAAGGGGCTTTTTCCCCTCTCAAAGCTTTTCTCATCTCGGGTCTCAGCTGTGAGCACTTCTCTCCTTTGCCAGCTGGGGTCCTGTGATTCCCCCTCCCAACACTCCTCCTGCTCCTGTGAGCTCTGTTTCCACCCACAGCAGTGTCCATTCAGAGCTTTAGGGGCTGGCTGGAGGCTGCTCAGGGAATGCTGCTGTCCCCAGAGCTCATCCCTGAGCTGGGAATGAGCTCAGCCTCCAGCACGGTCCAGGAATGGGAGCCTGACTGTCTCCTCCAGGCTGGGCAGGTTGTAATTCAGAATTTCATCCCATGTTTCCTGCACATCCCATGGACACCACGGACATTTGTTCAGGGTTGTTTCAGCCCTGGCCAGGCTCTCCATGGGGTCAGTGTTTGGGAATGGGAGGACATTTAGCCAAATCCTTGGATCCTACATCCCTCTGCCCTTCCCTGCTGAGGGATGTGACCCCCCTGCAGAGCCACCTCCCAGCTCTGCCGAGGCTTTGGGACAGGAGGGAGAGGGATCAGCTCCTCCATCCCCCATCACTCAGATCAGCTCCAGGCCAAGGGAGGCTGAGGGGCCCCAGCACCTTCCTCTGCCACCCCTCCGTGTGTCCCAAACCCTCTGGAGCAGCCCAACTGACCTGGATGCCACTGCTGGAGCTGCTGGCATGTGGAACGGGAGGGGTACCAGGAGGGGAGCAGGGAATGGGGACAGGGATGAGGAGAGCCCAGCTGGCTCCTGTTTCTCATAAGCCATGAGTGAAAACCCCTCAGTTTTTCATAAGTGGGAACATTTGCCTTTAATGAGGCTGAGAGGGTTTTTCTTTCTCTTGCTCACTTTTTTTTTTTTTTCCAGGGAAGCAGGGAATGGAAAAAGGTTCTTTCCTAGTAAATAAAATATCAGACCCATCTCTGGGTGTCAGAATAATGGCCCTGGCCCAGTGTTGGCACCACCAGCACTGAGCTCTGGCTGCTGCTCTGGACTGAGTCCACCTTCCCCCTCTTCACGTGGGATCCCCCTATTCCTCCCTTTCTCCTCCCAACCTTTCCAAGCATTTTCCCCTTCCTCAACCCCTCATGGATGCTCTGCCTCTCCTGGGGGTCCCAGCACCCCCCAGCTGGCAGTGCCACAGCCAGGGCACCCCTGTGTCCCACCAAAGGGACCCTCTGGAGGGGGATGGATTTAAAGACGTGGCAGAGCCGAGCCCAGCATGGTCCCACACGGATCATTTTCCTGGAGTTAAAGTGTTGGAGCCACTTCTCCTTGAGCTCTGCATTTGCCACATAAACTCCCTCATTTTGGTTTATACTTTGGGACATATTTGCTTTATATGTATTTATGTATCTATTTTAGGGCATTTCTGCTTTAGGTCTGACCACGGTGCTGCTGGTCAAGGAGCATGGGGATATTGTTCTGTATGGAACCGCGGAATGCCAGGATGGTTTGGGCTGGAAGGGACATAAAGCCCATCCAATCCTGCCCCCTGCCTTGGGCAGGGACACCTCCACTAGCCCAGGTTGCTCCAAGCCCTGTCCAACCTGGCCTTGGGCACTTCCAGGGATCCAGGGGCAGCCACAGCTTCTCTGGGCACCCTGTGCCAGGGCCTCCTCAATATCCCTTTTTTCCTTCCTCAATATCCCACCCAAATTTCCCCTCTTTCAGTCTGAACCCATTACTCCCTGTCCTACCACTCCAGTTCCTGACAAAACTGGGACCAGACACACCAGATCTGACCAGAAAGCAGATTTTTTCAGTTTGAAGACAATACCAGTATTTAGTCTGGCTTTCCATAAACAGCTAAGAGTTCCAGAAAAAAAAATCCAATAAACTTTTTTTCAAGAAGAACCAAAAGTTTGTTTTAATAAGAGAAAGTGATTTGGTCCTGCCACAGGCAAAGCTTAATTCCATTGATATCAGAGCCTCCTAATGAGAAGCAACCAAACAAGGGCACGGGAGATACAGCAAATATTAACAATTTCTGTCACATCAAACTGAGAGCCTGGACTAGGAAAACAGCTCCAAAGTGATTCCCAGGGCATGGCAGGGGGATGTTAAGGAGGATGAAGGTGTGGCAGTGAGGGGAGTGATCCGTGCAGCCCCGGGATCCATCAGGATCAGCTGGCTCCAGCTCAGGGTATAGTTTGTGTCACGTTATGTTTGTTTGGAAATCTCCATCCCAGTTCTGTTCCCACTCTGCCCAAGGGTGTTGAGTCCTCCGTGCCCCTCTCAGGGCTGATCTATCACCACCTTGTCTCCCAGGGCTTCTTCCAGAGCATTTTCCCTTCAGCCTGAGGTCTGATCCCAGAGGAATGTGGACCCCGGAGTGCAGCCGGGGATGGGCGGTCCCGGCCATGGGCTCCAAGAGGAATTTCTTGGCACTCAGTGAATAAGAGGCTTCAATGCTGAGCACCCAGCCAGAGACTGGGAGCGAGGGGTTAATGATGGAGCCTGACCTCCAAAGGACAGGGCACGAGGCATTTCCAAAACCACATTAAATGGGACACATTGAAATATCGGTGTTATTTCCAGGAACTGATGGATTGATTCCAGAGCAGGCGCAACTCTTGGCTTGCTCCAGTTTTTATTTGTTGATAACAGTGATTTGTCTGAGACACTTCTCTTCTAGGGTCAGATCTGTTTTTGGATCAGGGAACAGACCAAAAGCCATCGAGGTGCCTCTGGTTACAGCATCCAGCCTTCCACATTCCCTTCCCTGCCCCTGCAGGTCCCCATGTCCCTGCTGTCCTACAGAGCCAGGATAAGTGTCCCAGTTTTGCATGGAAGAGATTTAAACACAAACCAAGACACAGCTTCTGACCCTGCCGGTGTGGGATGATTCAGCTCTGGATTAAACATAAACTTGGCAAATTCCAGATGGAATCTTCCCAGCCTGGCTCAAGGGATGGGGTCCTTGTGGTGACCCTGTGTCCAAGCAGGTCCTGACTCCAGTCCCCCATGTCCCTGCAGCTGGATCCCCACAGCACCACTCCCAGAGGAACGGGATCTTGGGTTAATTCCCAGAATGAAGCCAAGGGAAGGCTCAGATGTGCCTGAGTTCCCCTGCTGGACATTATTTTGTAAGTGCTCCCAATCCTTGTTTCCAACAGCAATTTTGGGGCTGGCAGTGGCTGCTCAGACCCTCCCCACTCCCAAGGCACCACAGACAGTGCAGATCACCGAGTTTATCACCCAGGGAAAACCTGGACCACGTTCAGGAATCACAGAGGCTGTTTTAAGGAAGGCTCCATCATTGTGGAGCCAGCTGAGCCTGGAGGAGAGCTGTGCCCACAGAACCCAGCAGGAATTGCTCCTCCAGACTCCCACTGTTCTGTGCCAGATCGAATTTGCAGTTGAGAATGGGAAGAGATGAAAGCTTGGCAGGCAGTGTGGTGACATTCCCTGTAAAACAAGACCTCCGGGAGTAAAGGATGCTATTTAGTGGTCATCCCTCTGCCTCCACACACGGAGACCACACCAGCTCCTGGCACCCTCTGGAGACAGCTCTGGGCAGCGATGGGATCTCGGGCTCAGCCTTGCCCTGGTTCCAAGTGGTGCTTGCCTTTCCCATCACCCTTCCCGCTCACCCCATTTCCCAGACTGTTTGTGGAATGAGGAGCGTTGCTATCATGGTTTGCATGCTCGGAGAGAGGGAATGAGAAAAGGGAGGGAGGAGGGCGGGAAGAGAGGAGGAAACAAAGACAGCATTGTTATCTCTTCCAAAAAACTGCAGACACTGGGGCAGGGCAGAATGAGGGGCTGGGGCTGTGGTTTGCCTCCACATCTGTGTTTAACCTCAGGAAAGAGTCAACAGCCTGGAAAGGAAACACCACACTCCGAGGCACAGCCTGCCCCAGCTCCCAAACCCTCGGCCTGATTTTCCAATTTGGGGCACTTGGCTGAAGCCCAGCCTGGATCCCGGGATGCTGCTGGAGTCAGTGAGGGAAGAGCCCCAGCCCCAGCCAAAGGCATCATTCCCCTGTCCAGCAGGAGCAGCACATCAGCCTTATCAGCTCTTGTCTTATCAGCTCCCAGCAGATGCTACAAGAGGATTTGTCATCCCAGCCCAGCCAAGCTGCTGCCAGCGCCAGGAATGGGGGAAGAGAGAAAGGACAAAAAAAGAAGTGGAACAATGCAGTGAAAAACCAGGAATTCTGCACTGTCTAAATGGGAGTGGGAGCTGTGAGTGCTGTGCCAGCTTTCCAGGGATGGGAGCACAATCTCTGCTGTGGCACCACCGCTTCTGGTGGAGCTCTCCTGACGCTTCCCATCAGGAGGTTCTGCTGAGCGCTGCCAGCCTCGGATCAATTGGGCTGAAATTTCCCATGTTTGGTATCTCCCTGAGGCAGGAGCTGCAGGAACAATTCCCTCTGCATGGCACAGCCATTCCTGGGAGGACGGCACACACAAACCCCCTGTTTTGCTGCTGGAAAACAGGAAAACAGCTAATTTTCCAATTATATTTCATTTATCTCCCTGAGAAGTTCTTGCTCTCCCGTGACGTGGAACGGATCCGCAGCGTTTTCCAAGAGGCAGCTCTGGTGGCAGAGATATGTCTCCTGCTTTTTCCATGGAAATCTGCCCCAAATTTGACTGGTTTGAAGTGCCTCTGGAAAAGATTCACCCTTCCCATGGAGCTCACACACTGATCTTCCCACTTCTCACAGTGGGTGTAGGAGGGGACAGGAGTGGGATTGGGAGATGGGCAGGGGACACAGAGTGGAGAGGGAAGAATGAGCCCAGGACTGGGAATACCAAATGAGGAATTTTTTAGGGACGAGAGCAGTGGTAGGAGGATCTGAGCCTACAACCCCATCAGGGAAATGCTGCAGGAGGGGAAGGCTCTTGGAACAGAACCCAGATAGGCAAGGGACCCCAAAACAGGGACCAAAAAGGACCCAGCTTGGGTGCTGGGGCGGTGACAGGGTGGGATGGACCCCCACAGCACATCCTGGGAGCAAGGGGAGCACGGGATAAAGTCCCTTTAATCTTTTTGGGTGAAATCAGATGAATGGCAGTGCCTGAGCTCCAGGCCTGCTCCCTTTCCCTGTCTCTCACAACCTGGAGTAGGAGCTATATTTAACTTCCTCACTACTAACTACAGGGTGTCAGTGGCTTCTCCTTCCTCTCCAGTGATTCTGCCGAGCGCAATCGCTCATCCAAGTGGAAGCAGGAAAACGTAGAGCCAGCACGGAGGGTGCTGGGCCCAGCTCCCCCAGCCCTGCCCTGCCTTTCCCTGGCTCTCCTTTCAGCTCCAGAGCCCCCCAGCTGAGGCTGATGAGCACAGACCTGGCTCAGAGCCTCATGCTCAGCCACTCTGCCACGTGGCGTGTCCCTCTGCACTGTTGGGATGACAGGGACAGCGTCAGCTGGAGATGCTGGGAACTGGGCAGAGCAGGCTTCCAGAGCTGCTCTCCCTCCTTTGGATGAGATATTCCATCCTCACCAACTCAGTTTTCATTGAAATCCTTATGTCTACACAAAAGGTTCTGATTTTCGTGGATCAGAATTTTTCAACAGCAAAAGAAGAAAATGCACTGATTTGTTGAAATTTCCCACTGTGCTGGGAGAGGTCTCTGTTGGAAACCCCCAGCAGAACCCCCTCCCCCCCCCATTTCAGGGACCACAGAATCCATCAGAGGTGACCTAATTGTTTTACCCTCATTAATATTTGGGGGCCTGCCTCCCACCCCCAGCTCAGAGCTCCTGGGTGGCCACGGGACAGCAACATCAGCCTGAACGAGCATCTTCTGTGTGGGTCCAGCGACCACCTGCGGCTGTGCTCCCCCTTAATCCCAGGCCAGGCAAGGGAGAGGTGGGCGAGGGAATGAATCTGCACACTCTGGGAAGATCAAAAGGGACAGAAGTGCCTTCCCACCAGATTTCCCCCCTTTTCTGCCCCATCTGCAGCTGGGGAAACCTCTGCCATTCCAGTGGGCGCAGGCTTTGGATATGTGCAATTCCATCCCCAGGCCTCCCTCTCCTCGTGGCTGCGGCAGGTTTAAGGTTACAGCAGGCACAGGAAATCTTGGCCATTTTCTCCCCTCTTTCTGAAATGATTTTTTCAAGGCATTCTCAGTAAAGTTAATGAATCCCTCTCCCAAATGAGGCTTTGATTAGGGGCCACGCTTTGGCCCAGATTGCTTTTCCTGGGGCACAAAGATGCCAATTCCTTAAAAATGGTTTGTGTGAAACCTCCAGCTATTGCTGTGCTGGAGTTTTACCTTCACACAACTGAAAGAAAAAAATGAATTTATCTTTTACCTTTAGTTTTTGGTGGCCACAAGGGACCCCCAACCAAACCCCACCCAAAGTCCTACTGGGGGTTTATTTCTCTCTGCTGAGCTTCCATCACGTCCCACTTGTCCAACGACCCTGAGCCCTCCCTGCAGCATCCCATGGGCTCCCTCCAACCCTCAGGATGGGGGTTCCAACCCTGGGACAGCCCCCATGTCCCACCTTCTCCATTCCCATGAGGGACATCGCCCCTAATCCGTTATTCCATTCAAGCTTCTGGGCTTTGAAGAGGTGGGAAATCCATCACCAACGGCTGCCACTGCCTCCTGCTTTGCAATAACACCATTGCTTTGGAAAATCTCAATGAGAATCATGCAAGTTTTATTAAAAAAGCAGAAAAAAACCATAACAAGCTTCCCCTTTCCCCTCTCCCAGCTGTGGAGCAGCAGGTGTGTGTCACTCGGCTGGCCACGGAGATTTACAGCCTGCTCCAGGATTTCTCGGCCAGCCTTTGGTGGTGGAAGTGTTTTCTGCTCCCAAACAAAGGAGCTGGAGCGAGGGGCCCCGGGGGACACAACAACCGGAGATGAAAACACAAACGCATCCTTCCCTAATGCCATTAAAACAAAACAATCCTGAGAGGCAGCAGGGCTGGCTGGGCTGGCCAAGGGAGGACTTGGAGCTCTCTGCTGCTTCTTCCCTCCCCACCTGGCCCCCTCCATCCTGGCAGGAGCAGGGCATGGAGTGGTCACATCCTGCCCACCACTTTTGTGGCTGGAGGAGCCTGGCTGAGCCCCCTGGCCCCGTCCTCAGCCACTGCCAAGCACCACGACTCAATTCCCTGTGTTTCAGCAGATTTTCTTAAAAATAGATCAAAGCTGTGGCCGAGGAAAAGCCACGGGAAGTGGCTTGGCCTGCCCTGGTCCTCACTCTCCACCCCACACCTCAGTGCAGGCTGAGGACCAGCAGTTATTCCTGTTGTTTTCCATGTTTTCCATGGGGTGACCGTGTTCTTCCTCCATACCCACTCATGCCCAGCCCCATCACCACAACCCCTCTGGTGGGATCTCTGGCTTTTCCTTCCTGGTTTTGCTCTCCTGGCTTTGCTCTCACTCAGCCAGTTTTCAGGAGCAGACCTGGGCAGCATCTTTGATGCTTCATTAGTGGGATCCTTCCACTGGGAGCAACTTGAAACAAGGAGGGGAAAAAAATCCCAATCATTTATTCCTCTGACACAGATCTCTGATTTCTGTGTGTGGTAGGAGGAGCATGTCCAGGACATGGGATCCCTCCCTGGAGAACTGGGAAGATCCTGGGGGGGGAAGAGAGCAGAGGCCTGGAGGGACCTGCAGATGGATGCTGCATCTGCTGGGACACCTGGATGATCTGCAGCACCCGATGCTCAGGGATGCTTCCCAGCAGCCGCCAGGCTCTGGAGCAATATCTGCAACAGCCACGGAGTGCCACCGCTCCTGGTGCTCCCCAGGGGTGCTGCTTCCCGCTGGAATCGTGGTTTGAAGCTTGCTTGGAGCAGCAGCCTTGAAGCAGGGATTGCAGGATCATCCTGGCAGGGCCGGGGAGCGGGTGAGGGCAGCGATCCCGCAGCCCTGCGGGTGAGAGGGGATCCCTGCTGCCGGCAGGTGCCTGCAGGAGGCACAGCGTTCCCACACGGAGCCGCGGGGCAAATCCAGAAGCATCAGGGTGAGAACGAGTTGGGGAAATCTCAGCTTACACAGCAGAACTGACGTAAGAGGGGATAATTAGGCTGAGGTGCCTCTGCCAAAGGAAACACTGCAAGTCCCACTCGCCGGACTTGGAACTCGTCAGGGCGAGCCCGGGGGGGCACCGGGGATGTGGTGCCTTGGCAGGGACCCCTGGCCGGCAGCAGCTTTGTCCTGACAGCTCTGCCACATGTCACGAGGTGACACCGGGGCCTGACAGCGTGGCCTCACATTCCCTGGATGCGATCCCTGCTGCCGGCCCAGCCTGGCACACGGCAGGGCCGGCGTCGGGAGGGGGCCGCGGTGTGCGCACAGCTGTGCACATCTGGAGGAGGCTCTGCCAGTGGCACTTCCTTGCCAACAGCCAACGGCTTGGGAAGAGCCCAGTGCCGGCTGCTCGGGCCCGTGGCACAGGGAAGGCCTGGCTGGAGGCCCTGGAACAGGACTGGCACAGAGGGAGCCAGAGCAATGAGATCCCAGAGCCCCTTCCCACTTCCCAGGAGCTGTGGGATCAGCTCAGACCCCACTGCCGGGCACCAGCCAGCTGATGCCAATAAACAGAAATGATAGGGAAGTCCCTTGGCCCTGGAGAGCCCCAGTGGCCCCCAGGAACCCTTCCCAGCCCTCCCCAGCAGCAGTCCTGGCTGCTGGGGCTCCAGAGTGGAAGGAAGCACATGGCTGAGAGCTGGAGGAATCAACCAGGAGAGCTACTGCCAATCCAGGAGTCAGAATTCCTGGTTTCCATATCGGCTGGGAATGAGCACCCTGACCCAGTCCTAACTTGGCAAGCAGCACCAGAAGAGCCACAAATGGAGCAGGGTGTCCCCAGGGTGTGACCTCAGAGAGGCTGTGGACTCCCCATCCCTGGAAGTGTCCAAGGCCAGGCTGGACAGGACTTGGAGCCACCTGGGATAGTGGAAGGTGTCCCTGCCATGGCAGGGGTGGGGCTGGATGGGCTTTGAGGTCCCTCCCAACGCAACCCATTCTCTGAGTCCATGATTTTATAATGATCTCTGGAGACGGTGGAAGAGGAGCTGGAGCCACCAGCACAGAAGTTCTCTGCTCTCCTTCCTCCTCCCAGCCCAGCCCTGAACAAGCAGAGCTTTGTGCAAGTGTTTACTGCAGGCAGGAGATGAAACCAAAGGAAACAAAGAGGCTCAAAGGCTTCAGGCTGGGCCTCCCGCTGAGCCCTTCCCGGGCCGCCCTCGCTCGGCAGTGGCAGTGTCCCACATGAAAAATGGTGGAGTCCAAATAAATAAATAAAAGTCAATAAATCTCCCGCAGCAGAGCTGGTGAGTGATGAGGGAATAGAAAAACCTGTTCAAACACAGCGGCGTGTTCCCGGCACAAAATCCAACGTCACGTTCCGGAGCTGAGAGGGGACACTCAGGAGGGAGGAAGAGAAATAAATACACGTTTCCCAACAACTGCCACGGCTTCCAGAAAGTATCAGCTGGTGCTGGTAAGGTTTGTGCTCAGGGGGGCCGAGGAGGGGGAGCCAGGCAGGCAGCAAGGAATGCTCAGGAACTCTTGGATTGGAGGGATGAGAGGGCTCCCAGCAAAGCCTTTGAGAAGGTAAATCAAGCAGCATGGCAGGAGAGCCTCTGTGGGCTTCCATCAGAGAATCATGGGATGCTTGTGGTTGGCAGAGACCTTTAAAGACCATCCCATCCCATCCCATCCCATCCCATC